>JAYKKM010000023.1:987500-1505000 GCA_035772405.1 Chrysogorgia sp. JL179-B06 | reverse complement strand
ATGTCAAACCACGTTTAAAAATAGAGTGTCGTTTCAACATTTTTTACAAATTTATGTTAAATTGCATTTAGAAAAAGTTTTATATCGTTTCGTCGTTTTTGTTTGACCGACGCGTTCTACTGTTGTTCCAATTCACGCGCGAAAAAAAAACCCCACTAGATTATGATTCTAGTGGTGGTGTTAAATAAATTTCAGCGAGAGAGCCACTAGATTGTGAGTCTACCTGCTATACGAATCAAGGTCACCTGTCGATGTTGCTAACAACAACATTCCTGTGCGCCCGGCAACTACAACTTTTTGAAAAAATATTTCAAAATATATTTTTCAAAAACTTTTTCAAAAAGCTGTGGTTGCCGGGCGCACAGGAATGTTGTTGTTAGCAACACACCGCGTGGTAACCTACGTCATGTACTCGAGGGCGACGACATAATCAACATTGTGTCGTCGAGGAGAGACTTACTGTTTAAAGAGAAGAGTGATGGAGAATAAGAACGTCTATAAATATCGTGAATTAAAGACCGTTGTGTGAATGGGCTCGCGCGGTTGTTATGAAACCACAAATGACCACCTGCTAGCGTAGCGAGTTAACCCGTTTGTTCACTATTTTCAGTGTTTGTCGTCTCACTTTTAAAATGGTGATCGTATACATACTTCGACGTTGTGATTCCTCCCGACAACAAGCCTAAGAAAGGCACGTACGGTGTCACAATCGCGACAATGCTCTCAACGTCTTTCTTTAATAACGGGTCTTTTTGCAACTCGTCATTTAGTTCGTCAGGGTTCTCAATAGCGTTCAACCCATCTAGTAAGCTAGAGAATTTGCTGATTAGCAAGTCGGTGAGAAAAGCGTTTGCAATTTCCATTCTCTTCAACTCATATTGGTGCCATATCTTATCGATAACCTTTGCGGACGCTTTTTTAATGTACGCTTCAGATTGGCTTACCACACCATCGCCAGACAGTCTAATAAGTTCGGCTCTCCTAACGTCAATGTTGTCCTCCACAGTCGAAGTACCATCAGTGTCCTCAACTAATTCCTCAATCGTGGGGTTTTCTTCACTTTTGCGTCTCACCATCACGTTATTACTTATACCTATATTTTATTGCGGAATAACAACTTCATGACTGTATGGATAGCGCAGTGAGATTTCGAGTCTAGCGTACTTATGATTATTTAATGCGGTCACAATTGTCGATGCTTCTTCTTTGCTAACGTTTCCAAGGTAATCGTCCATTACGACTTTCATATCACTCCTGCTCGGACAGTAAAAGCAAATAAGCTTACTAATGTTTTCTCTATACGGTTTTGCGATCGACGTCAGTTGTTGTGTGATGACAATAACGCTCAACATAAAATGTCGCGCGCTAAAAGCTAAGTTGACTAATTGACTAGTCCTATTCTTGACGTCCTGTCCACTCGCACAGTCGTCCAACACAATCAGAGTGTTAGTGCCTTTAAAAATGTTAGTTACACACTTGAGAACAGCGTCGACATTGTCTTGTGCACAGTCTATCGCTAACACGTCGGGGTCACGTACATATTTCCAATCTTGATACGCTTTGTTCCACTCGAAAGTAGGACAAATCAACACAATGTAGTCAAACTTACCACGATACTCAGATTCCAGTGTGTCGAGTAGGTAGTGTGTCTTACCACAAGCTGTCATCCCAACGATTAACGCATTAAACGGAGTTTCCATTAAATTGCGTTTGATTTAATACTGGATTGATTGCAACCCGTTGTTCATGAAGTTGACTAATCCGTCACTCATCACAAACACCCTGCACATAACATTCGCAGTCGTCGCTTTCTTAGTGATTTCAAGAAGCACACCAGATTGTGTGTTCACAATTTTCTTGCCAGTGGCCACGTTGTAATTATCTTGAACGCTCCTCAAGTCAATGACCAACGCAAAACCGCTTTGGTAGAACTTCTGTATGGTCATGAACTGAGCGTGTTCTTCACCCAACCCAAACAACCGTTTCGCTTCTGCGTAGAACTTCGATTTCGGAATAGATAGAAACTTTATTTAAACACGCTAACCATTGTCAACCTAGGCTGATTTCCACAAGGGGCGTGCACAATTACAAGATTACAAAGATATAGTATATAGTAACATATAGTAAGAAAGTTATAGGTACTGTACAATATTATAAAATATAGAAAAAGTATACAGTGAAACATATCTATTTACAAATATTATCATAAAAACGTTATTCAAAAAATGTGAGTAGCGATTTTGTTTTCAAAAGACACGAGGGAGTTGCTCTCCCTAATTTCATTTGGTAATGAGTTCCAAATTTGCGCCCCGTCAAACATGAAACTTTTTTTCATGCTATTAGTTCGCGGTTGTGGCAAGCAAAGAGTACTTTTAACATTTCGCAGTTCATGATTTGTTATTTCACTTTTGAAAGTAAATAAATCAGTAAGTGATTTAGGACCTATTTTATTCAACAATTTAAACATAAGTTTTGACTTAGCCTTAATTCTTTCCGTTTTAAGTGGCTTCCAATCTAAAGCATCTAAAGCAACCTGATGATCTACATCATTGCTCATATTCATTATGATTCGAGCAGCTCTGTTTTGGAGCTTTTGGAGGCGTTTTGATTGTGTTTCATTGAACACATCCCATACTTCAGAGCAATAAGTAAAGTATGGGCGAACAAGTGAATTATATACAGAAACAAGCGTATCTTTCTCAACAAATTCTTTTATTCGACGAAAGAGCTGACAATCCTGATGCTATTTTTTTGCAAATATTTTCAGTATTATTCTTCCAAGATAAATGCTGATCAACAGTCACTCCAAGAGTTTTGCAATTATAGACTTGCTTAATTGGCTTGTTGTCTATGATCATGTTTGGCTGCTTATCTGAAATACTTTTTATCATTGGTTTTGATCCAATCAACATAAATTCCGTTTTTTGCTACATTTAAACTTAGTTTATTGGCAATTAACCATTTCCTAAGGTTTTCTAAATCAGAGTTCATTGCTGTTTCAACATCATTTATACATTCTCCAGCAGCTGTTAGGTTTGTGTCGTCCGCGAATAATCGAGGATCTGTTTTGTTTAAACAACGAGGCAAGTCATTGATATATAACAAAAAGAATAATGGCCCTAAAATAGAGCCTTGGAATGCCTTGTGAGTACACGCTATTTGGCACACCTTCAATTGTGACTCTAACACTCTCGATATTCGGATAAAGAAACTCCTCACTGTCTGTTCGCACCTTATTCGTGAATAGCAACACAATTGCCTTCATGCTTTTTCTTGGTAGGTTGATGTTCTCGTTCGCGATGGTCATACCTTTGTCCCATTCAGTAGTTTTCATCAACGTGACGTGCTCGTATGACAAACTCCTACCACTTGCGTACAACGACGTTATTTCGTCAGAGAGTTCCTGGTTATCGACCGTTTCATACTCAAGCTCGAGGTTCTCCAGAGTGTATCCACCTACAGTCTCATTGGATTGTGCCACCATGATGTCTGTAGCCTTTGGCAGTGTGATCACGTACTGCAAGTTGTTGTTCATGCTGAAAGGAGCGTACAATCCATGGTCGTCCATGATTTTACCAAGTTTTATCCGCTGCTTTGTTCCAATCACACTAAACATCAATGCATCACTAACTTTAGCAACGTTTCCACTTGTCGCACCACTGTCGTCCTTAGAGATTAACTTTCTCAAGTTCTCAGAGCCAACACCATAGTCAATCATTTGGTCTCGCGCGGTAACACTCTCCCAAAGGTCGCGATAAACACCAACGTAATTTTCCCCAGTGTTGTCATACACAGTTTCTCCAGCTAGTCTCACAACAAGTTTCTCAACCAACAACTTGCTCACATTGTTCAAGAACCAACTTTTGTCATTTGCATTCTTAAAGTCAAACACTAGACCTAACGATCCAGGCACCAAGCAACTACTAACCTTAAGCTTCGGCACATCGACGTAGAGTTCCTCACCAGGACTGACCTTATTAGGGTTCAACGTGATCACATGCTGCGTTCTCGTCCCTTTTATGACACCCATGGTCGCTCGTCTAAACCCAGGGCTCAATTCTGCTGACGTGACGTTCATATACTTTACATATGTTTTGTCGCTACCGTTTCAGCTTATAATAATCATAAGCAAACCACGCAAGCACCACCGCGAGTACCCACAGATTCTGAGCCAACCAAGCGAGACCCTTCGCACCCAACGTCAACGCGTTGTAAACTAAGTCAGCCAACCCAACAGCCCATGGACCCATCTTCGTTATCGCGTTCTTAACAGCCTGTGCGAATGACCTCGTTGCCATAGCGCCTTTCATAACAGCGGATCTCCCAGCGATAATAATTGTTGTTATAATTCCAGCCACTGAAATTGCTACAGCGCTCAACCCAACCATATTTTCTTTAGCCCACTTCTTGAATCTCTGCAATCTGTCAATGTCGACTTCTTGTTGCTCTCTAACTTCCTCTACTTGTCGTTGCTCAATAGTTCTGTCTCGCGCTTCTTCAAGCCCTACAACACGTTCTCTCAATTCAAAGATAACACTCTCGTCGTCCTCGTCGTCTAGTTCGCCTGATGTTCTATTTATCGTTTCTTGAAAGTGGTCTGCTTGCGCTTGCAGTGCGCCATCGTCACCCACTCTTGATTCACGCAACACACCATCACTTGGATTAAGCACACCACTCAGCTCGCGGTTTTCGTCTGGTGTTAGCCCAGGTATGTCGACATAGTCCACTTTTGTTTCAATTACTGGTAAGTCATCTGGGATTACTTCTGTTGTGACAGCTGTTGTTTCTATGTTCTCAGGGATTTGGTTAACTAACTCTTTAAACTGCTCAATCGCGTTTTTACTACTCTTATCTTTACTGTAGATCAAATCATTTCTCCAAGGTTTTAGAATTAGTTTGGGCTTCCCATACTCACCATCTTCGTTTATCGGTTTGAAAAGAATAGACCCCGAGTTCGTCACCTGTGACCTGTTGACTATTTTCCTCGACGCGTCGTCACGACCGAGTCTTTTTTTTTTGTTCAATTTACGTATTTTCTCATCTATTAGCTTGACTCTCTTCACATCGCTTTCTGTTAGCTCTTTGTTGAACGCTTTTAGCTCGGCCAGTCTTCTCTCGATTTCTTCCTCCTCTTCAAAAGCTAAACTGAAACTTACGTCACTGACGTCATCATATGACCCCTGCTCGACAAACTCTACTGTTGGGACTTCTGTGTTAGTTCCCCCTATTGTCACCGTTTTACCATCGTCAGTGTCGATAAATGACGTTTCTTCTCGCCCACTTCGTCTTCTAGCTAGCTCACTTCTCGTCCTCCTCATGCGGTTACTAACTTTGGCATAATTAACACGAACGTTTTTCGGCATCTCGCTCGTGCCGAACCCAATTGTTATATCGCTGAGCTCCTCACTAGTCTCGGCGATCTCCTCTTCTAGTTGCTCAACACTCATGTCTTTGTACTCATCGAAGTTCTCCATCTCGATGTCGTCGAAATCTCCCCCACCTTCAGCCATATTACATTAGCTCACATTTTGAATGTCGCTTTCTGGTACCCACGAATTATGTTTGCTCTCGTAACCTAACCATTTGACCAACGCCATCTTCTTTCCTCTAACTTTCTTTCTTTTCAACACTTTTTCAACTCTGTACACGTCGTCGAGTTTCTTGTTGACCAGCGATAATTCCTGTTCATAAAATTTCCCAATAATCTGTTCACCACTTATGTCCTCAATTTCGTACACGTTCGGATCACCACGAATAACCTTCACCACTTTAAACAGCTCTTCAGTGAAGTTAGCTTCGTAGCCCTTTGTGAACACGCTCTTGTATTTACTAATTCTCACTGATTGACCAACTTTAAACTTCGGCAATGGGTTGTCTGCAAATTGGTGACCAAACAAAGTGGTCCACACTTCACTCTCATTTGACTCATTGACATCCTTTGGTTTCATCAAAATGTTTCGATTCACATTGCTATTGTAATTGTCTACAAATTTATCCAAAGCGTCAATCCACTTGTATGTCCCACGGGCGTAAAAGTACTTCCACATAATGTTCTTGAGACTTTTATTAAAACGTTCGACAACAGCAGCCTTCTTGTCACTGTTAGTGCTGAAATATTTAACGTCGTGTTCTTTCAACAAACTTTTCACCCCAACGTTGTAGAACTCAAGTCCATCGTCAAATTGTGCTAACTTAGGCGTGGCTCCAAACCGATCTTTAAAATCATTCAACAATTTTCCAACAGCCTTAGTCATGTTAGCAGTGTCTTTTCTGTAAACCGCAATGCCAAAAGCGTATCTACTCAATATTTCAATACCTGTCAATATCCAATAATAACCTCCATTCTGTTTCGAGTACTTACTCATGTCCACTAAGTCCATTTGGAGCTCTTCACCAAGGTAATCAACAAAGGTCGCACGGAACTTATGTTTTCTCACAATGGGTTTATACCTAGTGTAGGTGTCCTGCGTGGTCAACCACTCTTTCACTGTCTTTCTAGTTACTTTCAATCCGTCTCCCAATGCGCGTTGGTACAATTTCTCTACACCACTGAACCCTGTCTTAGGATTGTAGTAAATGTCTCGCAACCCTTGTTCTGTCTCCACACCAAGTTCCATATAATTCACACTACATACAGTTCCAGTAGCACCGCGCCAATTTTAAGATCGTCGTTATTTGGTCGGACACGAAACGTCATACTTGAGTAAACACCTTTTTTAATACTCACCTTGGACTCAATGTCCACATGACGTTGCACTGACCCCTTCAAAGACTGTTCAGTGGGTATTGGTAACGTTGTGATCACATCGCTACGCTTCCCATCAATACCTACATTGCTCTCCGTCTCAACAATGTCACACGAAACTTCTACGTACTTCAGACCTCTATACATATCGACCTCGTTTGGGCTGACATGCCACGCGTCATCCTTTGGGATCGACGTGCCCTCTGCAAAGCCAAGAAGAGGCCCAACCTCCAGCAATCGAAACGGGAGACTAGCCTTGATTCTACACTTACCTGAGAATGGGAGTCTTTCTATCTCAAATTTTAAGGTACGTTTCATACGGGACACCAGCGCGTTGAAGTCATAGTGTCCATGAGGTATTGAGAACCGTAAGGAACCACCATTGGACTCGAAGTCGATTGTGTTTGCCAATACATTATCGTAGTCCCAAAACACAGTGGCCGTCTTAACCATAATGCATGGGTTATCGTGTATGACCATCACCGCGTTGTCAAAGGACACAACTTTTTCTGCTCCTTCAATGAATACCGTCAACTTTCGCATTGTGTATAACATACGGTACATTATATATGCAGAAAGCCCTTCACGACTACTATGGGAAGTACTACGAGCGTGCGACGGCGAACACATCGAAGGCTACACACGACGCAAAGGCAGACCTCATCAAAAAGTACCCCCACGCTACTTTAAGCAAGTTCGAGTTCGATCCAAATATTTCACAAGACGGTAAAATCCTAGGTGTTGACGTGTACTTCAAAAACAGCGACATCCTCAGCACAGACATAACCAGCACAACCTTCAAAAACGATAGGAACTTGTGGAAGTGGCTACACAATAGTAAGTTCCCAATAATATGGCAAGGCGGTGGGACTATCCAACCACTACCAAAAGGTCACAAGAATCACTGGGGGCTTTGGGATGGCTATCCAACGGAAAACGTGTTAAATTATCCAGTGAATAACTTCAAAGTTTTTGTTAACCAAAATAGCTACTTCATGTCAAAGCTACCAACCTTACAAATCACTACGTCAAAGACTATGTCAGAGTGGGACGACAACGAATCTTACTACCGTGTTGTGTTTGCGACGTATTGTGCGAGTTTCTGTTGTGGAGTCTCACTGCAACATTTATCAGTGTCACAAGAAGTTCACCCCGTGGTCACAAGCGTGATGAGATTCCACATGTACTTCACCATTAGGAGACTTCTCAGAAGAATGGAAGGTGGTGAGACCATGAAATCAATAAGTAGAGAATTCAACGCTTACGAATTGTATGGTAAGATTTCCAAGATCCCCAGAAAACATTACTACCAGAATAAAATCTTGAGCGATGGCACTCTAGGCGAATCCAGAGTCTACACACTCAACGACACCCATAACGATTATAAACGATATGTCGCGCGATTGTCAGACGGCTTTACCAACATTGGGCTACAATATCTAAACCAAAGCATAGAGGCCTTTGTGTACTCCACACTTGGTGCGCAAGCGAGAACACGTGTATCTGTCGTTGGTGGTTCTGCAGGAAGTCTAGAAACCCAACAAGAGTTCCGCAAGTTGTTCGATGACAGTGTTGTCAACTACGACGTATCGACGTGGACTCTCAACATGAATAAATCGATTAGAGACACCAACGTTGTCCAAAATCTCGCAGTGTCGCCAAGTACATGGTTGATGCCAAGTAATGTGGTGATACTCAAGAATAAAATCGCTGGGTACAACAACTTATTAAAGATTGCTACGGAGTCCATGAAATTTGGAGTGAACACTCGCTTGAATGCGATGACACCAACGACTGTGGCTAAAAATGTCCACCAAGAAAATGTGGTGACTCACTTGGTAGTTCCACCCGTGAAGAAAACAGTGGTCACCACCAATCAGAAGGCACACACTACCACCACCACAAGTAAGTCAGACACGACAACGCTAGCGATAGTGTTAGGGTTCTCAGCAGTCTCTGGCTATCTAGTAAGTAAATACACCTTGAAGTAATAGTAATGAGTCTAAACTACGGGTATGAGTCTGGCGACCCTCACGATAAAATACTAAAGAGAACGAAAAGACATCTGGACGAAGATCCCAAATTAAGTGTGACCGGTGGAAGGATGTCCGGACTGATAGACATGCAAGGCTCAGCAATAAAAAACGTAGCAGACCCAGTCGACGACCTAGACGTCATCAATAAAAAAGTCTTAGAGCAATTGTATTTACCGCTTTACCTCAAAGTGCGACACCACAACGTCGTGTTCAACTTCAACACCAACACACACGCTATGAAAAACGTAGACTTCCATAATAACACCACCAAAGTGAAAGCCATTGGTGACGCGACAAGTATGTTAGTACAAAACAACCCAACCTATGGTCCTATTATTGGCACTAGCAGCCAAGGTCGTAGTTTTCTGTCCTCTGAGTTAACACCATTTCCACTTGAGTCAGGTCTTCACTTTAACTGCCCCAGTATGCAGTGGTGTGATCTCTCCATTTTTGTTGTAGTGCGACTACCCATGAGAACCACTGGATCAAATTGGGAGACAATTATATCAAACGACGATGGTCAATGGGACAAGTTCATAGGGTACAAGACTGGTATGACCAATGGACTCGCGTATGGTGGTAGCATCCCAGCGATGGAGAGCATGTGCACTATTCCGAGTAGTATTGACATAAGTAAAATGCATATGATATCAATACACTGGCAAATGAACAACTCACACGTCAGAGTCAACAACGTCAAGTCAAACGATTCAGACTTCACAGCGAACATGAAAAAGATAGGCACACCTACGGAACAATTTTTGGAATACATCGACCAAGAATACCACTGAACAAATGCGTAATCCACGTTGATATAATTCATGTGAAAATGAAATAATTACATACGACAAAGAAAATCAGTTATACATGGGTAAGACATCATCATGAAGACATGAATCATAAAGATATGGTATACAGTAAATAAGAACGTGAAATGTATAAGATAAAGACATGATCACATGTTCAAAGCTGGTGGATCATTTGGTCGTGGTGATGTGAGTCTCGAGCTCCATGCTGAAATTGGTCTGAGGTCAAGAAAGACTTATGGTGAACCTATTTTACTACCTCCGGAAGAGCCAGACGATATAGTAACACCATCAGTACCATAAGAAACACGCATAGTGTAGATACACCTTATGTTATAATGTCTCGGCTTCGAAGATTCAGAGAGCTGGTTTGTAGTGTGAGAAACTTTTTCAGACGGCGACGTAGTAAATCGAGTGTTAAAACACATCGGATGCGTTGGTACACAACAAACCAAATCTATAGAGACCCTAACGACGGAGAAGCGCGCCACACCACTGTGTAGTTTTTTTATGGAGGAGTATAGTAATGACCACACTTCAACTACTCGACTTCGACAGTCATCAAACCACAACGGTTATGAGCAACGGCGATATGTGGTTCAAAGCGAAAGACGTCGCAAGCGCTATAGGTTACGCTCGACCAAAAGATGCGGTACGCGACCACGTCGAGTCTGACTGTAAAATAAAAGGTGGTG
Source organism: Chrysogorgia sp. JL179-B06 (assembly GCA_035772405.1). Classification (NCBI taxonomy): domain Eukaryota; kingdom Metazoa; phylum Cnidaria; class Anthozoa; order Scleralcyonacea; family Chrysogorgiidae; genus Chrysogorgia; species Chrysogorgia sp. JL179-B06. The sequence goes on along the minus strand of JAYKKM010000023.1, from coordinate 1,494,718 downwards.
ATTTGACACCTATGTTGAGGTCAAGCCCACAAGCTCTATTTATCAACGAACTTGGGGTCTACTCATTGGCGTTCTCAAGTAAAATGGGACGTGCGAGACACTTTGGAAAGTGGATGCACTCAGAAGTCTTACCAAGCATTAGAAAGGGTGTAGCTGACGTCGGTCTCAAACACAACCAGTTCAAGATGATCACTGAGTTCGATCTTCACACGAAAGTCGTTGATTTTCTTAGGAAACAATATCCAGAAGCTATTTTGATAGCTGCTTGCGGTGAAAATCAAGACACTTCGAGTAAAAGAATAAATTCGTGGAAAAAAGGTTACCAACGTGGAACGCCTGATTTAATTATTGCCAGTGCGAACCAACAGCACACCGGACTTGTGATTGAGTTCAAGAACCCAGGTGGTACAGGTAAGACATCCAAAGAACAAGACTCTCTATTGCTCAGGTATAAATCTGCTGGATATCTAACGTTGTTGTGTGACTCATACGACGACGTTATTATCACAATAATAAAATGCTTCGACGCTTCTCAGTGTGTTCGTAAATTTTAAAAGTAAAACGACGTACTGATCACTGTGTGACATTACTGGCTTCAAATGTTTTCTCTATGACATTGGGCGCTTCATGTGTCCAATGTCTAAATTTAAAAAAGCGAGACGTGTTGAGAACGTCTTTTAATTTTGTGTTGAAGGATGGTGGCGTCTGCACACCGCACGGTATTGCTCAGTACCACCAACAAACGATGGTCCTGGATTGTATCTCCAACTGAATGGTGCTTCAACAGTTGTTCTGTAAGTGTCACGACAAACGGCGCAATACGCTTTTAGAAAGGTGATGTCGTCTGCTACTGAGAGCAGTGTGTCGAGCTCACCAAGTCTTTTTAAGTGCTCCGTCGCTATGAGACCACAAATAATGACGTGAATGCCAGCTTTAACGTAGTCGCGAACAACTGGAAGTAGATCAGAGTACCAATGACCCTCATCAATACCAATGGCGTCGATGTCAGTCAATTCATCACAACTTGGAAGGTTGGTGATTAACTTTGCAGGTAAACTGTCTGACCCAACAACAATGGTCTGACGATGCGTGGAGAACGTGTGATCAGTTCGTCGGGTGTCACCCGCGTTGTTCATGTAAAGGACTTTGAGCCCTGATTTACTTAACGCGACTAACCTGCGAAGAGTCTCTGTCGTTTTTCCCGCAAACATGGGACCAATCACGATTTCTAGTTTACCAACTTTCTCTGTCATGGTTACTATACCTCCAGAGAAATATTTTTTATTGTGGTGGTGGAAACCGTCGTTCGTTGTCAAATAACCGCTTTAGCTCTAAGTTTTTAAGATGGGACTGTGAGCTCTCGTGTCTTAAGTGGTGCGTTGGGCTACTGATGTCCATACCACATGGGTAGCACGTGTACGACTCTACGCCACTCATAGAATACTGGTGGGTAGATGACCTTACGTGGTCGTCGATGCCGTCCGCACTCAGTATATCGTAACACCCTGCCACACAAACGTTAACGTCGCGGTTTGCGGCAAGCTCTAGCCACGCTTTGATTTTGGTTGGGCATGGTTTCCATAGAATGGTCGCTATGAACACTTCGAGGAAGTTACCGAGTAACGTAGCGGTGGATTCGCGAGGGTTGTTCAAGTAGACACCACCTGCTAACATGAGGTATTTGAATGGTGAGTAACACCACACAGGGATCACTCTAGCTAAGCTGTCAGCAAGCTCGTTGGCTCTATCTTCTTCAAGATTGATCCAAGCGATGTGGACAGCCTTCGTAAAGTAGACCTGAGAACTATGTTGTCCTAACAACCCTTCACCTCTGGGGTCGAACAACGTGTAGACTGACAAGTACTCTTTTAAGACGTCGGGTCCAGAGGCGCCTTGTGGGATAGACACGTTGATAAAGTCTTCTCCCCGCAATTAGACAAGATCTGCTTCGCTAACCTCTCGGGCTCGAGTCATTATACTATACTCCCAGAAAAAACCCTAATTTTTTTAGTGCGCTTGGTCTGGAACTGTGAGGTCATCTGTGAGATACCTGTGAGGTCAACTGTGAGTAAGATAACACGCGATAGTGTATTAGATGGCTGAAGACTCACAGACCGTTGACGCTAAGATCACAGCTGAGGTGAAGAGTGTTAAGATAAAGGACCCAAGACGTGTTGCCGCTGGTAAAAAGTTGGCTGAGATATCGAAAGCTGCGAAAGAAAAGAAAATGCGCGAAATGATAGTCAACGAAGAACAGAGTAGTGAGTGGAGCTATGGCTATATTGTCGGGACACTTGGTGTTATCATTGCTGGTGCCTCGCTATGGTACACAATTAGCAGTGAAAAAGAGACACAATTAGAGCCTGTGAGTACTGCAGCAGCACCTGTGTCAGAAAGTCATAGAACTCGTCGTCCAACACTCGACACATTTGATTCTTGAACAAAACACACGACAATGTATATATGGCTGCGATCGATCGAAAAGAACTCATGAACGAATTGTACGACGCGCTTCTTGTTACGACTGGTGCTGTGGTAGTGAGTATGATTTCGAAAAAGGCTTTGGGAGAACCATTGGGAACACCAGAGACTGTGAAAGGCACAGTGAAACTTGCTGCAGCTGTTGGTGCAGGAACGTTGTTAGTAAAATGGATGCAATCGAAAAAGTGGATACCGACAGACCCACTCAAATCAATGTAAGTTAATGGTGAGTGTTGTGACTGGAGGGATTTTTAATGCGATAGCTTTTGCAGGCGCTGGCTTTATGTTCTCGAAGTTTAATCACTCAGGCTATGAAGCTGAGATGAAGAGACACAACCACGCGTTGGAACAGTTAGCCAGTGCGAAAGAAATGTGGTATGAAAACGAAGTCGCTAAAAAAGATAAGATCCAGCGTTTACGGCAAATGCTCTCTGACGCTAACGCTGACATTAATGACACAAACCACGCGTTGGAAGAACTTAGAAGCGTAATGACCATTCACTACAGCGGACGAGTATTCACTGAGAGCCCGAAGATTGCGGATTACTACCAACCTAGTGCGGAAATGAAGGAATACCAATTGTTGTTTGTTGGCGCGTTAGGTTTGGGTAGTGGAATAGTAGCGTGGGCACTCACTCGATAAAAAAATGTTTGCCTAGTATAAGAGCGATGGACAAACTTATGAAGCAGATGAGTTACGGTTACACAATTGATGAGATCGCGAATGAAACGCAAATTGAGTGTGGAGGTATCTTCGGGATTTACTACTACTCGGATTGCAATGTTGTGAAAAACACGACCGAGTGCGGTGGGTACGCGTGTCCAAAGTGTGGCGACATCGAGTGGGGCTACACTCAGAGTTATAGTGAGATGAGACTCACACGACCAAAAAGCGTTCACAAGCGGTCTTGGTGGATGGGAAGGAGACTACGGAACGTTGTGAAGTACGAGCACCTCGAGTCAATAAAAGAAGACTTCTTGAAAGTTGTCAATGTGTTGAACTCATGCAATTTGATAAAGGGTAGAAACGTCAGCAGATATGGGTACTACATTATTAGGTTGTGTCATAGAAGGCAAGTCGATACACTTGAGAAGATGTCAGACCTCAAAGACGGAAAGGTGAAAGAGAAGTTTGACGACAATTTGTTTGGGGTGGTGTACCCAAAGCTGGGATGGTGCGACGACAGTGACTGTTATTACAACGAGTGGGTTAAGAAAAAAAAAACAAGTGTAGTATAAGTATAAGTCAATGAGTCGGACTGTGAAAAACCCACTGACAAAAAGACGAGTCGAGGTTGGTGGGCGGGCGTACAAGAAACTTGTTAGAACTGGCGCGATTCGCTCTAGCCACACAAATGCAGCCGTTGTTAACCTACTAACAGATAGAGCAGCCAACGCTCACGGCTTTTTTGGAGACCAAGAGGAACGACCCACAGTTGAAGACCATAGTGACGAACCGTCGACGTACCTGTTGGATCGAGCACTGAGAGGGTTCACAAGGTCTTACGGAATTGAAGTAATTGACGCCAGAGATATCAACCAACTAAACGCAACTAGAAGCGCTGTCACTAGCCTTTTGAGACGTGAACTAGGTGAGACTAATGGGATGAAAGTGGTAGAGACAGTTAAGATCACTTTTGAGAAAGTCCTAGAGCGTGATAAGACCACATATAAAACTGCCTACTTTAACAGCAAAACGTTCGTCGTCATTAACGAGCACGATATTGAGGGTGTCGCCAATCGTGGATCGGAGCAGATTTTGACGCGGATAGCTGGGTGGTTATCTGAGGGGTCTGGATGGACTATCGACAAGGTGGACGCACACTACGTCAATATCGCTATTTATAGACCTTTGAGTGGGAGTAGTTACGTTGCGTTGCCAAAGGAGCTGCGCAATAGTAAGAAGGGTTTGATAAACGTGAATAACGAGGATGACAACAAGTGCTTTAGATGGTGTCACCTAGCACATAAGTTTCCTGTTGGAAAAAACTCTGATAGAACGTCGAAGTACGCCAGCCACATCAGTGAGCTGAATTACGACGGAATCGACTTCCCAGTCACATTCAAAGACTACAACAAGATTGAAAAGGCTAACGATATTAGCATTAATGTTTTTGGGTACGAAAATAAGCAACCATTCCCCGTGTACGTTTTTAAGGAGATGTATCCTGACCACATGGACCTATTGTTGATAACTAATGGCAAGGGCAACAAGCACTATGTGTATATTCGCGATTTCAACAAATTCATGTATCGTCAGACAGAGCACAAGGCGAGAAAACACTTTTGTAGATATTGTCTGCAGTGTTTTAGTCGTGCGGACGTGCTTGAACGTCATATCGAAGTGTGTCTGGTCATCAATGGGAAGCAAGCTATTAAAATGCCGCAAAAAGGTACGAAAGTGAAATACGAGAATTACAGTAGACAACTAAACGTACCATTTGTGGTGTACGCAGACTTCGAGGCTATCACACAGAAGGTGCGCACAGCGACACCACCAAGTGAGTGTAGCTACACAAACGCTTATCAGAGACACGTTGACTGTGGTTACGGGTATAAACTGGTTTGTTGCTACGACAACGAGTACAGTAAGCCAGTGAAAGTGTACCGTGGTGAAAATACAGTCAACAAGTTCATTGGGGAGATGCTAGAAATTGTCGAATATTGCAAAGAGACATCTGAGAGTCACTTCAACAAAGAAATGATATTGACTGACGATGACAAGAAGGACTTTGACGAGGCTAAAAGTTGTCACATTTGCAGTATTGAGTACACTAGCGCTGACGTTAGAGTGAGAGACCACTGCCATGTCTCAGGTAAGTACAGAGGGTCTGCACATCGCGACTGTAATGTGAGCTTTAGACTGACTGATAAAATTCCTGTGATCTTTCATAACTTACGCGGTTACGATAGCCATTTCATCATGCAGGAGATTGGTAAGTTTGGTCAAGACATAAATGTGATACCGAACAACATGGAAAAGTACATGGCTTTCATGCTCGGAAAAAACTTAGTATTCTTGGACAGCTTTCAATTCATGGGTTCGAGTCTAGACAACTTGGTGAAGAACCTACCAAGAGACGCTTTCAAATACACGTCAGAAGTGTTTCACGACGAGGGGTTGGCACTTATGACAAGAAAAGGAGTCTACCCTTATGACTACATGGATTCTTTTAGAAAATTCAACGAATGTGGGCTACCGTCCAAAAAAGATTTTTACAGCATTCTGAACGACGAACACATTACGGAAGAAATGTTTGAGCGCGCTCATGATGTGTGGGACAACTTCAATGTCGAAAATATGGGTGAGTATCACGACCTGTATTTAAAAAGCGACGTGCTCTTGCTTGCTGACGTTTTTGAAAACTTTAGAAAGACATGTCACCGCGAGTATAAATTAGACCCGTGTCATTATTTCACATCACCCGGACTGGCTTGGGACGCGATGTTAAAGATGACTGGTGTGGAACTTGATTTATTGTCCGACATTGACATGTTTCAGTTTGTGGAGTTGGGAATGCGTGGCGGTGTGAGCTACATATGCAACAGACATGGCGTGGCAAATAATAAATACATGAATGGGTACGACGAAGCGCAAGAGTCGAAGTATTTGATGTACCTTGACGCCAACAATTTGTATGGATGGGCAATGAGCCAAAGTCTCCCCACGGGTGGTTTTAAATGGTTGACTAAGAAAGAAATAAAAAAGGTGAACTTGCGTGGCTATCACAACAACAGTAAAAATGGCTTACTACTTGAAGTCGACTTAGAATACCCAGACAATTTGCACGACCTACATAACGACTACCCGTTGGCTCCTGAGAAAATGGAAATAACTGTTGACATGTTGTCGGAGTACTGCGCGAAAATCAAAAATAAGTTTAACGTGAGTGTTGGTGGTGTGAAGAAGCTGGTGACTAACTTGATGGATAAAAAAAAGTATGTGTGTCATTATAGAAACCTGCAGTTGTACATGGATCTTGGGTTGAAAATCAAAAAGGTCCGCAGGGTCCTACAGTTCGACCAGTCCAAGTGGTTGGGCAAGTACATCGACTTTAACACAGTCAAAAGAACTGCGGCTAAGAACGCTTTCGAGAAGGACTTCTTCAAGTTGATGAACAACAGCGTGTTTGGGAAAACGATGGAAAATTTGAGAAAGCGAGTGGACGTAAAATTAGTGACCACTGCGAAGAAATTAAAAAAGCTTGTCTCGAAGCCAACGTTCGTGTCTTGCAAAATATTTAGCGAGAACCTAGTCGCTGTCCATAAAGTTAAAGAAACGCTGACACTAAATCGACCCGCATATGTAGGTATGTGCATACTAGACTTGAGCAAAACGTTGATGTATGACTTCCACTACAACTACATCATGAAAAAGTACTCTAGCGACACCTGTAGATTACACTTCACCGACACTGACAGCTTGCTGTACACAATCGAAACCGACGACGTTTACTCTGACTTCATGGAGGAGCGCGAAAAGTTTGACAATAGCGAGTACCCTGTAGACAGCCCATTCGCTTTTAAAGAGAACAAGAAAGTTATTGGCAAGATGAAAGATGAGTGCGCTGGGACGCCAATTATTGAGTTTGTCGGGTTGCGCAGTAAGATGTACAGTTATTTGAAAGAGGATGGAGGTGGTGGGAAAACTGCTAAAGGTATTAGAAAGAACATAATTAAAAAGGTGATCAAACACGAAGACTACAAAAGTGTGTTACTTGAGCAGAAACAATTGCGACACACAATGAAGACCATTAGAAGTTTCAAGCATCAGCTCGGTAGCTACGAAATTAATAAAGTGTCGCTATCCTGTTTTGACGATAAACGACACCTTTTAGAAAATGGTATTGACTCCTACGCGTATGGTCACAAAAACATCGTAGTGAGAGATAACAACACATCCACTGACACATCTTAAACACTGCGACGTAATTCCCATAAGGCTGCTCTCTCACTGACTTGTTAATCAACAAATTCGCTATAGAGAACCCCGACGAACTAAATGACGAGCTGCAAAAAGACTCGCTACTAAAGAAAGACGTTGAAAGCATTGTCGCGGTTGTGACACCGTACGTGCCTTTCTTAGGCTTGTTGTCGGGAGGAATCACAACGTCGAAGTATGTGTACGATCACCATTTTAAAAGTGAGACGACAAACACTGAAAATAGTGAACAAACGGACTAATCTACATATTGACAGGTGGCTGCTTGTGGTCTCGCAAAACATGTCGTTAGCCAATCAAAAGAGCGCCATTTTGCTATCCATTTGGATACTCGTTTGGATAAAACATTTGCCGTGGACATTGAGTTGGATACTAATTGCGACCACCTGTTAGTATGTAAATTAGTCAATGTTGTTAGCCAATCAAAAGAGCGCCATTTTGCTATCCATTTGGATACTTGTTTGGATAAAATATCACCACTAGAATCATAATCTAGTGGGTTTTTTTTTTCGCGCGTGAATTGGAACAATAGTAGAACGCGTCGGTCAAACAAAAATGCGAAAATGATGAAACGACATAAAACTTTTTCTAAATGTGATTTGACATAAATTTGTGAAAATGTTGAAACGACACTCTAGATTTTCCTAAATGTAGTTTGACATAAATTTGCGAAAGTGTTGAAATGATTATTTTCCTAAATTTGTGAAAGTGCTGAAACGACACTCTAGATTTTCCTAAACGTGGTTTGACATAAATTTGTGAAAGTGTTGAAATGAACTGACACCGACTCACGATTTGGTACAAATTTGACACTGTTTCGCGACTCTCGCGCGTGTATGAAGCGACATCATTTTTTGTTGTTGTTGAATTGTGACGTAGTTTGACATAAATTTATGAAAGTGTTGAAATGAACTGACACCGACTCACGATTTGGTACAAAATTTAACACTGCTTCGCGACTCTCGCGCGCGTATGAAGCGACATCATTTTTTTTGTTGTTGAATTGTGATTTGGTGGAGTGGTATAAACCGCCATAGTAGTAGAGAGAGTGGGGCTACGAGCTTACCAAAGTGTCACCGAATTTTGTCAAATCGTGATTTGGCAAAATTTGGTGTCGCTTCGTTGAGCTCGTAGCCCCACTCTCTCTACTACTGACCCTGCGATTGCTAGTGCAGCGCTCTGACCACTGAGCTACGGAAGCCGTTGCCGAGAGCCTAGTCACGAGTTCTGTATATATCTTTAATCTTTAATCTTTAAATCACTTTATTAAACCATATAAATGATAAAAATGGTAGGTACAACGCAGGGTCGCGGGTTTAATTCCTACCGGAAGGCCGCTAAGTTGCATTTTTCGCAACTGGTCCCGGTTTGGTCTTAAAATGTATGTATTCCCAACACTCGAAATTTTCCTTCACCATAAATCCTTTCAACATGTAGTTTGATCGAGTGAAACGCCAAATATTACCTATAATATACCCAGAATCTGATCCCGGCATTACCACCATATATACAGAACTCGTGACTAGGATCTCGGCAACGGCTTCCGTAGCTCAGTGGTCAGAGCGCTGCACTAGCAATCGCAGGGTCGCGGGTTCAATTCCTACCGGAAGGCCGCTAAGTTGCATTTCTCGCAACTGGTCCCGGTTTGGTCTTAAAATGTATGTATTCCAACACTCGAAATTTTCCTTCACCATAAATCCTTTCAACATGTAGTTTGATCGAGTGAAATGCCAAATATTACCTATAATATACCCAGAATCTTATCCCGGCATTACCACCATATATACAGAACTCGTGACTGGGCTCTCGGCAACGGCTTCCGTAGCTCAGTAGTCAGAGCGCTGCACTAGCAATCGCAGGGTCGCGGGTTCAATTCCTACCGGAAGGCCGCTAAGTTGCATTTTTCGCAACTGGTCCCGGTTTGGTCTTAAAATGTATGTATTCCAACACTCGAAATTTTCCTTCACGAAATCCTTTCAACATGTAGTTTGATCGAGTGAAATGCCAAATATTACCTATAATACACTCAGAATCTTATCCCGGCATTACCACCATATATACAGAACTCGTGACTAGGCTCTCGGCAACGGCTTCCGTAGCTCAGTGGTCAGAGCGCTGCACTAGCAATCGCAGGGTCGCGGGTTCAATTCCTACCGGAAGGCCGCTAAGTTGCATTTTTCGCAACTGGTCCCGGTTTGGTCTTAAAATGTATGTATTCCAACACTCGAAATTTTCCTTCACCATAAATCCTTTCAACATGTAGTTTGATCGAGTGAAATGCCAAATATTACCTATAATATACCCAGAATCTGATCCCGGCATTACCACCATATATACAGAACTCGTGACTAGGATCTCGGCAACGGCTTCCGTAGCTCAGTGGTCAGAGCGCTGCACTAGCAATCGCAGGGTCGCGGGTTCAATTCCTACCGGAAGGCCGCTAAGTTGCATTTCTCGCAACTGGTCCCGGTTTGGTCTTTAAAATGTATGTATTCCAACACTCGAAATTTTCCTTCACCATAAATCCTTTCAACATGTAGTTTGATCGAGTGAAATGCCAAATATTACCTATAATATACCCAGAATCTTATCCCGGCATTACCACCATATATACAGAACTCGTGACTGGGCTCTCGGCAACGGCTTCCGTAGCTCAGTAGTCAGAGCGCTGCACTAGCAATCGCAGGGTCGCGGGTTCAATTCCTACCGGAAGGCCGCTAAGTTGCATTTTTCGCAACTGGTCCCGGTTTGGTCTTAAAATGTATGTATTCCAACACTCGAAATTTTCCTTCACGAAATCCTTTCAACATGTAGTTTGATCGAGTGAAATGCCAAATATTACCTATAATACACTCAGAATCTTATCCCGGCATTACCACCATATATACAGAACTCGTGACTAGGCTCTCGGCAACGGCTTCCGTAGCTCAGTGGTCAGAGCGCTGCACTAGCAATCGCAGGGTCGCGGGTTCAATTCCTACCGGAAGGCCGCTAAGTTGCATTTTTCGCAACTGGTCCCGGTTTGGTCTTAAAATGTATGTATTCCAACACTCGAAATTTTCCTTCACCATAAATCCTTTCAACATGTAGTTTGATCGAGTGAAATGCCAAATATTACCTATAATATACCCAGAATCTTATCCCGGCATTACCACCATATATACAGAACTCGTGACTAGGCTCTCGGCAACGGCTTCCGTAGCTCAGTGGTCAGAGCGCTGCACTAGCAATCGCAGGGTCGCGGGTTCGATTCCTACCGCAAGGCCGCTAAGTTGCATTTTTCGAAACTGGTCCCGGTTTGGTCTTAAAATGTATGTATTCCAACACTCGAAATTTTCCTTCACCATAAATCCTTGCAACATGTAGTTTGATCGAGTGAAATGCCAAATATTACCTATAATATACCCAGAATCTTATCCGGCATTACCACCATATATACAGAATTCGTGACTAGGCTCTCGGCAACGGCTTCCGTAGCTCAGTGGTCAGAGCACTGCACTAGCAATCGCAGGGTCGCGGGTTCAATTCCTACCGGAAGGTAGCTAAGTTGCATTTTTCGCATCTGGTCACGGTTTGGTCTTAAAATGTATGTATTCCAACACTCGAAATTTTGCTTCACCATAAATCCTTTCAATATATATATATATATATATATATATATATATATATATATATATATATATATTTATATATATATATATATATATATATATATATATATAATTCAATCTACAGACACGTGTTTCGCTGTACAACAGCTCATCAGTGTAGCTTGGAACAATCTGAATGAGTCTGACTCGGTAATTATACACTTGCGATCGTCATTGACAACCGCTTGTGGGACAACACCGGCAATCAGAACATCCAGATAGCGTGAAGTGCGCATGGGGCCAGAGTGCTCAAACTGCAAACACGGGTAGTGAGCGTTGCATTATATATATATATATATATATATATATATATATATATATATATATATATATATATATATATACATATATATATATATATATACATATATATATATATATATATATATATATATATATATATATTTATATATATATATATATATATATTATATATATATATATATATATATATATATATATATATATATATATATATATATATATATATATATATATATATATATATATATATATATATATATATATATATATATATATATATGTTAGATATCGCTCTATGACCTTTAGGTCATATTGAGCGCTCTACAGGATGAACCATTGTCGCTTACGCATTGTGCGCACGCTCACTGATTGCAGTTTTGAGCGCTCTGGCATGGTTTTTGATGTACCACATTTTGTGTGCATCAAGGGTGACTGCAAATAGCAGTTATATTCATCCTGCTCATCACCACTATACACTGATGAGGCCGAAAAGGCCGAAACGGTACCGTCTGTAGTTATATATATATATATATATATATATATATATATATATTATATATATATATATATATATATATATAATATATATATATATATATATATATATATATATATATATATATATATATATATATATATATATATATATATATATATATATATATATATATATATATATATATATATATATATATATATATATATATATATATATATATATATATATATATATATATATAGGTAATATTTGGCATTTCACTCGATCAAACTACATGTTGAAAGGATTTATGGTGAAGGAAAATTTCGAGTGTTGGAATACATACATTTTAAGACCAAACCGGGACCAGTTGCGAAAAATGCAACTTTAAGGCCTTCCGGTAGGAATTGAACCCGCGACTCTGCGATCGCCAGCGCAGTGCTCTGACCACCGAGCCACGGAAGCCGTTGCCGAGATATATATATATATATATATATATATATATATATATATATATATATATATTATATATATATATATATATATATATATATATATATATATATACGTGTAGGTTTTGGTCTACGAAATGCAAAGAGTGCTCAACAACATATAGTTAGAGCAAATAATAGATTTTCGCTTACCTCAAAACTGGTCTGCTACAACTTGTTTCATCTGTAAAAGAATCTTCAGGCAGTGACCTGAAGATTCTTTTACAGATGAAACAATGGTCACTGCCTGAAGATTCTTTTACAGATGAAACAAGTTGTAGCAGACCAGTTTTGAGGTAAGCGAAAATCTATATATATATATATATATATATATATATATATATATATATAATATATATATATATATATATATATATATATATATATATATATATATATATATATATATATATATATATATATATATATATATATAAATATATATATATATATATATATATATATATATATATATATATATATATATATATATGGAGACCAGGGTTCGATTCCCGGTTGGGGCAGTCACTTTTTCCATATACGTATTTGACTATATATATATATATATATATATATATATATATATATATATATATATAATTAAGGTTAAACGGCACCGGTTATACAAACTACCTTTTTAAATTGTCGCTAATAATGGAGTTCGTTACTGCCGTACGTATTTCTTATTCGAACGAGTTAGCGGTTAACATGTAAGAAACAAAACCATCGCCGCTAGTTATCTCAACTAAATTACATTATTATATATTCGAGCTTCACTCTTTTTTGTCCTCATTCGTCAACATACTCCACTAATTCTCAATATCCGGCAGCTGTGGCGTCATTTCCGTTGAATACTGTGAATTATTGGAAGGAGATATAAAATAATATTATTGCAAGCTGATGATCTCACTCCCTCAAAGCGCGCTAAAATTACAAAATAACAAAATATATTGCAGTAGATTTGCTTCTGTGACGCAGACATCAATGACGATGGAGACAATAGTGACGACAATGTTGAATACAACAGTGACCATATCTATAATAAAACAATTACTGGATTCGGCTTCTGAATAATATTGTGCTCAGTCTATTATGCTCAGCCGCATCCAATAATTGTTTACTGTTGCTAATTATTAGACGAAATTTACGTGTCGGTTCACTTTCGTGACAGTGTACGAATAACATGAAGTGGTACCATAGTATTGAATGCTTACGTTTTTTCCCAAGAAGTGTTCAAGACTGTAACAACAATCTTTTTTCTTCTAATATAAATACAGGGATCTTTCGAACAACAAGATTAAAGAATTGCCCAAACGCTTCTTTGCTCCTGGCAATGGATTGAAACGATTGTAAGTCAGATAAATTAATTAATGCTATTGTTAAAAAAACACCTATCAATATATATTTATCTAGGTTGCTAAAGAAAAACCATCTGAAAACAATTGAGTCGCAAAGTACTAAAAACCAGTTAAAATTTTACACTGTAATAATTGGGTCAAACAATATGTGAAGCAGTTAGTAACACTTCAGGGAACGTATTTTTAGGGTAGCATATCACTACCAACCATAAAAACACCACAACGACTATAATCAGATAACTGCATATGTACATATAATGAATACTAGATGTGTTTACCACTTTTGAGAAACTGGTTATCTTAAAACTAAATATTATAACTTAACTGAAAAATAAAAATCACTGCAAATGTTTACGGAAGCACTGTAAATTCAAAACAACAATTTACTACTTATAATGTAAATCCAATTCTCCATCTCTGAGACACAAGGAAATCAAGTAAACACCATGTATAATAAATTATTAATCATATTACAAACTACTTGAGTTGATTCTCAGGAAGAACGGATTTTTATGTGAGAAAACATCGATATAACTGAATCGTCAACACAGTAAGTAAACTTATTAGTAAACCTAGCAATAGATTTTTCTGGCAGAAAGTGTAATCTTAATATAAAGATTAGATCCCAGCTCAAAATTTGTAAGTGTAACTCCATAATACAAGACAAGTCAACAAAAGTTTAAAACATGTTTACAAAAGTTTCGTTGCGAACGTGCAACATCTCCAGAGTATTTACAAAGCTGTTACAATATATCTATTTATTTTTTTCCGGTCCGTATCCTACCAAATCCCGCTTTCTGATTGGCTAACGAGCGGTCCGTATGAGAGCGTACGGACCGCGCGAGTTTTAAATCCCAACGCAAAAAGTTTTTTAAACGTTTTAAAGGCCGCCATTTAAAAAATTCGTAAAAATTATAAAATGTACTCAAACGAAAGCGAACACAGTGACAGTGAATTCTATTATCCAACAGAAGACTTCACTGTTCCCTCTAACGAAGGTAAAAGTACAGACGTTGCTTTATCGACTTTTAATACTGCAGTTGAGGACCAAAACACAAGCGAGGATATTGACGAAATTCAAAGGTTTATTGAAAGACAGCGACCAGAAAACACAACATAGAAGACAACATACGATATTAATGTTGTAAAAAGGTACTTTATATCGATAAATGAGACAAGAGAAATTGAAGCTATACCTGCTAAAGAGTTAAATATCCTGGTTTCCAAATTTTTTATGAATGTACGAAAGAAAAATGGTCAAGTTTACGAACCTTCCTCCCTCAGTGACTTTCAGAGAAGTTTACAGAGATATTTAAATAATAAAAATTCAAGTTTAAATGTATTCCAAGACCAATAATTCAATAAGGCTAGAGAGGTCCTTTTAGCAAGGAAAAGAGAACTGGTGCAGCAACACGCCAAAGGGAACCGACCACAAGCAGCTAGAGAGTTGGCGATGGCAGAAGACCTCCTTTTCGAAACCGGTTTGTTTGGTAACCATGAACCAGAAGTTCTCCAAAGGACAGTTTGGTGGGTTCTTTCCCTTCATTTTGGATTCAGAGCTCGTGACGAATCCAGAAGATTAAAATGGGGAGACATAGCTCTTGGAAAGGACCCGGAAACTGGCAGCGAGGTGTTGATATGGAAAAACGAACGGGGATCCAAGACAAGACACGGCGACGGTCAACATCAGAGAGCTTTTAATCCAACAGCACACGCAACCCAGAACGAGCGTTGTCCCGTTCAATTTTTTCAATCGTTCGCCAGCCATCGACCAGACGAGATGAAAAAGCCTGATTTGCCATTCTCCTTGGCTATTAACCACCGTCGTAAACCAGACTGCCAGGTCTGGAACACCAAAGCTCCACTGGGCAAAAACGAAATCGGGAAGTTTCTTGTGAAGGCTGCGAAAGCCGCCAATCTTCCAGGTAATATCAGCAATCAGTCTGTCAGAAAACCATGTATTTCCAGTCTAATGGATGCTGATGTTACAGAGAACTACGTAGCTCAACTGAGTGGCATAATAATTTGAAAAGCCTGGATGCCTATAAGACAGCTTCAGCTAGCCATCAGCGAAACATGTCAATGGTCTTGAGTCGCTCAGCCATGGCCACTTCCACCGTCACTGCAGATCAGTCTGGAAACTTCCAAGAAGCAGTTGAGGGCATGTTTTCTGGAGCAACGATAGGAAAAATTGAAGGATGTACATTCAATTTTTTCCTCAATCCTGCGGCGAACGAAGGTCACGTCAAAGATTCAACACCAGCCAAAAAATGACGTGTAATCATAAGTGATGACAGTGAATCGGACTGAATTGCATCTCTTTTTACTTTTGTTGCAATATCCGAGCATTTTGTAACGAACTCGTTGTTGTTTTTGTGCAACCATTACGTTAGATGCCAACAATATGTTAACGAACTTTTTTCGCTTTGTCTCGTTTGAAATAAACATGCTTCTTCTGTTTTGACTGACTTCCTTATTTGGTCACAAGCTGAGTGGCTTCTTAATGACGTCTCTCTTTGTATTTTTTATTCGCTTGGGAGGGGTGTGGTGCATTATGTGCTTCAAGGAAAAAAATTAATAAATTATTTACCATTTTGGTCGGTCCGTATAGAGAAATATTTCCCGAGGCCTCAAAAACGGCCCGTTTTTGAGGCCTCGCGAAATATTTCTCTACACGGACATCCCAGCGGGTAAATAATATATATATATATATATCTAAATTTACACACGGGAATAATTAAGACAAGACTGAAAGTACATTTTTTCAATAAGGAACGTTCTTATTTTATTATTTATTTTTAACATTATAATAGTAATATATGTAATTTTAGGTATATATATATATATATATATATATATATATATATATATATATATATATATATATATATATATATATATATATATATATATATATATATATATATATATATATATATATATATATATATATATATATATATATATATATATATATATATGTGTTATAGACTATAAACATTCTTGATGGTTTATAATTTATTATTGTGGTATATCCCACATCAAGTCCTTTGACTGTGATGATGTATATACCTTTTTGATGTGCTGGCTTATCATCAGCTTATTGATAACAGAATGGATATTTTCTGACAAAGTTACCCTGTAAAAATAAGTATTTTATTATTATTAAAAAATAAATAGGTGGTCGGATGGAAACCGTTTAAAATTAGAATTATCGGCCAGAATATGCATCATATTGCTATTGTAAACTTTTCTGTCTGCCAAAATGATATTATTTCCTTCATCTGGCTTGATGATGACAATGCTAGTGTCCTCTTTCAAGTTCTTTAGAATCTGGTAATCTTCAAGCGTCAAAAAGTTTGGCGGAGAAAAGTTTCTGAATCCTGATAAGGCGATTCAGTTTGGCCTTGAAATTATCTTCGCTAAAACAAAAATATTTATGAATACTTTATTTTTTAAGCGTTGTCGTTTTAACAACCAGAAATTTGTTAGGTGATTTATTTCTATCGTTTTTTGTCCCCCCTACTATAAAGATCTTATTCTCCTCAGGAAAATGCCGTTAAATTTTCTCTTCCGTTCACTGGATCTCACGCTTTACACATCCGAACACAAGTACCCAAATTATATTCGTCGGCTTTCCACATGTCTCTTTACTTCTTCTTTTTCAATCTGGACGTCGGTTATCTAATTTCTTTCCGTGGTAAGATCGAATTCCTATGTAGCTGTGATGAGGTATTGTTTAAAAATACACGTGTCAATTGCGTGAAGCATTGTAATTGGAGGAAATACGCCGCCACTAATATACGCTAAACTCAGAACACATGTGGTTTTCTCCTTCGACATGTAAGAAATGAGCAACCGCTTCGCTTTCTAGCATCAAGATCATTCTCATCAAATTTTCCACACTGTTTCTCCTAATAAGTTTCCTGAGATTTAGATTTAGACCTATATCAATATATTCTCACATCTTTGTAAATTTAATAATCTGAAGATGTTGCACATTTGCAACGAAACGTTAGTAAACTTGTTTTAGAACTTTTTGGACTTATCTCTTAATAAGATGTTACACTTGAGATCTTATTATTTAATTAAGTAAACCTAAGTGATCTTTAATTCCGGAGTTCCTTTTTCCCAAACTTCTCCTCCAATAGAAATCAATTAAAGAAAATAGCAAAAATATTTTTCGCAAATGGAATCAATTGGAACGTTTTCATCTTATCGCTAACTGTGATGCGGGGGGCATACTTTTTAATATAATTCCTTATTTTCTAACAACTTGTTTATAATGTATTGCTATTTTTGTGCAGGAATTTACGGAATAATCTGCTTACAAGTCTTGACTCTGATAGCATACAAAACCTGGGAAACCTTATGGCATTGTAAGCTTTGATTTTTGTAAAACAAAATCAGGTTGTAATATATTATTTACTTTAACATTTGTTTCTCAATATTTATATAGTGACATTTCGAAAATGCCTCGTCTGCGCATTAAAAATTGGAAATTTCTGCTGAAGTTAAAAGAACTTAAAGAATTGTAAGCACGACAATATATATATATATATTCCTTTGTCCAAAAATGCTGGAAATATAGAGAAATAATGCATTTCATGTTATACAGTATTACCATTATATATCCATATATCCATGTTATATACCCATACTATATCCATACTACATCCATGCATTCTATACCCATATTATATTCATACTGTATCCATGTTATTTGCATATTATAACCATATGGGAATTGACAAGTCATAATAGGAAAATTAATAAAATTCATACTATGGAATTTAACAATCCATACAAGGAAATTAAAAATCCATACCATGGAAATTAAACATCCATACTATTTCCATAGTATGGATTTCGAATCCATACGTGGACGAGAGTAATTCGAATGAAAGCGAAGGAGAACATCCAGATGATACTGACGTGGAAGGAACTGAAAGCAATTCCTTCCACACGTTTTAAATACTTAATAGTTGTTCACACTGCTTCCCAAAGTGTTTCTTCGACACAGGAATCGCTTAATCGATAAGTTTCGATACGTGATAATTCCCCCGAAATTATTACTCGGCAAGTTATTTCTGCCAATTTGAACGCTTATGCTATCAAACATGTAATCGTTTAATTACGCTTAATGGCTCCCACGCTTTTATCTAATATCAGGTGGACAAATGTATTCAAGCTGCCAGAGTTAGTCCGCTTTATATCCTCGTTCTAACTCCTCGCTCCGTCGTTCTCTATGAAGTAAAGCCGTTCAATCAATTTAAAACTCTTAGATATAATACTTCTTCTGCCAGGAAACCTTATTCTGTAATTCCTGATCATTTTTGCGAATGGTTTCTTCAGAATACTTCACGCCAAAACTACTAAGTAACGACTTATTAGTTTTCTATGTCGATGCGTTTGAGATCTTGAACAGTTCTTCACACTGTTTCGCGAAGGGTTTCTTCCTCCATTGGAATCCCGTGCATTAACGCGAGATATAATTAGCGATAATTCGGCCAAATTCATGAACATGTATGCAAATCTTAACCTTAACAACGTGGATATACATCATGACAACGGCGTCGACGATTAACTTTATATTTTTCCAAGTCAAATGTGTTTGAGATCTTGAACAGTTCTTCGCACTGTTTCCCGAAGTGTTTCTTCATCCTAGGAATTGTGTACACTAAAGCGAGATAAGCCATAATACGGCCAAATTTATTAGGGTTCATCTCTATAGATGCAGTGAAAACACAGGTTCATTCTAACGAAGACATATAGTTTCAGTCGAACGCTTAGGCAATCGCACGGCAATCGGTGATATTCCAAATATATAATTAAATTTAGGGTTATGAAGGTGGAATAGGGCTAGTTCTTAACGCTAATTTCTGGTGGCCCAAAGGTACACGAGACTGTGGTTAGGGATCGTAAAGGTGAAAGAGGCTTAGAGGTAATTACTTCCGTCCCTCACACGGAATATTTAATAAAATGGTATGCTATGCGTTCGCAAGCGTTCGTCACACTAACAATACTAATTACTTTTTGTGCATAACGCCCTTTGTTCTACCCATTGTTCTATTTAAATACTAATAAGGCGGCATCCCTTTGGTCCTTATATGGGGGGTGGGGGGTTACCTACTCTTGTGGCAAGTCTACACGCATCATGAAAAAAAGAAAATCCGTTAAAAAATGGAAGTGAATTTGGCACTGACAATTTCCGACATTTTTCGAAGTTATTTCTATGCGTGCAGAAAATATGCGCAAATGCTGACACTGCTCCTTTAATAGTGTAAGTTCAAGCTGCAGCACTTGTAACCTGCAGCACTTGTAACCTGCAACTGAACCTGCAACCTGCAGTTTAAACTGTCTAAAGATCTATTCATGTATGACCTAAGCGCAGCGTTTTCATCGATGGAAATGTTAGATATAGTAGGATGTTTGTGCAGGTTTAAGCTTTTGACGTCTAATCTGCATTTCTTAATTAATGTATCTCAAGTCGAAAGTTGTCCACGTGGTGGATTCCAAGTAGATGGTTTCTTGTTTAATAGTTTAAATATATCAGTGAAGGTGTTGGAGTTATTCGGAATGTCAGAGTTGTTAGAAATATTTTGTTCATCAAAGAATACCTTTAGGCGAAGTCTCCTATAAAATTTTAAAAAATCCAAAAAAGTTTGAAATGAGTCTACGCTTTTTTAGTCGGTACGAAACTTAAAACTTTTTGAGAATAGATGTTTCTGTGTCAGTTAAAATTAAATCGTTGCCAATCCGTTTCTGTTGAAATTCTAAAACCGTTGACTATAAGAAGTGATGATAAACAAGTACGAAGAAAATATACACGACTGTTGAAGCGTGTGATGCTGAGCGTAGCCAAATAAAGTTGCAATACCAATTTGGTATAATTTCGCGCTCGGATGTAGAAACATTTCTCAACTTTGTCAACGATTTCCACCCCATTTTAGCATTTACTTGGGAAATTAGTGACCCCAAAATTCCATTTCTTGACATTTACATTAACTAACATACAAAACAACACAATCAATACGACCATATATTATCTAACTTACAGACTAACACATTTTATACAACTCATCTCATCCTAGAGACTGCAAAAACTCCATTCCTTACTCCCAATTGCTACTTTTACGCCGAATTTGCAGCGATAACAACGATTTTATTATTAAAGCTAAATAGATGTATTCTGTTTTCCTTGCACGAAGCTATATACCCTCCCGACACAGTTAAAATGCATACGAGGAAGTTATAGTTATTCCACGCACACAAGCACTTTTTTCAAAATAACCAAAATAACACATGAGACAACGGCATAACAATCCTAACACTCCGTTCATCTATTCATTAATTCATTCATTCGCTCATTCATCCATCCATCCATTCATCCATGTTTCCATCGTCCGATCCATGTTCCCTCAATCCATCGATCCATCCATCCACCCATCCCTTCCTCACTCCCTTCCTCCCTCCCTCCCTCCATCCCTCCCTTCCTCCCTTCCTTCCTTCCTTCATCCATCCATCTAACCGAAGATCAATCGTTCACTTCATTTGTAAAATTTACTTACGCGTTTTTATTTTCAGGAAATCCAGCGTATTTTCACACTGTTGTTTCGTGAACAAAGAAAGACCTGATGTCAAGTGTATCGCACCAGACGATTCCTTCTCGGACTGTGAACGAATGATAAAGAGTCAGCCGTTACGAAACGTTGTGTGGGTATTTGTTGTTGCCATATTTGCAGCAAATATGCTTGCATTTGCCCTGCGAATGTCATATGAAGATAAAACCTATGTTCAAAACGCTTTTATTCTCAATCTCAACATTGGTGACATTTTAATGGGTACCTATATCGCCGCCGTAGTCAGCCGAGATCTTGCCTGGCGAGGTGATTACTACCTTCACGACAACGAGTGGCGTTCCAGCGTGGCTTGTACATTTTTTGGTGCTATCGCTTTAATATCAAGTGAAGTATGTTCGATGACCCTGGCAGTTATTACCTATGATCGTCGTGGAAAACTCGTGAAAGGAGTAAAATACAACCCCATGAGTCGCTGCTTCGTGTGGTTTATTTTAGTCTTGATTTGGGTAATCGCCATCGCCATCGCCGTTATCCCTGCTGTTGTCAAGAACTACTTTTATGACGAAGAGAAAGATGAAGGGTACTATGGTACCAATGGTTTATGTTTACCGCTGCAACTACCTGGTGAAAAGGATCCAGCCTGGGAATACTGCCTTGTTATATTCGGCATCTTTAACTTCCTGGTTGCCTGTTACATGGCTTGGGCCTACTGCACGATATTTCACCATGCCTACGTCTCCACTCGCAAGGCTGGTAATGAGAAACGGAAAAAAGGCGAAGCTACATTAGGCTTGAGATTGTTCGCCATTGTATTTACCGATATTATTTGCTGGTTTCCCATTGCCATCCTTATTTACATCTCTCTGGCCCGAATTGTCAGCGACACCGAGAACATCCTTTATGCTTGGTTTTCAATCTGCGTTGTATCAATAAATTCTGCGATCAATCCCATTATCTACACTATCACAAATACTTTCTTTTGGCCTAAGTTCAAGGGATGGTTCAGAAATATTGCAAATCATTGCCAACAAGGTTAGTCTGTTATATGCTTGTTTAATTCTCGCAGCGGTACATACGTATTTCAGTTGACGACATTTTGAGGCGGTCAAGTAACTACAGTTACTTTCCGAGCGGAAGACTTCGTTAAATATTAACTAGAAATACGTATACGCAATAACCCCTCGCTCGATGTATGATAATAATTAATTGGATCATGTACGATAAATACGATGGTTTTGGTAATAAAGAATAGTTTTTTTTTCAGTAAAAAGAAAAGAAAAGAAAAAACTCGACATTTGGGATAATGAGAAAAATCGGAGAAAAGCCACAGCCGCTTAGACAGAAGCTTAGTGATACAAATTGTTCGTACATTTTATAAATAAACAACTAACAACTTTAGCTTTTCCTGTGATCAGTTATTTGAGCTTTATCTTCATTAGAAGCGAAAAAGCGTCCCCAGTTCGGAAATTTTCTACGATGAAATGCATTTAAATTGCATTCATTCGAACAACGTACGACTTTCCAATGTCATGAATAAAATGATTTTAAGTGAACTTTGTAAATAGGAAAAATCAAATGTCAAACTTTTGAAGTTCGAAAGTGAAAACCAGTAGAAATTTCCGATCAGGCGGCAAAGTAAACAAGACTGATTAATAGATCAACCTTTCTATACCGAAATTTAAAGTATGAAATTTGACATGCGGGTGTGGCAGAGCATTCGGCCGTAGAAACATGATACCTATATCTATCCCATTTAAGTCGGCAAAAGTAAAGACCAGTTGCCAGCCACCCAGGGGTCGTTGTATACACGTATGTATAGTTTCTTGTGCACATGTTTACAACAGATGCAAAAGAAGTTGTACTAAGCAAAAACATTTCTGTACTTATTTCGTTATTTCGGATTATAGTAACAGACGTTTATTCTGATATCTTGCATTAATAATTGTTTTCGCTTTTTTGTCGTTTTCGGCTTTTTGTTCGAAATATATTTAGCCAAGAAAGGACGCAAGTGTCACCATGGTAACTAACTGATTTTTCATTGATCAAATACAAACATTGTTTATTATCAAAATACAGACAATATCTTTTGAAATACTAACTCTACGTACTCATGAGTTACATCAAATGAAAGCTTGAATAACATACTCGGGCATACGTACACAAATATATTTGTAACTAATTGCTAATTACATCTTTAAAAAAGCGAAAACACTTACAGGTTTGCCATTGAACGACTTTTAAATTTACGAACTGTCAAATATTCCAAATATCTTCCAGCTTCCGATGACTATATATTTTGAACTGCAAAAAGCTTGACTAACTGACTCGGACATACGTACACAATATCTTAGTATTAACTTTAAATTTGTAACATAAAACACTAGCTGAAAAGGACTTAAAGCAGCTGGCATTCGGACGCTATACTATACATGCGTACAAAAACATCTTTATACTATAGTAGTAATCAAAGATTAGCGAAATGCGTTCGATTTTTTATTAGTAAATTAAATTATCTATTAATTTTTTTACTTATTAAATGTTTGTATAAAGTTTATCTTGCTGACATCAGCCTGCCAAAATATCACGAAGTGGAGAGTGGTAGAATAGTGCATTGCGGTGGTTTGCACAACATTATCGCTGTGGGCATATGCATTGAGAATAAAGAAGACGACTATTAGGCTTTGTAGAAATATTTTTTATTACCAGTAACAGAACACTGAACAAAATAACTGCTGCAATTGCAGCTAATTTATTTACCAAATTATCCCAGGGTGAGTTGTCAGTATGAGTATCACCTGAATACATACCACCACTTAAGTTGTAGGTGGTAGTTAAGTGTTTTTGGTTTTAAAGTACAAAACTATGGGGTGCACAGCTGGACTCAGCTGCTACAATTTCTTTACAAATTTTTTGCAGTTCATATTTGTGACCGCTGACTAGATATTTGGTTAACTGGTTTCCCAGCTACATAACTGGGTTCAGAATTATTTACTTGACCACCTACTATAGACATGGTCGTTATGCAAAATGGCCACCCAGCTATGCAACTGGGATTTTGATAGTTTGTTGTCTGACCACCTACTGTTGAGTTTTGAGGGTAATCATTCATCGATGTATAAAATCGCTTTAGGTTTATCTCATCTGGGTTCAACTGTTGAAAGGGAAGTAGTAAACGAATGTCAAAATCTATAAAATACATATTAAAGAGGATTTATTAAGTCCGCTATGAAAAGAATAACAGTATATAAAAGGCCGCATCCCATGAGTACTTGAGAACACAAATAAAAATATACGTCACAGGTCTGTACATAGACAGTCCAAGATATCGTCCAAACTCTGAAATCGATTGGCATGCAAAAACACGCGGGACAACACGCGAGACTGAATTAGAATGCGTTCTCCTTCGTCGAACGCAATAAACTGATGCAAACACTTTAAAAAAGCGAAAACACTCACAGGTTTGCCCTTGAACGGCTTTTGAATTTACGAACTGTCAAATTTGACATCTCCCAGCTACAGATGACGATATATTTTGAACTACTGAAAGCTTGACTAAAGTTTGACTCTGCAGACATGCGTACACAAAATAACCACACTGTTATTTTCAACGAGTAGTTTTAACTCTTTTAAGAGGATCAAAGTTAACTCCGTGCGGGTGAGTTATTTTACAGGAGTTATTTTAACTCTACTTTTTAGTGCAAAGTTTTTTAAACTTTGCAGTATTGTGATGAGTGGCGAAAATTCATACGATATATATATATAAAGTCATTCAGTCAGTCAGTCAGTGACCGATTTGTTAACATCCAGGGGGGAGACATTATTATTTCGTAGTATTTTGGAACTTCAATTTACTATTATCAATGGAAAAATTGAACAATGAAGTTTCTGAAGAATGAGGGCAGACCGTTAAGTGAGTTATCGATGGGTTTTCTTCGTGTCAAATTGTAATGCAGTTTGATTTCGATATCTTGAATATTTCATAATATGCCTCGAATATAAGATTTGTCCCCCGGGTTTTATGTTAACATGCTACTGCGCACGCGCGCACTGATCAAATATAGCGATATACCTTCTCGAAACAGGGATTTTGTGGAGTTGCAATATTAAATATGGTGTAGGCCGAAGGATCGAGCGATAATATAACTTTCGAAACAGGGATTTTGTGGACTTACAGTATTAAATATGGTGTTCTGACATATTTCAGGAGGTAAGAGCGCAGCGTATTTGTCTTTGTTTAAATACGCTGTAATGATACTCCGAGCTCTGCAGTTTCTCGTTCTGTGATAAACTTCTCCAAGTCTGCCTCTTGGTGTTTCGAAACGTGTTTGTTTCGAGACGGGTTTATTTGAGACGGGTTTGTTTCGAGACGGGTTTGTTTCGAGACGGGTTTATGTTTTGGTTTCAACAAGTAATAAACCCTTCTCGAAACAAAACCCGTCTCGAAACACCAAGAGGCAGACTTGGAGCAAGTCTAGTTCTGTGACTTCGTCTTTATGCAGTTTGATTCGGGGGGTCCAGTTAAAACCAGTCTTTCACCACTGGATATTTGAGAATTCAAACGATGGCTATAATGCATTAGCAACAAACATTTGGCAGCAATATTTTCAGATGTTTGAGTTATCACAGATTATGAGACAAAAAGATAAAGAGTTTGCAGAAATTTTAAATCGCATTAGGGAAGGGAAACATACTCAAAATGACATTGAAATTTTGAAAGATAGAAATTTGAAATTAACCCCAGCACATCCTCATTATCCTATTACTGCTACTCACTTGTTTAGTACTAACGTGGCTGTAAACCAACATAATCTTTAAATTATTAATAAATCTTTAAATCAAAAAGTTGAAGTTAAAGCGATAGATATCATACTCGGCGATTTATGTGACGAATTGGAAGAAACAAATTCCAAATGATCCCACAAAAACCATGGGTTTGTTTACGGTCAGTGCCGTACTTCAAGGCCAGGGGCAAAGTATGATCTTACAACAAATGTGTCTGTTGTCAATGGAATGACTATAATTTAAAAAAATGATTATAGAGATTAGAGTAGCAGGCTCATTAAGACCAAGTATTATTTGGGTCTCATTTCAAGAAGATAACAATGGAAATGATTATCGTAAAGAATACTCACACCTTTACAACCACACTATTGAGAAAAACTGGGTTCCAATTTGTTCATGATAGTCAATCAACTTGCAAACTTGTGGATTTTTCCTGAATAAACTTTAGGGGTTAAATCGTGTTAATCATTCCATTCATAAACTACCGAAAAAGACCAAGAAAGTCAACATCGATCACTCAAAATGGCTAAATATATGAACTGTGGAATATCTGATTACTGATCAACAAAACTTAATAACATTTTGCAAGTCCTAGCAGCTACAAATGACTAAAACTACAACTGTGCTAGTTGGTGCTACTGTGCTGGATGAACTGTTAAACAACTCAATAAATGCTAATGATGACTTGACTAAAAGTTAATTGAATATGAAATTACCAGAAATGTGTTATATTCATATCAGGATTTCCTATTATTTTGTACAACGTATTACATGCATGTATCGCCCAATTGACAGGCTAAATAAATAATTTGAAATATAACAAGTTCACGTGTCGTTTTCCTAACTACATGTACATGTTCATCAATTCCCTTGCCACGTTCCTTGTTTATAAGGAAGTAACATAATATGTTACCAACCGCTTTGAAGCTTAAAACCTGTTGATTTTGAACCCCCAAATTGTTAGCTATTTATTAATGAAGCACTGTTGATCATTGCTGTAATGTACTATCACATACTCTACTGTACATTACAACTGAACATACTGTAGTTATATGATATGAAACTTTGCACTATCCTTGGGATCTAGTTGGAGTACCGTATCTGAAAGTTATCCCTTACGCCGGAGTTAACCGTCTCAACTGGGGTTACGCAAACTCTTTTAGAGGAGTTAAAACTTGTCGGAGTTATTTAAACTCTATTTTGGGGGTGAATTCCTGAGATAAGATCTCAATCATAACAAACACGATCAAAATACACGCGTAAACAACAATTTATGTTTTTGTGTTCTTTATTTCTGTTTTATTAAATAATATTTAATGATAATTTTTAACACAGACCGCGCTAAGGCGTAGCCTACGCATAGACGGCGGAATATTCAGTGCCGATTAATCAGGGACGGATACGGAGCGTCTGCACGCAGGCTAGCTAAGGCCCGGTTCAATTGTCCAACTTATCATCTTCCGAACCTAATTCAGCGAGTTTGAATAATTAAGTTCGTTCGGATCTGATCTAAAACTTCACACGAGTCAGAACACGAGTCAGAACACGAGTCAGAACACGAGTCAGAACACGAGTCAGAACACGAGTCAGAACACGAGTCAGAACACGAGTCAGAACACGAGTCAGAACACGAGTGAACACGAGTGAACACGAGTGAACACGAGTGAACACGAGTGAACACGAGTGAACACGAGTGAACACGAGTGAACACGAGTGAACACGAGTGAACACGAGTGAACACGAGTGAACACGAGTGTGAACACGAGTGAACACGAGTGAACACGAGTGAACACGAGTGAACACGAGTGAACACGAGTGAACACGAGTGAACACGAGTGAACACGAGTGAACACGAGTGAACACGAGTGAACACGAGTGAACACGATGTGAACACGAGTGAACACGAGTGAACACGAGTGAACACGAGTGAACACGAGTGAACACGAGTGAACACGAGTGAACACGAGTGAACACGAGTGAACACGAGTGAACACGAGTGAACACGAGTGAACACGAGTGAACACGAGTGAACACGAGTGTGAACACGAGTGAACACGAGTGAACACGAGTGAACACGAGTGAACACGAGTGAACACGAGTGAACACGAGTGAACACGATGTGAACACGAGTGAACACGAGTGTGAACACGAGTGAACACGAGTGAACACGAGTGAACACGATGTGAACACGAGTGAACACGAGTGAACACGAGTGAACACGAGTGAACACGAGTGAACACGAGTGAACACGAGCGAACACGAATGGAACACGAGTGAAACACGTGTCTAATACGACCGGTGGGGCTAAAACGCGTGTCGCAGGTGGCGGGTAGCGGGTCGCAGGTATAAGCGGGTTAGCGGGAGGTGGCAGGCCTTACGAACTGGAACAATAGCCAAATATGTCCTTTTTAACAATACATCTACGTAGGAAAAACATTCGAATCTGATATTACAGACCTTAAACAATAAATATTATTCAAAATTGTAATTTAATTTAATTTTTTGGGTTAATATTAACCCCCAAATTAAACGACTTTGGGTTATCTGGGCGGACGTTGTATTTTGCGGAATGGCGGAATGATTAATACTTCTTGAATATATAGATGATGTTCGCCCGCGGATTGCGGTCAAGCGGGACAAATTTGGTGAGTCGCGGAGGAGGTTGCGTATATACTGGGACGGTGGTGGGGATGCCGCATAATAATAATAATAATAATGGAAGTATTAGGAGCATTATACAATAGTCTCAATGCTCTTACAACAATATATTCTTAAATTTACTTATAAAACTTATTACAGTTTCATTATAAGATAAAGCCTACTACATATATTACCACTATGAACAAAAATATATATATTAATTTTAAAGAAGAAAAATGCATGCATGCATGCCCCATGTAACCATGGAAAAACGCATGCCACATGGGTTGACAATGTCTGCAGGCGAGGTGGAGTCGAGGTCACTGGTACTGAGGAAGCTTTCCAGCCGGTCGGCCTCGTCCACTCGGTAGCACTGGAAGGTTCGAAGGTAATTGGTGAAGGTGCCTCGGTGGGTGACTGTGTAGGACGAACCTATTTGCTACGCCGCTGTCGGACTGTACAATGGGTGTCGGACTGTACGTTGGGTGGACGA
Source organism: Chrysogorgia sp. JL179-B06 (assembly GCA_035772405.1). Taxonomy (NCBI): domain Eukaryota; kingdom Metazoa; phylum Cnidaria; class Anthozoa; order Scleralcyonacea; family Chrysogorgiidae; genus Chrysogorgia; species Chrysogorgia sp. JL179-B06. The sequence goes on along the minus strand of JAYKKM010000023.1, from coordinate 1,465,556 downwards.
CGAGGAAACGGGTCGGAAGGTGAGCTCGGTGTCAGGTCGTCTTCGTTGGTCGGTCGGACCAACATCGGAAATGCTCTGCTCATCTTTGAAAGCCGTAGGAACATCATCGAACGTTGTCGGAACAACTTCGCAATTCGTCGGAACGACTTCGGACCCTTCCAAAGGCTCTCAGGAGTCGTCGGGAGGTGGTTGGAAGATCTTCCTAGGCCATCTAGAAGCGGTCGGGATCTGTCGGAGGGTCTTCGGTATCCATCGACGATCGGTCGGAGGTGGTGGGGTGTACGTATTTCGCTGCTGGCGGTGGAATATCAATGGTGGGTAGTCAGCGGCGTCTACCTCTTTGGCGGGATATCCTCCATATTCAAGAAGTATTAATCACTCCGTCATTCCGCAAAATACACCGTCCGGTTATCTGGGTTATCAAACGCTCGACTAAAACGGACAATAGTCAGCCTAATCTTGTATCCGAGACTCCCTTAGACTGCAGCAAGTCAAAAAGGAAGTACTCTACTTCTCCCATTCTACTTTCGTGAGTCAGCAAATACTCTCAATTTTATATTTAGAATTATTTGGAATTTTATTATTTGAAAAAATATTAATGACGATATATCATGAGAAAAAAGTTGTTATTTGTAATGATGACCAACTCCCCTGTTCTGAGAATGACTTTCCCACGATCTGGTTTACAGTTTACAATGGAAGATTACGAGGTAGGTTGAATAATAACATTTATTTTAAAATATATTTTTATGTTGAAGTACATATATATTATAGGTTGCTGTTTGTAAATGTAAAGTATTTTGAACAACATGATATTAAGCTGTAAGGTCTGTAATATCAGATTCGAATGTTTTTCCTACGTAGATTTATTGTTAAAAAGGACATATTTTGGCTATTTTTCCTGTTCGTAACCTGCCACCTCCCGCTACTCGCTTATACCTGCGACCCGCTACCTGCGACCCGCCACTTGCGACACGCGTTTTATCCCCGCCGGTCGTATTATACACGTGTTTCACTCTTGTTCACACGTGTTCACTCGTGTTCCATTCGTGTTCACTCGTGTTCCATTCGTGTTCACTCGTGTTCCATTCGTGTTCACTCGTGTTCCATTCGTGTTCACTCGTGTTCCATTCGTGTTCACTCGTGTTCACTCGTGTTCACTCGTCTTCTGACTCGTGTGGAGTTTTAGATCAGATCTTAAGTTCGACTCGAGCTGTCGGACAACTAATTCAAACGTCATCGGTCATACTTCTCATGAATCGAACCTATATACGGCCGAGTATTTTTAGGAGTTTCGGAATTCGGGTGTATTTTAAAAAAATGTTAAAATGCCTGGCAATATTATCGCGCAAACAACTCAATGGGATATTTATTATATTACTTGTATTTTATGATTTTCAAAGTATTTTGAAATCCATTAATATCTATCTTCCGGGGGGTATATGAAAACTCGACAAAGAAGCCAGCAAAATACTTGAATCTGATAATCAAGTATTTAGCAAACGACATTTTAATTAATTTTTAACTGCCGTCCTCGGCAAAGAAAGTTCGAATATATCTGAAGCCTCAAAAACAATACAAATGAATTGTAAAATGTATAACAATATATTATTACAGAAAAGTACGTTGCTTAAAGTTAGTCCTCGCTGCTGTCCAGAACTTGAAACACTTAATTCGTGGCGAACCTGACGACTGGTCGAAGCTTGAAGAACCAGAACCGACTTCAGGAAAATTGCCATACCGAACGAAAAGGAGCAGTCCTGAGAACATGGATGATGCCGGTTTTGAAAGGGGGGACGAATTGGTGGATAAAGACTGTAAAACTCGTTCTTCGGTCTTCTCGATGCTTTCATTTCCTCGACGTATTTAATACCGCTTCAGGGACATGTCTTTCAAGTTTGTTGCTGTTCGGACGCTTCGGAATAATTGTCCAAAGACTTATTGGTCGACATTCGCGTGGCGTAGTGTGGAAATCATTGTCCGATGAACTGAATATATATATGATTGGTGAAGCGACCAGACATAGTCCTGGTGCAACGCTGATGTATTGTATCAAGAGAGTTTGGCCAAGTGCATGTCGCTGTTATGCCAAACTATTTCGGAGCTTGGGGCTGATTGCTGTCAAATAAAATCGCGAATCTGGCGAGATAAGACTAGAAAAAAGCGACCGGGCAACGTACAAACTTGTGTTAAGTAAATTAACCTTTCGTAGCGTACATTTGGGAGAAAAAAGGCTCTGTCAGCCAACTGACGTACTCGTTTTATACCTCAGGAGCTAGCGGCTGCGAAGGAGACTATAGACGGGAATTAAATTCACTCATATAAACACGAGCCAAAAACGATCTCGCTTACCGAGCTATGGCTCGCCTCCATGCAAGTTTATCAGGAAGAGACCGATGTTGAGTTATTTTATTTATAACAAATATTTTTACTTAACACAAGTTTGTACGATAGTGTTTAAAAAAAAAGAGATGCAAGTGCGTTTAACTCGAAAACGTGGAGTTTATTTTTATATTTTAACCCAAATTTCTGGAGTAAAATTAACTCTTCATTGCCGAGTTATTTTTAACTCCGAAAAGCAGAATAACATTTAACTCCAAAAATCGGATTGTTTTGGACTCAAAATTTAAACCCCCATTCTGGAGTTAAAACTACTCGTTGAAAATAACAGTGCAGTGAAAAAAAATTGGCCTTCGGACGCTATAAACTTACTTGAAAGCAATATTAATTTAAGCTGTGTACGCGGGTTCATTTCATTACCGTAAAGAAGCGAAAAGATTAATTGTCAATTCTTCCAATTTCGCCAAAATGTCCATCATGTTTGCTGTTCGTAAAACGCTCGACTGTTACGCCACTTTACCCCTGTTTACGAGGACCGAATGTTTGTGCGTCTAGCAAAGGAATGTTAGGAATGTATAGCAGGCCAGAATTCAACTCCCTTAAGACTGCGTCCCACGCCCCCCGTCAAGATTAGAACCCTCGCTTGTGAGGGGGCTATTTACAGGAACATTTTATCTGCAATGTTCGTGCCATTCTGATACGAACCACTTTTTAGCAGTCAGCAAGCGTGATCTTCTAAGATCACTGTCCAAGAAAAAAAAATTTCAATTATTGTGATAAATTAGAAGAATCAATCATTGTTTATAAATGTATAAACTAGTCGAATAAAAAGAGGAGAAAGTTGCTGATAAATATATTTCATTATATCTATCTATGCTCAAACCTGTTATTCCTATCATGCTAATAATTAAGTTTAAAAATGTATAAAAAAATGTCCGTTCGATTTAACAGGAATCAAAAGATGATAATCCAGCTAACTTTTCTACAAATTTGTCATTAGGTATGCGCTGCAAACAAGAGGATGGGGAAACAGGTCCCAACGAAGAATTACACATTGCGACGAAAATTAAAGGTAATGTTTGAATGTGGTGGATGCGTGATGTGAAATGTGACAGATGTATGCAATACAATTGATTTTCCTGAATAATTCAAGTATTATAAAAATGTGACGTTGCTCTTTGAGATTGTTGTAGTCTTGAAAAAGACTATTGTTGCATGTGACATTTCAACGGCCTCAGCGGCGGCCATCTCAAGCAAAGCGTCTTTTTCTGGTGTTCCTATATATATAAAATATTTAGAAAGGATTTACGGTGAAGGAAAATTTCGAGTGTTGAATACATACATTTTAAGACCAAACCGGGACCCGTTGCGAAAAATGCAACTTTAAGGCCTTCTGGCTGGAATTGAACCCGCGACCCTGCGATGCTAGTGCAGTGCTCTGACCACTGAACTACGGCAGCCGTTGCCGAGAACTTAGTCACGAGTTCTGTGTATATGCCGGGATAAGATTCTGGGTATATTATAGGTAATATTTGGCATTTCACTCGATCAAACTACATGTTGAAAGGATTTACGGTGAAGGAAAATTTCGAGTGTTGGAATACATACATTTTAAGACCAAACCGGGACATGTAGTTTGATCGAGTGAAATGCCAAATATTACCTATATATATATATATATATATATATATATATATATATATATATATATATATATATATATATATATATATATATATATATATATATATATATATATATATATATATATATATATATATATATATATATATATATATATATATATATATATATATATATATATATATATATATATATATATATATATATATATATATATATATATATATATATATATATATATATATATATATATATATATATTATATATATATATAATATATATATATATATATATATATATATATGTATATATATATATATATATATATATATATATATATATATATATATATATATATATATATATATATATATATATATATATATATATATATATATATATATATATCTATATATATATATACATATATATATATATATATATATATATATATATATATATATATATATATTATATATATATATATATATATATACATATATACATATATACATATATACATATATACATATATACATATATACATATATACATATATACATATATACATATATACATATATACATATATACATATATACATATATACATATATACATATATACATATATATACATATATACATATATATACATATATACATATATACATATATACATATATACATACATAAATACATACATATACATCATCACAGTCAAAGGACTTGATGTGGGATATACCACACTGCATAAATTATAAACCATCAAGAATGTTATAGTCTATAACAACTCAGTGTGCATTGCGCACTTTTACTGGCCGAAATGACAAAACATGATTGCAGTGTCTGGCTATCATCAGCAACGGTGGACAGCTGTTTCGATTTTTTAATAAAAGCCCCTGTAAGGGGAATCAATATTTACAAGCTATGTACAACACATACAATCTCACGGATACTTTAGAAATGGAAAACCACTTTTCCGGTCTCACATGAAGCAAGTACATCATTAACACACCATTTATCTCTAAAGCTTGCAAAGTCGAGAGAATATTGTTCGATCTTTAATCTGTTCGTGATGTATTTAAAATACTTTAAACAATCAATTTTAACGTCGCCCCCCATGACAAGATGAGCCCGGAGAAAGTGTGTAATTTTGCGCTTTGTGCATTGTGGGATATGTACCTCAATAATTGAGGTGACTGTCCCATGATGCCTTGCGGTCAACCTCGGAAACTAGCTATCGACCAACCTGCGACAAGATAATCTTTGAGAAATTTAACTCAGATTGTTATGTTACTCGGTGCTGAAACAGAGGATATATTCAAGTTTTGTATTCAGGCGAACTATTATTGCATTTAAAACAGTGACCCTCCATGGGAAAACTATTCTTATCGTTTTCGCAAACGCATTCGAACGCCGTTCAAACGCATTCGAACGTCGAACGGCGTTCGGTAAGCGTTCTAACGCTGCAGTAAAACGCCGTTAAAACGGTTGACTAGAACCGTTCGAACGCCGAATCGTCGTTCGAACGGTTGACTACAACCGTTCGAACGCTGCTAAACGCCGTTCAAACGACTGATTAGAACCGTTCGAACGGCTGAATAGAACGTTCGAACGCTGCTAAAACCAGTACCATGTGTTTTAATATCGTAATCTAGAAAGGGAAACCGTCTGTCGTAGAATGGCTCCGCATGCGTCCGCTGCCTCTCGCGTTTCTTTCATTTCAATCTTTATTTCATCAGAAATTACTTTATTAACGAATGATCGGTTCTACACTCATACATACAGCTGCGTGCACATTCATTGACGGTCAACATCACTATGGCAATGCTCACACGGTCACACCGGATGTTTGTTTCTTTGGTTTGCGAACATTTCGAAAAGCGTCTTTGTAAATCGCTATTTTGATCTCCTTAGAAAGCCTATATTTAAAGAAGGATGTGCGTTTGCCGCAAAAACAATTGTGATCAAGTAAATTAGTTTTAAATAGTCTCACATTACTGTTGTCAGCGAATATCCGTCTCAGTTACGCGAATCCCAAATTTGATAATTCTGACGCCTGGCATGAACCGTAGCGAAGAACGCTTACGATATGTTTGACAGTTTGGTTATGTAAATGCTTGTTGATGAACGTTTAATTGGACGCAAGGTTGAACGCTTGTAGGCACTAGCCAACTTCCAAGCGTTCGAGATAGCCGTTCGAACGCCACTCGCTAGCCGTTCGAACGCTACAGCTAGCCGTTCGAATTTTTCACCAAACCGTTAGAACGGTTTCGAACGCCGTTCGAAATATTATTTTTTCCCATGGAGGGTCACCTATTAATTTTCTTCTTCCAAAATAGAATTCCGTTTCAAATAGATCAACATATTTATCGCTTGCTTTGAATAAAAATGTGTTCGCTGACAGCAGTCTTGAGTTCAAGTGCTTCTCTGATCGTGTAACCATAGAAACAACCTCATTAATCAACCAATCACAGTAAAGTATCTATGAACACATCCCGTCACACTTTGCGAGCATAAATTGCACACTTTGTCCGGGCGCGTCTTCTAATGCAAATTGGTAGGAATTTCGCTCTTTCCAGGCTGAAAAGCGCGCCACTGAAAATACATATCGCAAAAGTTGTTCATTAAGACTACGATCCGGCACTTCACACAGTAAAATCGAAAGATCGAAAACGAGCATCCCATTTAATTTGACTTGTTGGGCGCACAGGAGTTACTTTATTAAGTATTTCACGATCTCTGAAGAACTTACACGGATTGGGGTCAGCCAGGTCCACTGCAAAATCATTCAACACTCGCATCAAGGTGAAATAAAAAGGCGACAAGATAGCACTGTTAGGTTTGCTATTGTCATTAATCCCCAGAGATCGGCCAATGTAGTACCTCATTAGTAGTATAGAACATGGCGGTGCGAGCTCAGTCGACGCCAACCGTGATATAAACGCCAAAACATCGCCAAATTCGTGCCGAGCCACAACTCAGCAATGTTTTGGTATTTATGTTTTACAATCGACATTGGTGAGCTCACAGCCTCACTCTCTGTGCTATTATGGTAATCATTAGTCAATCTAGACACCCCTCCCACGTTTTCTACTCAATTGATGCCAAATACTAAACAAATCACAACTTTCGCTAGACTTTACGCTACTTTAGCCATATTTAAAAATAGAGTGTGTCGTTTCAGCATTTTCACATATTTAAAAGTAGAGAGTACCGTTTCAACATTTTCACATGTTTAGAAAAGGTAGAGTGTGCCGCTTCAACATTTTCACATATTTAAAAAAGTAGAAAGTGTCATTTCAACATTTTCACAAATTTGTCGAATCACATTTAAAAAATAGAGAGTGCCGTCTCAATATTTTCACAAATTTGTCAAACCATATTTAAAAAATAGAGAGTGTTGTTTCAACATTTTCACAAATTTGTCAAATCATATTTAAAAAATAGTCGTTTCAACATTTTCACAAATTTGTCAAATCACATTTAAAAAATAATCGTTTCAACATTTTCACAAATTTGTCAAATCACATTTAAAAAATAGAAAGTGTCGTTTCAACATTTTCACAAATTTGTCAAATCACATTTAAAAAATAGTCGTTTAAACATTTTTACAAATTTATGTGTCGTAAAAGTGTCTCACGCGTGATAAAATTGCCACCTGTTATGCAAATTAGGTTATTGCCACCTGTTAATAATAGATTAGTCCGTTTGTTCACTATTTTCAGCGTTTGTCGCCTCGCCTCTCACTTCAATGTTTTTGTGACCATACGCATAGGAGTCAATACCATTTTCTAGAAGGTATCGTTTATCATCAAAACAGGATAGCGACACTTTATTAATTTCATAACTACCGAGCTGATGTTTGACACTTCTAATGGTCTTCATTGTGTGTCGCAACTGTTTCTGCTCGAGTAACACACTTTTGTAATCTTCGTGTCTGATCACTTTTTTAATTATATTCTTTCTAATACCTTTAGCGGTTTTCCCGCCGCCTCCACCCTCTTTCAAATAGCTGTACATTTTACTGCGCAACCCGACGAACTCGACAATTGGCGTTCCAGCGCACTCGTCCTTCATCTTCCCAATAACTTTCTTATTCTCTCTAAAAAAGAATGGGCTGTCTGCAGGATAGTCGCTATTGTCGAACTTTTCGCACTCCATCATAAAGTCGGAATAAACGTCGTCAGTTTTGATTGAGTACAACAGACTGTCAGTGTCAGTGAAGTGCAATCTACAGGTGTCGCTAGAGTACTTTTTCATAATATAATTGTAGTGGAAATTGTACATCAGCGTTTTACTCAAGTCTAGTATGCACATACCCACATATGCAGGTCTATTTAGTGTCAACGTTTCTTTAACTTTGTGGACAGCGACTAAGTTCTCGCTAAATATTTTGCAAGACACGAACGTCGGCTTCGAGACAAGCTTTTCTAATTTCTTCGCAGTGGTCACTAATCTTACGTCCACACGCTTCCTCAAGTTTTCCATCGTTTTTCCGAACACACTGTTGTTCATCAACTTGAAGAAGTCCTTCTCAAAAGCGTTCTTAGCCGCGGTTCTTTTGACTGTGTTAAAGTCGATGTACTTGCCTAGCCACTTGGACTGGTCAAACTGCAGGACCTGTGAATCTTATTGATTTTTAATCCAAGATCCATGTACAACTGCAGATTTCCATAGTGACACACATACTTTTTTTTGTCCATCAAATTAGTCACCAGCTTCTTCACACCACCAACACTCACGTTAAACTTATTTTTGATTTTCGTGCAGTACTCCGACAACATGTCAACGGTTATCTCCATCTTCTCGGGAGCCAACGGGTAATCGTTGTGTAGGTCATGCAAATGGGCTGGGTACTCCAAGTCGACCTCGAGCAGTAAACCTTTTTTACTATTGTTGTGATAGTCGTGCAGATTAACTTTTTCTATTTCTTTCTCAGTCAACCACTTGAAGCCGCCCGTGGGTAGACTTCGACTCATTGCCCATCCATACAAGTTGTTGGCGTCAAGGTACATCAAATACTTCGACTCTTGCTCTTTGTCGTACCCTTCCATGTACTTATTATTCGCCACGCCATGTCTGTTGCATATGTAGCTCACACCACCACGCATACCTAGTTCTACGAACTGGAACATGTCGATGTCGGACAATAACTCAAGCTCCACTCCAGTCATCTTCAGCATAGCATCCCAAGCCAATCCAGGCGATGTGAAATAATGGCAAGGGTCTAGTTTATACTCACGGTGACATGTCTTTCTAAAGTTCTCAAAAACGTCGGCGAGCAAGAGCACGTCACTTTTCAAATACAGGTCGTGATACCCACCCATGTTTTCAACGTCGAAGTAGTCCCACACATCGCAAGCACGCTCATGCATTTCTTCCGTGATATCTTCGTCATTCAGAATATTGTAAAAGTCCTTTTTGGAGGGTAGCTCGCATTCATCAAATTTATCAAAGGAGTCCATATAATCATAGGGATAGACCCCCTTTCTTGTCATTAGTGCCAACCCCTCATCACGAAACACTTCTGACGTGTATTTGAAAGCGTCCCTTGGTAGGTTCCTCGCCAAGTTGTCTAGACCACTACTCATGAACTGAAAGCTGTCCAAGAATACCAAGTTTTTTCCAAGCATGAACGCCATGTACTTCTCCATGTTGTTCGGTATCACGTTTATGTCTTGACCAAACTTGCCAATCTCCTGCATGATGAAATGGCTATCGTAGCCGCGTAAGTTATGAAAGATCACAGGAATTTTATCAGTCAACTTAAAGTTCACGTTACATTCACGATGCGCGGACCCACTGTACTTACCTGACACGTGACAGTGGTCTCTCACTCTAACGTCAGCGCCAGTGTACTCAACACTGCAAATATGACAACTCTTAGCCTCGTCAAAGTTCTTCTTATCGGCGTCAGTCAGTATCATTTCTTTGTTAAAGTGACTCTCAGATGTCTCTTTACAATATTCGACAATTTCTAACATCTCCCCAACGAACTTGTTGACTGCGTTTTCACCGCGATACACTTTTACTGGCTTACTATACTCATTGTCATAGCAACAAACCAGTTTATACCAATAACCGCAGTCAACGTGCCTCTGGTAAGCGTTTGTGTAGCTACACTTGCTCGATGGTGTTGTTGTGTGCACCTTCTGTGTGATAGCCTCGAAGTCTGCATACACCACAAATGGTACATTTAATTGTCTGCTAAAATTCTCGTATTTCACTTTCGCACCTTTTTGCGGCATTTTAATAGCTTGCTTCCCATTAATGACCAAACATACTTCCACATGGCGTTCGAGCACGTCCGCTCGGGTAAAACACTGCAAACAATACCTACAAAAGTGCTTTCTCGCCTCGTGCTTTGTCTGCCGGTGCATGAATTTGTTGAAGTCACGAATGTACACATAATGCTTGTTGCCCACATCATTAGTTTATCAACAGTAGGTCCATATGGTCAGGGTGCGCTTCCTTAGAAACGTACACAGGGAATGGCTGCTTATCTTCATACCCAAAAACATTTATGCTAATATCGTTCGCCTTTTCGATCTTGTTGTAGTCTTTGAGTGCGACTGGGAAGTCGATTCCGTCATAATTCAGCTCACTGACATGTTTGACGTACTTTGACGTTCTGTCAGAGTTTTTTCCAACAGGAAATTTGTGTGCGAGGTGGCACCATCTAAAGCACTCGTTGTCATCATCGTTATTTACATTTATCAGACCCTTCATACTGTTGCACAGCTCCTTTGGCAACGCAATGTAGCTACTCCCATGCAAAGGTCTGTAAATAGCGACGTTGACGTAGTGCGCATCTATTTTGTCGATAGTCCATCCAGACCCCTCAGATAACCACCCAGCTATCCGCGTCAAAATCTGCTCCGACCCACGATTGGCGACACCCTCGATGTCATGCTCGTTAATGACGACGAACGTTTCGCTGTTAAAGTAGGCAGTTTTTGTATGTGGTCTTATCACGCTCTAAAACTTTCTCAAAAGTGACCTTGACTGTCTCCACCACTTTCATTCCGTTGGTCTCACCCAGCTCACGTCTCAAAAGGTTAGTGACAGCACTTCTACTAGCGTTTACCTGATTGATGTCTCTGTCGTCAATTACTTCGACTCCATAGGACCTTGTGAACCCTCTCAGTGCTCGATCCAACAGATGCGTTGACGGTGCGAGGTCTTCGACTACATGTTGTCCCTCTTGATCTCTAAAGAAGCCGTGAACGTTGGTCGCTTCGTCTGTTAGTGAATTGACAACGGCTGCACTCGTCTGATGCGCCCGTCTTTTTGTCAGTGGGTTTTTCACAGTCCGACTCATTGGCTTATACTTACACTACACTTTTTTTCTTAGCCCACTCATTGTAATAAATATCACCACTTTCACACCATCCCAGCTTTGGGTACACCACCCCAAACAGATTGTTGTCAAACAAGTCTTTCACCTTCCCGTCTTTGAGGTCAAGCACCTTCTTGAGTGTCTCGAGTTGCCTTCTATGACACAACCTAATAATGTAGTATCCATATCTGCTGACATTTCTACCCTTTATCAAATTGTATGAGTGCAGCACATTGACAACTTTCAGGAAGTCCTCTTTTATCAACTCAAGGTGCTCGCCCTTCACAACGTTCCGTAGTCTCCTCCCCATCCACCAAGACCGTTTGTGAACGCTTTTTAGTCGCGTGAGTCTCATGTCGCTGTAACTCTGAATGTAGCCCCATTCGATGTCGCCACACTTTGGGCACGCGTACCCACCACAGTCACTTACGTTTTTCACAACGTCACAATCCGAGCAGTAGTAAATTCTGAAGGTGTCTCCACACTTAATTTGCATCTCATTCGCGATCTCGTCAATTGTCAAGCCATAACTCATCTGCCTCATAAGTTTGTCCATCGCTTATACTACTCCAACATATTTTTTCACCGAACTAGTACCCACACCACTATTCCACTACCCAAACCTAGCGCGCTAACAAACAATAATTGGTATTCCTTCATTTCCGCACTCCGTTGGTAGTAATCCGCAATCTTCGGGAGGTCAGTGAACACTCGTCCGCTGTACCGTATGGTCATTACGCTTCTAAGTTCTTCCAACGCATGGTTTGTGTCATTGATGTCTGCATTAGCATCAGAGAGCCGTTGTCGTAAACGCTGGATCTTATCTTTTTTAGCGACCTCATTCTCATACCACACTTCTTTCACACTGGCTAACTGTTCCAACGCATGGTTGTGTCTTTTCATCTCAGCTTCATAGCCTGAGTGATTAAACTTCGAAAACATAAAGCCAGCGCCTGCAAAAGCCACTGCATTAAAAATCCCTCCAGCCACAACACTCACCATTAACTTACGTTGATTTGAATGGGTCTGTCGGTATCCACTTTTTCGATTGCACCCACTTTACTAACAGCGTTCCTGCACCAACAGCTGCAGCAAGTTTCACTGTACCTTTCACAGTCTCTGGTGTTCCCAATGGTTCTCCCAAAGCCTTTTTAGAAATCATACTCACTGCCACAGCACCAGTCGTGACAAGTAGCGCATCGTACAATTCGTTCATAAGTTCTTTTCGATCGATCGCAGTCATATACATTGTCGTGTGTTTTGTTCAAGAATCAAATGTGTCTAACGCTGGACGACGAGTTTTATGACTCTCTGACGCAGGTGCTGGTGCAGTACTCACAGGTTCTTTTTCACTGCTAATTGTGTACCATAGTGAAGCAGCAGCAATGATAACACCAAGTGTTCCAACAATGTAACTATAGCTCCACTCACTACCCTGTTCTTCGTTGACTATCATTTCACGCATTTTCTTTTCTTTCGCAGCTTTCGATATCTCAGCCAACTTCTTACCAGCAGCGACGCGTTTTGGGTCCTTCACCTTAACACTTTTCACGTCAGCCGTGATCTTTGCTTCAACAGCCGTCTGTAGGTCTTCAGCCATCTAATACACTATCACGTGTTATCTTACTCACAGATGACCTCACAGGTGTCTCACAGTTGACCTCACAGGTATCTCACAGTTCCAGACCAAACGCACTAAAAAAATTAGGATTTTTTCTGGGAGTATAACATAATGACTCAAGTCCAAGACATCGCAGAAGAGATGACTCAAGACCAAGCCCGCCAAGAAGAGGAGATCGACGCAATGCGGAGAATGTCCTTTGTCGATGCGTCTACCCCACAAGGCGCCTCTGGACCCAACATCTTAAAAGGGTACTCGCAAGTCTTCAAGTTGTGCGACCCCGATCGTAAAAACGAAGAGGTGTCAAGACAATTTGGTACCCAGGTTCTCTATACAAAGTTCGCTCATGAGGCTTGGGTCGGGCTTGATGAAGTTAGAGCCAACAGGATGGTTAACGAACTAGCCAAGATGATCCCTGTGTGGTGTTACTCACCATTCAAACGTCTTACGTTAGCGAGTAGCCACTACTTGAGCAACCCTTGCGAGTCTGCCGCTACACTACTCGGTAACTACCTCGAAGTGTTCTTGGCGACCCTTCTATGGAAACCATGCTCAACCAAAGCCAAAGCGTGGCTAGAGCTCGCCGCAAACTGTGACGTCAACGTTTGTAGGGTGGGGTGTAATGAAATAGTGGGTGCGGGCGATATTATGAGTCACATACTCTCACACACTCACCTGGATTTTGCGCACGGCGGCGCGTCGTACAATTGTTACCCATGTGGTGTGGTTACCAACAACCCAATGCATCGCTCAAGACACGAGAGCTCGAGGTCTCATCTTAAAAACTTGGAGCTTCAGCGGATATTTAACAACGAGCAACAGTTGCCGCAACAGGAGAGAACATTTCTCTGGAGGTATAGTAATCATGAAGAAACTCGGTAAACTAGAAATCGTGATTGGCCCCATGTTCGCAGGAAAAACGACAGAGACTCTTCGTAGGTTAATCACGTTAAGTAAATCAGGGCTCAAAGTCCTCTACATGAACAACACAGGTGACACCAGGCGAACTGACCACGCGTTCTCCACACATCGTCAGACCATTGTTGTCGGATCAGACAGTTTACCTGCGAAGTTAATCAGCAACCTTCCGAGTTCTTCCGAGATAGCCGATTATGACGTCATCGGCATTGATGAGGGCCATTGGTACTCTGATCTACTCCCAATTATTCGCGAATATGTCAAAGCCGGCATTCACGTCATTATTTGTGGTCTCATATCAACAGAGCGCTTAAAAAGAATTGGTGAGCTCGACACACTGTTCCCAATGGCGGATGACATCACATTTCTAAAAGCGTATTGCGCCGTTTGTCGCGACACTTACGGAACAACTGTTGAGGCGCCATTCAATTGGAGATACAACCCAGGACCATCATTCGTTGGTGGTGCTGAACAATATCGCGCAGTGTGCAGACGTCATCATCCTTCCACACAAAATTAGGGGTGTTCTCGGATACCCCACTTTTTTAAATTTAGACATTGGTCACATGAAGCGTCCAATGTACCGTAGAGACATTTTTTCACACAGTGGTCAGAAGGTTTGTAAAATAAAGAGAGAAAGTTTCGCAGATATTTTTATCGAGTTAAAAAACGTCTTTAAAAAATGCTAGAGCAGTTGTCGCTTCAAACGTCGTCTCAACAACGAGAACGAGTGCTAATTCGACTTATTACTCGCTGTCTAAAAAGTCTCTTTACAATAACGTCTCTCATGGTTGCTCAACGCTGATTTATTTTTAAATTTACGAAAACACTGGGAACACTGAAACCCAACGTCAAAGAAATATTTTATTACTGTGGTGATAGCGTCGTCGTACGAGTCGCACAAGAGTGTTAGATAACCAGCGGATTTATATCTGAGTAGCAGAGAGTCTTGCTCTTTAGATGTCTTACCTGTGCCACCTGGGTTCTTGAACTCAATCACTAGTCCGCTATGCTGTCGGTTTGCATTGGCAATAATCAAGTCAGGTGTTCCACGTTGGTAACCTTTTTTCCACGAATTTATTCTTTTACTCGAAGTGTCTTGATTCTCACCACAAGCGGCTATCAAAATAGCTTCTGGATAATACTTCCTAAGAAAACCAACAACTTTCGTATGAAGGTCGAACTCAGTGATCATTTTAAACTGGTTGTGTTTGAGACCAACGTTAGCTAAACCCTTTCTAATGCTTGGTAAGACTTCTGTGTGCACCCACCTTCCAAAGTGTTTCGCACGCTCCATTTTACTCGAGAACGTTAGTGAGTAGACCCCAAGTTCGTTGATAAACGAGGCCTGTTCCATCTTCATTTTACAGTCAGGTTCAACGTGGTCGTGTACTGCATCTTTTGGTCGAGCGTAACCTAGAGCGCTTGCGACTTCTCTTGCTTTGAACCATATATCACCGTTGTGATTAACCGTCGTGATTTGGTGACCATCGAATAATTGCACTGAGTTGGTCGCCATTACTATAGCCTCGCAAAGAAAACTACTCGACATAGGTGTCAGGTTTTTTATAGATTTGGTTTGTTGTGTACCAATGCAGCAGGTGTGTTTTATTGGTCCTCAGTTTTCTACGTCGTCTGAAAAAGTTTCTAATGTTACGAACCAGCTTTCTAAATCTTCGAAGCTGAGATCCTCGAAGCTGAGACCAACCCATTTTAACTTAGGTCACGTCTCCTACCACTCCAACAGTGTCTGACTCTGGCAACATAATAGGTTTGCCGTAAGTCTTTTTAGACCTCATACCAATCTCAGCGTGGAGCTCGAGAGTAACGTCACCGCGGCCAAACGACCCACCAGCTTTGAACATGTGATCAGTCGTCTTATTTATCTTATATATTTCATGAGGTCTCGAAAAACATGCTCCCATTTACTTTACACCATATTCCTTCATCATTTTTCCACCCATGATTATGATGTCTCGGTTCGTCATGTAACCACTCACAATTTTCACACCGTAGAATTCTATCAACGATGGGTATGCATAAGGTGCGAGTGGTATTCTTGGTCGATGTATTCCAAAAATTGTTCCATAGGGTGTGCCTATCTTTTTCATATTTGCTACGAAGTCTGAATCGGCTGACTTGACGTTGTTGACCCTGACGTGTGAATTGCTCATTTGCCAGTGTATTGATATCATATGCATTTTGGCGAGGTCAACACCACTTGGAATAGTGCATATGCTCTCCATCGCTGGGATGCTACCACCATACGCGAGTCCATTAGTCATACCAGTCTTGTACCCTATGAACTTATCCCACTGACCATCGTCGTTCGATATAATTGTCTCCCAATTTGATCCAGCGGTGCGAGTAGGTAACCTCGCCACAACAAAAATAGAGAGATCACACCATTGCATACTCGGACAATTAAAGTGAAGACCTGACTCAAGTGGGATTGGTGTTAACACAGGGGATAGAAAACTTTGGCTTACACTGCTGATGCCAACAATAGGACCATAGGTTGGGTTGTTTTGCACTAATTTACTTGTTTCACCAATGGCTTTCACTTTGTTTGAGCCATTGGTGTGAAATTCCACGTTTTTCAAGGCGTGTGTGCTAACGTTGAAGTCGAGCACAATGTTGTAGGACTGGCTCTTGAGGAAACCTGATAGTAGTTGCTCTAGAGTTCTTTTATTGACAGCGTCTGAGTCATCGACTGGGTCTGCTATGTTTTTTATCGCTGAGCCTTGCATGTCTATTATTCCAGACATCCTTCCACCGGTCGCACTTAATTTGGGATCTTCGTCCAGATGTCTTTTCGTTCTCTTTAGTATTTTATCGTGAGGGTCGTCAGACTCATACCCATAGTTTAGACTCATTACTACTTCAAGGTGTATTTGGTTAGCAGATAGCCAGAGACTGCTGAGAACCCTAACACTATCGCTAGCGTTGTCGTGTCTGACTTACTTGTGACCACTGCTTTTCTCATGGGAAGTGGTGCCGCACTTTCTTGGTAAACTTTTTTAGCCACGAGATTAGTTGGCGCCGTCACATTTTCTTGGTGAGCTTTTTTCTTCACAGTTGTTGGTACTACTAATGAGTGAGTCACCACATTTTCTTGGTGGACTTTTTTAGCCGTAATTGTTGGTGTTGTCGCATTCAAGCTAGTGTTCACCCCAAATCTCATGGACTCTGTGGCGATCTTTAATAAGTTGTTGTACCCAGCGATTTTATTCTTGAGAATCACCACATTACTCGGCATCAACCATGTACTTGGTGACACTGCAAGATTTTGGATAACGTTGGTGTCTCTAATTGATTTATTCATGTTGAGAATCCATGTCGACACGTCATACTGTACAACACTGTCAGAGAACAACTTGCGGAATTCTTGTTGGATTTCTAGACTTCCTGCAGAGCCACCAACGACTGATACACGTGTTCTCGCTTGCGCACCAAGTGTGGAGTACACAAAGGCTTCTATGCTCTGATTTAGATATTGCAGTCCAATGTTGGTGAAGCCGTCTGACAATCGCGCGACGTATCGTTTGTAATCGTTATGGATGTCGTTGAGTGTGTAGACTCTGGATTCGCCTAAAGTGCCATCGCTCAGGACTTTATTCTGGTAGTAATGTTTTCTGGGGATTTTGGAAATCTTGCCATACAATTCATAAGCGTTGAATTCTCTACTTATCGATTTCATGGTCTCACCACCTTCCATTCTTCTGAGAAGTCTTCTAATGGTGAAGTACAAATGAAATCTCATCACACTTGTGACCACAGGGTGGACTTCTTGTGACACTGATAAATGTTGCAACGACACTCCACAACAGAAACTAGCACAATACGTCGCAAACACAACGCGGTAGTAAGATTCGTTGTCATCCCACTCTGATTTTGTCTTTGACGTGGTGATTTGTAAGACTGGTAGCTTCGACATGAAGTGGCTATTTTGGTTAACAAAAACTTTAAAGTTATTCACTGGATAATTTAGCACATTTTCTGTTGGATAACCATCCCAAAGTCCCCAGTGGTTTTTATGACCTTTTGGCAGTGGTTGGATAGTTCCACCACCTTGCCATATTATTGGGAACTTACTATTGTGTAACCACTTCCACATGTTTTTATCATTTTTGAAGGTTGTGCTGGTTATGTCTGTGCTGAGGATGTCGTTGTTTCTGAAATATATGTCGACACTCATGATCTTACCGTCTTTTGAAATATTTGGATTGAACTCGAATTTGCTTAAAGTAGCGTGGGGGTACTTTTTGATGAGGTCTGCCTTCGCGTCGTGTGTAGCCTTCGATGTGTTAGCCATCGCGCGTTTGTAGTACTTTCCATAGTAGTCATGAAGGGCTTTCTGCATATAATATACCGTATGTTATACATAATGCGAAAGTTGACGGTATTCATTGAAGGCGCAGAGAAAGTGGTGTCCTTTGACAACGCGATGATGGTCATACACGATAACCCACACATTATGGTCAAGACAGCCACTGTGTTTTGGGACTACCATAACACGACAAATGACGACAGCATTCAGGTCTTCACGCTGGACGACTCTAGGGTTGGCTCTTTTAAAAAGATTAAAGTGGGTGAAGGGTACTTTAGCTTCGACGCACTGGTCAAAGTCTTAAAACTAGAGTCTAACAAGCATAAGGTGAATCTTGAGATAGAGAAACTAGCACCCACAGGCAAATGCAGGGTTAAGGTTAGTAGTTCAGCTGTGTTAGACACCATTGGGCCTCTACTTGGTTTCGCGAAGGGTGAGGTGATTCAGAATGACTTACAGTGGCACATTGGCCCAAACGAGGTCGACATGTATAGAGGTCTGAAGTACATAGAAATCTCATGTGATATTGTTGAAACCGAGAGCAATGTAGGTATTGATGGGAAGCGTAGCAATGTGATCACGACGTTACCAATACCCACCGAACAGTCTTTGAAAGGGTCAGTGCAACGTCACGTGGACATCGAGTCCAAGGTGAGTATTAAAAAAGGTGTTTACTCAAGTATGACATTTCGTGTCAAACCAAATAGCGGCGATCTAAAAATTGGCGCGGTGCTATTGGAACTGTATATTGTGTGAATTATATGGAGCTTGGTGTGGAGACAGAGCAAGGGTTGAGAGACATTTACTACAATCCCAAGACAGGGTTCAGTGGTGCAGAGAGGTTGTATCGAAGTGCGTTAGGGGACGGATTGAAAGTGACTAGAAAAACAGTGAAAGAATGGTTGACCGCGCAGGACACTTACACTAGGTACAAACCCATTGTTAGAAGACATAAGTTCCGTGCTACCTTTGTTGGATTTCTCGGTGAAGAGCTCCAAATGGACTTAGTGGACATGAGTAAGTACTCAAAACAGAACAAAGGGTATTATTGGATATTGACAGGCATTGAAATATTAAGTAGATATGCTTTTGGTATTGCAGTTTATAGAAAAGACACTAAGAACATGACTAAGGCTGTTGGAGAGCTATTGAGTGACTTTAAAGATCGGTTTGGAACCACACCTAAGTTAGCGCAATTTGATGATGGACTCGAGTTCTACAATGTTGGGGTGAAAAGTTTGTTGAAAGAACACGACGTTGAATATTTCAGCACTAAGAGTGATAAAAAGGCTGCCGTTGTTGAGCGTTTTAATAGAAGTCTGAAGAGCATTATGTGGAAGTACTTTTATACTCGTGGAACGTACAAATGGATTGACGTTCTTGACCAGTTTGTGAGCAATTACAATAGCAATGTGAATCGAAGTATTATGATGAAGCCAAAGGATGTCGATAAGTCAAATGAGGGTGAAGTTTGGACCACTCTGTTTGGTCATCAATTTGCGGACAACCCATTGCCGAAGTTCAAGGTTGGCGAATCAGTGAGAATTAGTAAATACAAGAGTGTGTTCACAAAGGGTTATGAGGCTAACTTCACTGAGGAGCTGTTTAAAGTGGTGAAAGTTATTCGTGGTGATCCGAATGTGTACGAAATTGAGGACATAAGTGGCGAGCAGATTATTGGGAAGTTTTATGAACAGGAATTGTCGCTGGTTAATAAGAAACTTGATGATGATGTGTACAGAGTTGAAAAGGTGTTGAAAAGAAAGAGAGTCAGAGGAAAGAAGATGGTATTGGTCAAATGGTTAGGTTATGAAAGCAAACATAATTCGTGGATACCAGAAAGTGATATTCAAAATGTAAGCTAATGTAATATGGCTGAGGGTGGGGGAGATTTCGACAACATCGAGATGGAGAACTTCGATGAGTACAAATACATGAGTGTTGAGCAACTAGAAGAGGAGCTCACCGAGACTAACGACGAGCTTAGCGAGATAACCATGGGGTTTGGTATGAGAGACATGTCGGAAAGCGTTCGTGTTAATTATGCTAAAGTTAGCGACCGCGTGAAGAGGATGAAAAGTGAGCTAGCTAGAAGACGAAGTGGGCGAGAAGAAACGTCATTTACCGACAATGACGATGGTAAAACGGTGACAATAGGAGGAACTAACACAGAAGCCCCAACAGTAGAGTTTGTTGAACAGGAGTTATATGGCGACGTCAATGACACAAGTTTCTATGCAGCTTTTGGAGAGTCGGACGAAGTTGAGAGGAGATTTGGTGAGCTAAAAGCGTACAACAAAGAGCAAGTAGAAAATAGAGTAAAAAACGAAGTAAAAAGAATCAAGCTAATAGATGAGAAAATACGTGAGTTGTATGAAAAAAAACTCAGTCGTGACGACGCGTCGAGGAGCGTAGTCAACAGATCATATGTGGCGAGATCGGGGTCTATTCTTTTCAAACCGATAAACAAAGATGGCAAACAAGGGATACCCAAACGAATTCTAATACTTGGGAAAAAAGGTTTGATCTACAGTAAAGATGTGAGTAGTAAAAACGCGATCGAGCAGTTCAAACAGTTAGTTGGTCAAATCCCTGAGAGCACAGAAACAACAGTTGTCACAACAGAAGTAGTCCCAGATGACTTCCCAGTAATTGAAACAAAAGTAGACCGTGCTGACACACACGGGCTAACACCAAACGAAAACCGCGAGCTGAATGGCGTGCTTAATCCAAGTGATGGTGTGTCGCGTGAATCAAGAGTAGGTGATGATGGCGCGCTGCAAATACAAGCAGACCACTTTCAAGAAGCAATAAATACAACATCAGGTGAACTAGACGGTGAAGACGATGAAAGCATTATCTTCGAGTTGAGAGAACGTGTTGTAGGGCTTGAAGAAGCTCGAGACAGAACTATTGAGCAGCGGCAAATATAGGAGGTTAGAGCGCAACAAGAAGTCGACATTGACAGGTTTCAGAAGTTCAAGGAGTGGGCTAAAGAAAATATGGTTGGGTTGAGCGCTGTGGCGATTTCAGTGGCTGGGATTATAACAACTATTATTATCGCTGGTAGATCCGCTGTTACGAGAGGCGCTATGGCTACGAGGTCATTTGCACAGGCTGTTAAAAACGCGATAATGAAGATGGGTCCATGGGCTGTTGGGTTGGCTAATTTAGTTTATAATGCGTTGACGTTGGGTGCGAAGGGTCTCGCATGGTTGGCTCAAAATCTGTGGGTACTTGCGGTGGAACTTGCGTGGTTTGCTTATGATTATTACAAGCTAAAACGGTAGTGATAAAACATATGTAAAGTATATGAACGTCACGTCGGCAGAGTTGAGTCCTGGTTTTAGACGAGCAACTATGGGTGTCATAAAAGGGACGAGAACGCAGCATGTGATCACGTTGAACCCTAATAAAGTCAGTCCTGGTGAGGAACTTTACATTGATATACCAAAGCTCAAGGTTAGCAGCTGTTTGGTGCCTGGATCGTTGGGTCTAGTGTTCGACTTTAAGAATGCGAATGACAAAAGTTGGTTCTTGAATAATGTGAGCAAGTTGTTGGTTGAGAAGCTCGTTGTGAGGCTGGCTGGGGAAATTGTGTATGACAACAGTGGGGAAAATTACACTGGTGTCTATCGCGACCTTTGGGAGAGTGTTACTGCGCGAGACCAAATGATTGACTATGGTATTGGTGGTGAGAACTTGAGAAAGCTAATTTCCAAGGATGACAGTGGCGCGACGAGTGGGAACGTCGCTAAAGTTAGTGACGCGTTGATGTTTGGTGTGATTGGAACAAAGCAGCGAATTAAGCTTGGTAAGATCATGAACGACCATGGGTTGTACGCTCCTTTTAGCATGAACAACAACTTGCAGTATGTGATCACACTACCAAAGGCTACATACATCATGGTGGCGCAATCCAATCAAAGTGTGGGTGGGTACACTCTGGAGAACCTCGAGCTTGAGTACGAAACGATCGATAACCAGGAGCTCGCTGATGAGATAGCGTCAGGTTACGCAAGTGGTCGTAGTTTGTCATACGAGCACGTTACATTGATGAAAACCGCTGAATGGGATAAGGGTACGACCATTGTGAACGAAAACGTCAATCTGCCAAGAAAAAGCATGAAGGCGATTGTGTTGCTATTCACGAATAAGGTGCGAACAGACAGCGAGGAGTTTCTCTACCCAAATATTGAGAGTGTTAGAGTCACAATTGAAGGTGTGCCAAATAGTGTGTACTCACAAGGCATCCCAAAGTCGAAGTTCTACGCAGAAGCGAAACGATTGTTTGGGTTGGGTGAAGAACACGCTCAGTTCATGACCATACAGAAGTTCTATAAAGATGGCTTTGCGTTAGTCATCGACTTGAGGAGTGTTCAAGATAATCGCAATATCGCCACTGGCAAGAACATTGTAAACACACAATCCGGCGTGCTTCTTGAGATCACTAAAAAAGCGACGACTGCAAACGTCATGTGTAGGGTGTTTGTGATAAGCGATGGGTTGGTCAACTTCGTGAACAATGGGTTGCATTCAATCGGGTATTAAATCAATCGGGTATTAAATCAAGCGTAATGTAATGGAAACTCCGTTTAACGCGCTAATTGTTGGTATGACGGCTTGTGGTAAGACACATTATTTGCTGGAAACATTAGAATCCGAGTATTGTAGCAAATTTGACTACATTGTGTTGATTTGCCCTACTTTCGAGTGGAACAAAGCGTATCAAGATTGGAAATATGTGCGCGACCCCGACGTGTTAGCGATAGACTGCGCGCAAGACAGTGTCGACGCTGTTCTCAAGTGTGTAACAAATGTTTTTAAAGGCACTAACACTCTGATTGTGTTGGACGACTGTGCAAGTGGGCAGGACGTCAAGAATAGGACTAGTCAGTTGGTCAACTTAGCTTTTAGTGCGCGACATTTTATGTTGAGCGTTATTGTCATCACACAACAACTGACGTCGATCGCAAAACCGTATAGAGAAAACATTAGTAAGCTCATTTGCTTTTACTGTCCGAGCAGAAGTGATATGAAGGTTGTTATTGACGATTATCTTGGAAACATTAGCAAAGAGGAAGCGTCGGCGATTGTGACCGCATTAAAAAATAATAAGTACGCTAGACTTGAAATCTCACTGCGCTATCCATACAGTCACGAAGTTGTTATTCCGCAATAAAATATGGGTATAAGTAATAACGTGATGGTGAAACGCAAAAGTGAAGAAAACCCCACGATTGAGGAACTAGTTGAGGAGACCGCTGACACTTCGACTGTGGAAGACAACATTGACGTTAGGAGAGCCGAACTTATTAGACTGTCTGGCGATGGTGTGGTAAGTCAATCTGAAGCGTACATTAAAAAAGCGTCCGCAAAGGTTATCGACAAGATATGGCGCCAATATGAGTTGAAGAGAATGGAAATCGCAAACGCTTTTCTCACCGACTTGCTAATCAGCAAATTCGCTAGCTTACTAGATGGGTTGAACGCTATTGAGAACCCTGAGGAATTAGATGACGAGTTGCAAAAAGACCCGTTATTAAAAAAAGACGTCGAAAGCATTGTCGCGATTGTGACGCCGTACGTGCCTTTCTTGGGCTTGTTGTCGGGAGGAATCACAACGTCGAAATATGTGTACGATCACCATTTTAGAAGTGCGACAAACGCTGAAAATAGTGAACAAACGGACTAATCTATTATTAACAGGTGGCAATAACCTAATTTGCATAACAGGTGGCAATTTTATCACGCGTGAGACACTTTTACGACACATAAATTTGTAAAAATGTTTAAACGACTATTTTTTAAATGTGATTTGACAAATTTGTGAAAATGTTGAAACGACACTTTCTATTTTTTAAATGTGATTTGACAAATTTGTGAAAATGTTGAAACGATTATTTTTTAAATGTGATTTGACAAATTTGTGAAAATGTTGAAACGACTATTTTTTAAATATGATTTGACAAATTTGTGAAAATGTTGAAACAACACTCTCTATTTTTTAAATATGGTTTGACAAATTTGTGAAAATATTGAGACGGCACTCTCTATTTTTTAAATGTGATTCGACAAATTTGTGAAAATGTTGAAATGACACTTTCTACTTTTTTAAATATGTGAAAATGTTGAAGCGGCACACTCTACCTTTTCTAAACATGTGAAAATGTTGAAACGGTACTCTCTACTTTTAAATATGTGAAAATGCTGAAACGACACACTCTATTTTTAAATATGGTTAAAGTAGCGTAAAGTCTAGCGAAAGTTGTGATTTTTTTAGTATTTGGCATCAATTGAGTAGAAAACGTGGGAGGGGTGTCTAGATTGACTAATGATTACCATAATAGCACAGAGAGTGAGGCTGTGAGCTCACCAATGTCGATTGTAAAACATAAATACCAAAACATTGCTGAGTTGTGGCTCGGCACGAATTTGGCGATGTTTGGCGTTTATATCACGGTTGGCGTCGACTGAGCTCGCACCGCCATGTTCTATACTACTCTCATTAAAGGTTTCCAAGGCGCAAAATCATCATTCAGAAATTTAAACACACGCCCAATGAGAAGACATTTACTCTTCTTTTCTATATCTACCGCCCGAAAACCACCAGACTGATATCCTGACATGCATACTTCTCTACGTACAAGTTCTGGTTTATTTGACCACACAAACTTGCACATGACACGCGTTAGGCCTTCTATGATGCCACGACTTGGAGGGTAAATCTTGGCAAGATGCCAGTATGATGCCACGACTTGGAGGGTAAATCTTGGCAAGATGCCAGATGGAGGCGGCTGCCATCGTTTTTGCCACAACACACTTTCCATTCAGCATAAGGTAGCGCGATTGCCATGCCGTTATAGTATTCTTGAATTGCTTGAAACCAGCCTCCCATGTCTTAGCAGGGCTGTCTTCGTCACCAAAATACAGTAGTATCCAACTATTTTAAGATTAGTCGTAGACCATTGTAACTCTCCTGGTGCATCAGTCCGCGTACGCCATCGTCCTATCCAAAGTCCTTTCGATTTGGTTTTGTTCATTTTGGCTCCTGAAGCACGGCCAAACAGTTCAAAGACTTATAATACTTTGGCAATGCCAAAGTCGTTGGTCACTACACAAGTGTTATCGTCGGCATATTGCGAAATGTTGACTTCATGTCCACCTGGCAACGTCAGCCCCTTGATGTCTGGACATTGACGAATTGCCAAGGCAAATATTTCCGATACCAAAACAAACAAAATAGGCGATAACGGACATCCTTGACGAACGTCACGGTAGACGTTAAAGAAACCGGACACATTACCGTTACTTAGGCTGCGTTTACACTATAGAAAAAGTTATCGGATTCGTATTGTTTTTTATTCCCATGAGGATGCAAAACAATATGAATCCGATAACTTTTGCTCTAGTGTAAACGCAGCCTTAGTATAGCACTCTGAATGTTGGTGTAAAGGCATCTGATAATCTGCCGAATCATAGTTCCAAAATTCATACGTTCTAGTACTCTATACATAAAACCCCAATGGCCCGAGTCAAACGCTTTTTCCTGGTCTATGGCCACAAATGCATAGGCGAGGTTCTTGGAATTAACATAATCGGAAATGTCTCGAAGCAAGGTAGCATTGTCTTCAGTTGAACGACCTGGGACAGAACAAGTCTTGTCAGGATTGATGACTGACGCCAGGACTTTAGTAATTCGTTTTGCAATGACCTTAGCGATGATTTTATAATCCACATTGAATAGCGAAATTGGTCGCCAGTTCTTCTTCTTCTGGATCTTCTTTCTTAAACAGCAGTATGATCAATGCACAGCGCAATGACAAGGGTAGTTCACCGTCGCTCAGGCAATAGTTGGCCCTTTCGACGAAATCGTCTTTAAAAATGGACCAAAAAGTGGTATAAAACTCTTTGGGGAAACCATCCAAACCATGGGTTTTATTTCCAGACATCTGTTGTAAAGCAGCTAGGCATTCCGAATCCGACAAAAATTATTCACATGATAACATCTCTTCTTCTGAGAGTTTGCGCTCAATCAAGTCTAACAGCTGATCTTGGACGGACTGATCCACCAGACGTTCCGTATATAACTCTTGGTAAAACCGCACTTGTTCTGCTATGATGTCGATGGGGTTGGTTGTTCTACCGCTTGGGGTGTTAAGGGCCTTAACCAGCTTCCTGACAGCGTTAGTTGATTATCGGTTTAAAAAAAATCGGGACGGCCTTTCATTATTCCGTATTACTCTTGCACGGCTACGAATTTTGGCACCTTATAATCTGTCGAAATCAAGCTGTTCCAAATCCAGACGTACTCGACGAAGTTGTTCGGCTTCTGCCGGAGACATATTGCTTTTCTGGACAAGCCGATGGTACACGTTCATTAAATGGGCGCGTTTTTCATTGGCCACTTGTCTGATGCACTTACTATAATCGATGGAAATAATTTTCATTTCTAATTTACCTGCATCCCACCAGTCATCTATATTGGAAAAATTCTTCTTCTCTGATTGCCACGTTTTCCAGAACGACGTAATTTTCTCACGAAATTTGGCATCTTTTAACAAACTGGTGTTCAGCTTCCAAACTCCACGCCCCCATGTTGGAGTGTTCTTAGTGTTGAAAAGATGAAGAGAAATAAGATCATGATCGGAAAGATGACATGATTCAATACCGCTGGCCGCTACTCCATCTTTAGCTAAACAAGATGACACGTAAAATTTGTCCAAAACGACATCGGATTGAGTTATTCGCGTTTTTCCAGGTACTGGTCTTGAGGGAGGGGTGCTGTTGTCTCCATACATCCACCAATAGAAACTTCTCAAGGAGGCTCTTCAATTCTGTACGACCTATTCCGCCGTTCGTCGAGCAACCACCTGTCTTATCCAACGGTAATTCCAACATACAGTTAAAATCTCCTCCAAGTATAACCATACGACTGGTAAGTAAATGACCATCAAGTTTAGAGAAAAAATCGTGCCGTTCACTACCAACCGCTGGAGCATAGATATTTACAATACGAAATTGCTGGGTTTTTTTCGTATTCGTGGTGGAAGTGGGATGGATCTCGCAAAAGAATGTCAACCCCACCAACATGGATAGTATCTAAACTCCAAAACCCGCGGCAACCACACTCAATATTCCATTGGATACATTCTTTCTTGCTTGTAATCCGGGTATCTTGTAACAAAATAATATCACATTTCTGTTTCTGCAGATAGTCAAAAACCAATCGTCGCTTTAGTATAGTTCGTATGCCATCAACATTCAACGATACAATTGACAGAGGGTTGGTAGTCATTGTTTTTTATTTTTATCTCTCCTTACAACAACGGTAAACCCGTCGTCGGTGACGCCGGGGTTCTCCAACTCCATCTCCCCTTGTTCTTCATTGTCGGAATCACGTGACCGCTTTTGCGGATCCGATGATAGATCTACAATGTATGTGCCCTTGTCCGATTCCTCTACTACGACCTCTGTCGAGGATTAGTACCAATATCAGACGTACCTGGTACTGGGTTGCCAGGTTTATTCCCTGCCGTATTAATGTTGTTATTCTTATCCCATGTAGGGCTGTTAGCCTTATCTCCTGCAGGAGTATTAATCTCCGGAAATGTAGCGCCGTTGGCATCCACCACTTTAGGAACATTAACTTCCGCCGACCTATTATTGGTCTCCGGGAATTATCCATAGCGTTGTCAGGCACTGTCTCTATCGTCATGTTAGGTTGTCGCAATTCTGGGCAATTGCGCTTAACGTGACCAAACTTGGCACAGTGGAAGCATTTGAAACATTCCCGTTGCATATGCCCTGTTTCAACACACTTGAAATAGCGGACATCTTCGACGCACGTTACAACGCGGTGACCCATCTGCCCACAGCGGAAGCACTGGGGTGTTTGCCTTCGATATTTCACCTCAATTGGGAAGCCATTAATACAAAGACGTCGAGGGATATCGTTACATAGGTCTTCCATAGTAACCACCCGTACACCATTCTCTATGTTTGGAAACTTTGTCATCATCTCACGTTTGACCAACTTGACCTTGCCATATGGACCCAACAACTCAGCCACTGTAGCACTGGGAATTTCGACGGGAACGGCGTAAACTTTGACTTCTGTAAGCGGATTAACTATGGATTGAACCACCACTTCTTCTTCCAATACAGTAAACGGCGACACACGTAGGAATGCATGCTTAGCATCCCCGGAGCGGAATGTGACCCGAAATCTAGGACCATGCAGGTACTTGTTGTACAGCCTGGACTGAAGTATCACCACCATAGGATATCACTCGATCTGCCACGACATCGATGGTAACTCCCGGAACTCTCTGTGTACGGAGAACCACGGTGTTTGGTCTTTTCGTGCGCCCACCAGGACTATCTTGGTTTTGCACTGCCGGACTGGACTGTGCGACTGCGGCATATGACAGCATGGTCGCCATCGCTTGTCCTCTGTCTGACACGTTGAAAACTCGAAGAGGTGTTGCAGTGTTACCAGGTCAGAGACACTGGAGCATGGAATCCACCACAAGCATCTTTGTAGAACTCTTCGTTAAGTAGCTGTTTCGCTCTCTTGGACCTCGTCAGCACAGTGTAGCTGATGATAAGCCAGCAGATTGTGGGTATATTACAAATAATATTTGGCATTTCACTCGATTGAACTAGATGTTCTAAGGATTTATGGTGAAGAAACATTTCGAGTGTTGGAATATATACATTTAAAGACCAAACCGGGACCAGTTGCGAAAAATGCAACTTCAAGGCCTTCCGGCTGGAAATGAACCCGCGACCCTGCGATGCTAGTGCAGTGCTCTGACCACTGAGCTACGGAAGCCGTTTCCGAGAGCCTAGTCACGAGTTCTGTATATACAGTGGTGGTAATGTCGGGATAAGATTCTGGGTATATTACAAGTAATATTTGGCATTTCACTCGATTAAACTACATGTTCTAAGGATTTATGGTGAAGGAAAATTTCGATTGTTGGAATATATGCATTTAAAGACCAAACCGCACTGTTATTTTCAAGGAGTTATTTTAACTCCAAAAATGGAGTTAAAGAAAAGGTCCCAGTTTTTCGGAGTTATTTTAACTCCACTAATTTTAACTAGCTTTTGGGAGTTAAAATAACTCCGATTTAGGGGTCAATTTAACTCTGATAAACGGAGTTATTCTAACTCCGATATTGGAGTCAATTTAACTCTTATTTGGGAGTATATTTCAACTCTGAAAAAGGAGTCATTAGAAAAAGATTCAAAATACCCGTTTTATAGAGTCATTTTAACTCCACCAGCTTTAATTCTACTCCCAGAGTTAAAATCAGATACAGCTGCAGGATAAGAAACACAGAATGTTTGTGATAAAGGGGTTTTTAATTTAAACAAATAGCCTGTTTCATATTATAAAATATAACTAGATAAATGTTGTTAACATATGTAAATATATTGAGAGCATTCTCCAATTGGTTCATTGTACAATACAATTCATTCTACAATTGGTAACATATAAATTGCTAGGCGAACATTATTCAGCTTAGCAATTATGATACTCTCTGCTACCAAATACAATGGTTTGATGGTGGCCAGTGCACGAGATCCAATGAGTCCATTTTTAGACCTTTCGATTAATGTGTCCGATGGCTTTGCGACCTCAATTTACCTTCAAAATATTTTTCCTTCAAAGTAATGGTTATCCGGAAGCTTTTCTTGATCGTTGCATTGGTATCTTTCTTGACCGTTTGTTTTCTGATCCGGCCACGCGAGAGAATACAAACGCTCCAGATAAAACTATTATTCATTTTTCGCTACCTTTTGCAGGACCACACTCTCTCCAAGTACGAACACAAATCTCTAAATTATGCTCTTCCGCATTTCCGCATATCTGTTTACATTTTAGTTTTCAAATCAAGAACGCGGTTGTCATGTTACTGAGATCTCGTATTGTGGCGCATTGTATTTCGGAAAAATAAGCTGACATTTCCATACGAGCATCTCTAGCGAGCACATGGGCATTTCGTCATTAACAGGGAAAAAATTAACCGCCTCAGCACTCTCAAGCGTTCTCTCACATTCTCGGTTCACTAAACACGCTATCTCGTCTGATTATTTCTCCATAATTTCTTCAGCTCACTTTCATTCCAATCTCGAACTTCTCGTTAGTAGAAGTTTACCTATTTCCAAATTTAAACAATCGATTAAACGAAAACTTCTCTTTCTTACCTCTGTCGTTATTTTTATCTTCTTTAATTCGTCCGTTTTAGTTACTTAATCTTGTCAACTATACTTATCCATCTTTCCACAGTTGGTATCTTAATTACTCTGTGACTGTTCATATTATTTCAAATTATGTCGTTGATCTTAGCGTAGAATTTGTTATTTTTTTAAATTTTTGAATTTAAATTTTGAATTATAACCGTTATTTGTAATATAGCACTTCATTAGCTCACATGAGTCTTATATACGTATATTTATTGTGATAACTTAATCACGCTGAATATGTTGCTGGGTGCTACGAAACGTTAGTAAATATATTCGATTTTTTTATTGTCGTGGTTTTGCATTTGAACATTTTAAGCTGGGTTCTTATTATTATACTACAACCCCCCATTTCTAGTATTATATTTAGTGGAACGCCATTGCGAAAAAAAAACTGTAAGATGTCCTATCAGTTTTCTAGAGTGGTGCAGGCAATTTCATGTAGGAAATCGTGGGGATGCAGAAAAATACGTTTTATAAAGCATGAACAACAACAACATTAACAATAATTTATAAGATGTTTAAGTTGATTTCTATTACAGTCGGTAGCATGAATGAAAATCATTTCTGTAGCAAGGCAGCAGCAAACAAATAGCAAAATAACAAAAAAATAATATACGGAACATGGCAATTGGAGGTAGTACAATCACACCCCCTTGATCCCAAGGTCCGCGGCCCAGTCTTGTCTTGGTTTAGCGCTATACCACAATGTTCTTACCGGGCAGACTTTCATTCTTGGAAACAAACCAGCCTTTTGGTTTTCTTTGAAACGAATGTAAACTTACAACGTTTCAAAGAACACCAAAAACGTACTTCGTATTGCAATCTTTACAAGGAATAAAATAAATAGCATTTATCCAGTTTTTAGGGAGTATTTTTTTGTGATAAAATATGATCATATTAATATGTATAAGTTTTCTGAGCAACATTTATTTCGAAACTAACTAATTATGTTACTTTCAATTGGTCCGAAGATTATTTGATTATAAGCAAAATGCATCATTGAACTTCTTTCCTCCTAGATTTGATCTAATGGCGTAACTTTATTATCGATAAACGGTTTTTTAAGCAATTAATTCGGTATACTATTCCCCTTTAAGACGTGATGTATAGGTATATTTGCCATCTACTATATCTGAAACTCATTAATAATTCATGAGCCGAAAACAAAGAAAATCAGCACCGAGACGGACAACTGGATACCTGGTCTTAATTAGCATAGTATTTTGACAATTTCCAGCTCAAATTTCTCTTACATAATGATTCGTTCGAGATGTAATACCAAACACTCGAAAGAGTGTTCCATCCTCTATCCAGTCACCTCGAATTCGGTTAAAAACTCAACTATCGCCATGTTTTTTAACCTACTTCTCGGGGACTGGATATCGTATGAAACACTCTTTCTCGTCTTTGATCTATTACATACACATGCCTTGTATATAACGTCGTCAAAAATAATGTGATGTTATAAATACGTGAACCTTTTTGACATTTATTACCCTGGAGTGAAGACACCAGTTTGCGTGTATAGATTTGATGAATTGATGTATAGATTTGATATATTTTAAAGCTACATTCAATAAATTTTCAACCGGAATAGCATCAAAGTATGTCTGATATTTCGTATTCCATGTTATTCCTCGTATTGGGGGCATTGCAGTAACGCAGAGGACAGAGCTCAGCCTGTAATATGTAATGTCTTAATGTGCATGATGAGCAATATGATGTGAAATACTCCAAAAATTGGTTCAGTAGCGAAGTAATTGGTCACAGCAACTGGTCGTGCTATGCAAATTTTGAAACGATTTACATATTCAGATTTTTAGAAATATATTGTTTTCAAATATTCAGAAGTTTATAAATTAGCATAGCATGACCAGTTGCTACGGCCAGCTTCGCCATACACTGGATTGGTTGAAACAACCAATGGACCTTTAACCATGTCCAAAAATCGCAAAGAAATATGAAAATTGAAGGGAAATGGCCGCCGCGAGCCTGGATTTTTATTTGAGATCGAATTGACCACAACGACACCTTTGGCGGCCTTACATAAACAGAAACTGTAGACGATTTATCAAGTTGCCTGGTTTAGGTACGCATTATCAGCAATGATGCGATTAAAGCATTGACACATATTTTAATTATGTACAATAATTTATCACAATCTTTCCTTCATTTGCTTTTCTATGATTAAAGCTACGTTTAATAGTCTGGTAGAGAAATGTATTATGCTTGCCAGCGCATGTAAAATCGTCACACTTTGTTTGAATTCTAAAATGCTCATGAATTATATTATGTATTAATGGCGGAATAAATATTAAATCTCTTTTCCATCTACAATACAGAATCTTTTTGTTCATTTTACACCTTTTCCATGTTCTCTTGGTGGACTATGTCTATAAAATTTTGTCTTTTTGGGTTTTATTGAATGGTTTTCTCTCACTGTCGAAGTGTTGTTCGGTGATTTTTTGTTGGCTACAGGAACAAAATGAATGGTTTCTTCGTAAATATCCTGCCCGACGAGAACTAAAATAAACATTTTACACCTTTTCCAATTTCCATGTTCTCTTGGTGGACTATGTCTATTAAAGTGTTTTCTTTTTGGGTTTTATTGAAATGTTCAATAAGGTAAACTTCGCCCTCATAAATTATACAGAAATTCTCGTTCGCTTTTGTGTTGTTTTGTCCACTTTAAATACTTATAATTTTTCTATATATTTTCGGCCTATTTTTGCAAAATCTTGTGAAAATTAACAGGGAAGATTGCTATATTTTATTTATAGTTATTATGCATACTATGTAGAATGTTAATGTTTAAAAATGATGATTGGCCGACATGATTTGCTTTTTGTGTGACACGACATCAAAATTCCCGTGTTTGGATAACCTGATCCAAACACGGGTATTAGCCAATCAGAACACGCGTAGCACACTTGTTATTTTATAAAGTACTATCCACGACAATAACATTATGATATATTTAATATATTAAGTGTTTAGAATTTTAAAGTATTTTGCCATTACAAATTATTTTAATTGCTTAGAACGAAAATTTAGAATGGAAACCACGCTTTTTAGTAAAAAAGAACCATATTTGTGGATTATTTAAATCGATGTTTTCGTACCAAAATCTTCGGCTACTCGTTTTGAATTCATTTTCTACACAGTAACACAGAACATCAGCGATTGCATCGTATTTTGTAGAGAATAAAGTAAAATAAATTTCTGCCTGAGGGAGTAAATGAATTTATCTCTCGCAGGAAAATCGTCAAATCGTCCCCTCACGACGACCATCTCCCTTAGTATCAAAGTTACACTACACTATATCACGAAGCCCTGCGGTTTTTGTTATAGGTTTAACTGGTCCGTTGAAATTGGTTGTCTAAGAGTAGTATAGGACATGGGGGTACGGGCATACTTGGAATCCTCATACAAAAAATCTCAATGACCAATATCACAACCGACCAGACACCCGTGCCATTCGAATGAAAAATGACCATGGCAAGAGTGTCTGGTAATAAATTGATAACACTATGAGACGTTTATATAAAGATTCCAAGGGCCCACACCCCATGTCCTACGCTACTCTACAGTAAAGACGTTGATGACACAAAAATCTCAAGACCAGTGTCATGGCCCACTAGATTACACCCTACGAATGGAAAATAACCACGAGACGTCATGTGCAGAGGGTACCAGCACATCTAGAATCGTCGTGCAAAAAAGCTCACCGATGCGGCCGATGCACTGATGAGCATGTCAGTTATGAAAGCGTTCGCTGGATCCAACCTCTTTTGTTCATACTCACAGTAAATTTTATTGACAACTTTTGCGGATGCTTTTTTAATATAACTTTCAGATTGACTCACGTCACAATCATTAGACAACTTAATTAGTTCAGCTCTTTTCACACTGACGTCGTCATCAACAGTTTCTTACGGTGGCCCACAAGGGTCACCTCTTCTCCGTACAAACACGTAGCTTCTCCGTAGAAATCGAGCTTCTCCGTGTGAATACGCACATGTTCCGCGGAAACAGACGCTTTCTGCGCAGAAACAGATGCCTTCTCCGTAGAAACGGACGACTTCTGCGGTGAAATAGATACCTTCTCCGTAGAAACAGACGACTTCTCCGGGGGAATAGACCCCTTCTCCGTTGAAACAGACGACTTCGCTGTAGAAACGGATGCCTTCTCCATAAAAATGTAATACAACTCCTCCCGGAAACACCCCCTGCATTTTTTATTCTCGTGATCCGGGGGGTAAATAACCCAAACAACCGTCTGCTATCTGCAGCTCTGCTTGCAAATATTTGAAGAATTCGAGTGGAATGTCAAAGCTGTATAGTGATTGATGTTTTAGTTAATGTTGGTCTAATTCATCAGAAATTGTGGAACGTATTTCTAGTTTAAATATGGCTACGGAAAACCAATATTGTGGCAACTGTCAAAGTGCGCTTCTGGAGAACTGTAACTTTTCAGTGTTGTGATACCAGGCGGAAAATGTAATTTAAAGATAAATATTAGAGCCCAGCAAATTACTTTGAGACAAGACATAATAACAGAGATTTAATTGCTAAACGTTTCGTTGCTTGCAGCACAACATCATATATATTATAACATCATTATATATATTATATAACACGTATCTCAGAGCATATGGGGGTTTCGCCTTTGACGAAAGAAGCGCTTTAGTCTGTGTCAGCCATATCAGCTGTTCTCGCTCATAACCACAAGACCAAACATCCTGTCTCTTCTTCTGATTTTAAAATACTCGCCTCATCAACTTCAAAATTTGTACTCTTACTAAGGGAAAGTCTTTCTAAGCTTAACCCCATTTACGCTAATGCTCGCCTCAGTACCACTTTCCAATATTCTAACACCTTCAAATAATCTTTCGTTTGACTAGCTGAAACATGATATCTTATTTACCTTTGACTACTTGTATAGTTTAAATTTCAATTTGACCGTTTGTAACTAACACTAAAATTCTAATGATTCTAACACTAGCATCTGTATATATATATAGCGACGAAACTTTAGCAATTAAATCTCTTTTATTATGTCTTGTCAGTTGTCTCTCAAAGTGGGATCTAATATTTACCTTTAAACTGTAACTTTTGTCATAATTGCGGGAATGAGATTGCCAGTAAGCATCTTTGTCATCATGTGGATATGGTTAATTTGTCTGTAAAAATATTTTCTAAAGAAACTTCAGTGGCATTGTTTCAAATGTATTACTTCTGAAGATGAGTATGTTGATCTTTAATAAGGTGAAATACATACCGTGGGAAATTAAATCATGGTGCCAATCAGCCAATGTTATAACCTTTATTTTCTCCCCCCCCCCGGATCACAAGAATGAAAAACATCAGGGGGTGATTCCGGGGGGAGTTTTTTAAATTTTTAAGGAGAAGGTGTCTATTTCCCCGGAGAAGGCGTCTATTTCTACGGAGAAGGAGTCTGTTTCTAAGGAGAAGGTATCTATTTCCCCGGAGAAGTCGTCTGTTTCCCCGGAGAAGGTATCTATTTCCCCGGAGACGGCATCTGTTTCTGCGGAGAAAGCGTCTGTTTCCGCGGAATATGTGCGTATTCCCACGGAGAAGCTCGATTTCTACGGACAAGCTACGTGTTTGTATACGGAGAAGAGGTGACCCTCGTGGGCCACCGTAGTTTCTTTTGGGCCACCGTGGTTTCAGCAACTTCGTCGTTTTCTTGTAAGTCTTCAATTAGCGCTTCAATCTCAGGCATTTCCTCACTCTTACGTTTCACCATTACATTAACACATATTTTATTATCACGTAACAATTTTGTGACCATACGGATGTCTCAACATAATTTCAAGCCGTGAGTACTTATGAGTCGTGAGGTTGTACACAATTGACAGCGCTTCTTCTTTAGTCACACCGTTGAGGTAATCGTCTATAATCGCTTTCATATCATTCTTACTTGGGCAATAGAAACAGATGAGCTTACTAATGTTTTCTCTATACGGTTTAGCGATTGACGTTAGTTGTTATGTGATAACAATGACAGACAATCCAAAGTGTCGTGCACTAAAAACTAAATTGACTAATTGACTGGTTCGATTCTTAACGTCTTGCCCGCTCGAACAATCGTCTAATACAATCAATGAATTAGTACCTTTGAAAGTGTTTGTTATATGTACTTTAGAACTGCGTGAGCAGTCCACTGCAATGAAGTCAGGGTCGTGTATATACTTCCAATCATGGTACGCTTTATTCCATTCAAAAGTAGGGCAAATCAACGCGATGTAGTCAAATTTACAGCGATACTCAGATTCCAGTGTGTCGAGCAAATAGCGTGTCTTACCACAAACTGTCATTCCAATAATTAGCATATTAAACGGGCTGTCCATTTAATTACACCGATGTAATACTGGATTGACTGTAGACCATTATTCATAAAGTTGACTAACCCATCACTCATCACAAATATCTTACACATAACGTTAGCGGTCGTCGCTTTCTTAGTAATTTCAAGAAGCACACCAGGTTGTGTGTTTACAATCTTTTTACCAGTGGCTACAACGTGGTTGTCTTGAACGCTTCTCACTCGATGACCAGCGCAAAGCAGTCTTTGTAAAACTTTTGTACAGTCATAAACTGGTCATGTTCTTTCAACCCAAATAACCACTTAGCTTCAGACCATAACTTCGACTTTGGAATGCCCTGTGAGTAGACACTATTTTGCACACCTTCAATTGTCAAGTCCTTCAATTCCAAGGACCACAAAAACCACATTTCGTGACGAGAAATGAAATACATTTAGGGGACGGGGCGGAGGAAGGCGTTGGGCACTATACTATTACCCAGACTACCAACAATACATTTCACGTTGTTTTCAGGAATAGAATGACAATTGTCCAGTAATTTAACATAGTTTAATTCATTGGATTTCTGACTCTGGACTCGCCATCCAATCAATAATTTATTTTTTATGGAAATGAGAAATCCATCGCCTGTTTGCTTGTTACTCGGATAGCCGAGTCTAGGTTTCGGTGTTTTTGTTGTTAGTCGTCGTCGTCGTCGTCGCCAGTATTTTTAATGTCGAGATATGGCCCCAAGAGTCTTTGCGAAACTTATCTATGCGTAAGACCCTGGGTACGAGGTTGGTCATATCGGTTCGAATCGAAGGGAAGTGTTTGCAAGTGTTCGAAGTCAGTTATGTGGCTGGGAAGTATGAAGTATCTTGTTCTTGAATACGCTCACAATGCTTACAATCGGACACGGCGATCGCGGTAGACCTACTCAAAAGATGCCGAGCGATTTCGAAACGGGTTGGTCCGCGATCTGATGAAAACTTATATGAATGCCAATCTTACTATGAATGCCAATCTTACTATGAATGCCAAACTTACTATGAATGCCAAACTTACAATGAATGCCAAACTTACAAAGCTAAAAACGAATATAAACTTGAATACAACGTTATGTGTGTCATTGAATTGCTCAAATGATGTAAATAGAAGCACGAAGAACGTACTTGACGAAGCCAAGTTGCAAGTGTCACTGTCAGGTAAACAATATGCTGTTTTGACGCTGAATGGAAATTATACGTTAAATGCATTATCGAGGTAACTTTATTAACATTGATGATTTGTTTTATTTTTGCCTGTATAATTGTTTATTGTGTTACAAATGTCGTGCAAAATAAAGTCGATGTGATTCAACAGTTTTATATTGATTACAGTCACATGTTTTGCCTGATAATTCAGAAAGCACGTTGCCATCGAATAACCCTGCTTCACTTGACATTGTACCTGTATATGAGAATGTAAAAAGTTCCCAGTTATCAGTACAAGTTTCCGCTGATATTGACCCAGAGACTTTAAACACAAAGGAATGTAGATCTCGTTATGCTAAATGTATTGTAACATTGCCATAATCAAACCAAGCAACTGTCAACAAAGGTCAAAGCTGCGTACTTGATTCACTACATATGTTTTGCCATTCGTACTGTACAATTACATCTCTCTTTTATAAAGAATTTTCATGTGGAGAGACTATACATAGCAAAAATGGTCTGAATATATCGAACATAAACAGTGTGACTGTGTCTTATAAAGAATGTTCATGTTCTGTTGCCGTGGCAATTACAAATCATCAGATGTATGTCACAAATAAATCATTATCCTGGTGCAAATATCCAATGAAAAATAAAAATTGTGAATACCATCAAAACAGTTTTGCATCTCGAGACAAATTAAAAAAAAACGAAAATTGTTAACACTATCAAAACAGTATATAAACAGCAACTGAAATTAACTAGAATATATGTACACAAAATGTCACAATACTGTGTCATGTACCGATGTACGTCACTTTAGTTTAACAATTGACAGTAAAATACCATATGCAGTAAATGTTGTCCAGATCTAGGTTCTCCATACATGTATAATATTAATAAATAGATTTAATAAATTTAATAAATTAATAAATATTAATAAAAATTATCCTTTGTTCCAACTGTCTAACATGCCCATTGGAGCCATGCATAGTGCATACCCCACAAGCCGCCCGCAGAGAGCCGGCTCGCAGGCTATCCGAGTTAACGCCTAGCGGGCGTCTTGTTTAATATATAACACTGTTTTATATATAATACTGCTGTTGTGAATGTGGGAGAACTTAGACGATACATGCACTGATGCACGATCGTCAAGCTCGTATCCTCAGAAAAATGATGTCCCGGACAGGAATCGAACCTGTAATATAACACTGTTTGTTAAGTGTTAAGTTATTTATTAAAATAGAGGCCTCGTCTTCGCCTTCATACATATTCATATATTTAAAAATACTGCCATTTGTCGTGTAGTTTTCAAAGCCGAGTGTTTATTTACAGTTTAAGAGACTGGTACCTAAACAAATGGCGGCCAATGTATCGAACCACGATACATGCAAGACAAGACATGGAAATATACCATCTAGTACGCAATGAATTGCACTCAAAATTATGCGCAGAATCCGGAGAAAGGACTAATACAAGATTCGACACTGAGAAAACACAGAGATCACAAATACACGCAAAAAATCATATATACAACCGAAGGAACTGTCTCTTGGGCAACTCGAATCAGATTGAAACCAGCTTGTAAACTGACTGAAATGGATGTATTTGAATGGCATGGGAAGCAAGGTCAGTGCTAATTACGATTTCTCCATATTTGTTCCTGTTGAGCATTTGGTCAAAATTCGTTTGCGATAAACGCATCGTTCAGAACGTAAAAACAGGTTTGCCAATGATATTTCAGTCATGATACTTCACTTTGCTTGTATCAGATTGAAATGATAGGTTTTCTCAAACATCTAGAGACATATTAAGACATTTCTTTATTCTCCCTATGTAATTACTATTCGGGTGAGAATTGTGTTGTATACATTGATTCCCAACGCACGTGCGTGGCCTTTTTTCCGCCATGCAAACAAATGCCCAGAACAACACTGATGTCACTAGTAGCAGAGCTAGCCATATTGCAGTATTTGCAATACAATACAACAAATAGCACAATTATGTTAGACTGTTAGTTATATAGTGACGCTTAAGAGTTTTGTAACACCTGGCTTTGTGCGTGTAGTCTTAGTGTACATGAGAAACTACACTCACATGTTGTGTAAGACAATTCTGATATATATATTAAAGCAAAATTATAAGTTGTGTTCTGCCGAGGTTTTAATGCATGTATGATGTATGTGTGTATTGTAAGTATGTATGTGTGTATTGTAAGTATGTATGTATTGTAAGTATGTACCGTTATGTGTATGTATGTCAAAATGTCTGTAGTTCATTCCTCTAAGTTCTCTGCAGTTTACAAGTTTACAACCCACATTATATATATATATATTTATTTCAAAGAAACAAAACACACATTTTTTAATTAACACAACTATATAGTACAGATACATACCATGATGGGCAGATTGAATTTTTCTATCCAGTTAGTCTTAGCCTTGAATAATTATAAAGAGCATGGTTGTGATATACTGTATGTTCAATTTTACAATCTACAGTGTACAGTGCAGTGGTAAATATACATGTATTCCAACACTAATCAAACATACAAACCAGTACTGCAAGCCTGCCTTTGGCATCAGCAAATAATTTGTCTGTTTGCAACTTGCAAATCATGATACATACCGTAGATGTGTGAAACTAGCATTAATGTCACTAAATACCTCAACTTATTTTTGGGGCGTTGATCCAAACACTGAATTAATACACAAACAGGACACTTTCTTGAGGCGTTCCAGTGCTGGTAATTTTGAAACCTAATTCAGCAGTATGCCAAAGCTATAAACATCTGTTGCAGCACATGGATACAACCCGTCATATAATGTACACGGTTAATGACAATGTGTTGATAGTTACCTTTGTAAAGTTTCTTTTATTACTTGGAATTTTCTTTACTACACAATTTCTTATATAATTTGCCTAATTTAAAATTTAAATATACTATTTTAGGTTCTAATTGCATAGCAGAACCGTGGATAACCATAATATTATCTGACTTAACGTCACAATGCAGAATACCCATTGTGTGTAAATAAAAACATCCATCACAACACTTGCCCAGGCTATCCAACTAATTATTTTGCACAAGAGAAATAGGAGCAATACCTTTCAACAATGAAAATACTGTTCAGCATTTTGAATCAGTCAGACCACAAAATTCCATAAGTAATTTGGGATTAATATCAAGGCAAACACAAAGGGAGAACATCTGTTGGAAACTCGAGTCAAAATAGACATCAACATGAATTACACTATATCACCTTCCGCGACCGGTAATAATAATATTATTATCAGGTGGGGTCTGCACACAGGCTACAACAAGTACAGATTCACCAGAAACATGTAACCTCGTAAGCTTACAAGCTCCAAAACAACCCTTTCCTAGAATGATTCCCTTTTCTTTATCATTCACAACTAAATTTAGCTGATCTCTTCTTATAGCAATTTACATTTCTTAACTTTTCACATCTTAAGAATTGTAGTTCTGCACTGCATTTTTTCTCTGGTCCTCTTCCTTAGCTTATCATTTTCAGATCTCAAATAAACTACATATGACTTCAGGCTATTAATTGCCTTTTTCATCTCTCTTCTATGTTTGGAAAAATATCAGTAATCATATTTCTAATCTGTACAGTTCTGTTCCTACACAGCATCTTCGCACCCACACATCGTGTTTAGGACAGAGTTCCAGAACATGAAAATGTTCTGCTCACAGCCCTGCAGGTTCCCAAAGAGTATGTAGCCCATGTATATCATAGTACAGACCGTAGAAATGTGATTAAATAATATATTTCTAAATCAAACATATAACATTGATAGATTTTTTATATACAAGTGTAAAACTAATTAAGAAACATTATTTTGCTTCAAGGGCAGCATAACCAGAGAATTGTATATGTTGTGCAGTTCTACAAACTCTTGAAACCTAAAAGTGATCTTTATACACTCTGGGGAAAAAGGGCCGCCAAATTATAATAATGATAATAGGATATAATACATTTCCCTGTCCATTGAATTTCTATCCAATAAGCTGAAATAAACCACCAATGTGAATGTCCATAATATTTGCCAGTTCAGGCATTCAGAAACTGTCCGTCTATTTATTTATTAATCCTAAGCTTCCTATAACTTGTTGAATAATTTTCTCGATAGAACTGTCAAAGATTCAATGATAAAAGATCTTTAAATCGTAGGCATTAGACAAAATTGCAATAATTAAGTCTTAACTAGCTTAAATAGGAGAAGATTAAACATACACATCAAAATTGCTAAGGTTAAATATATTGGAATATAAAATATGGCAATTTTTAAGACTTACATGCACAGATGAAGCCACGTTGGCGACAGCCGATACACCTACTCGGGAGAACTAGCTTGGTTGGGATAACTATCGGCAGACGTTGGCGATTGTCATTGTGACTGGATACGCCTGGGCCTCGGCTAGATAAGAAGTGTTTGGTACATGTACACCATAACACCATCATCTTCATTCTCATTTCTCGCCGTCACTCGCACACGCACACTACAAATATAACAAACAGAGAAGCTGGAATTTAATACTACAAGGCTCGTATTCGTTTTGTAGCTTATATACGCAACAATTTGAATAAGCTTAGTAGCGAAATCGACAGTCCAGTGATCAGGTCGACACGGAGATCAGCCATGTTGAAAATTCTTCCACAGCGGACAATCCAACTACGAGGCGTTTCTTGGACGTATTTCCTGAGAAAAGTAACATCTTATAACACTAAATATTAAGTGAACAAAATACTGTATCCAACGCGAGTTTAGCGTTATATTTTATCCGATTTTCCTTCTTCGAATGCAAATATAAATCCCAACGGTCACTTGTAGAATAGGCGCCAATTCGCAAATAGTTTCTACGCATGCTCTGAACCTCTGAATGAATATATCGCGGGCGCATACATTCTCGTTCCCAGAGCCCGGGTCGTCTGCGCCGGGTTTTCGAATAGAACATTATTTTGTTACAATGTATAAAATTTGCGAAAGCGAAAATTTTAACGTGAATTCTTACCTTCTCTTTAATTACGTCACTAAGAAATCCCTTAAATTTCTGGCGAAATGTGAATGAAGGAAAAAAGTGTCTCATTTCTGCGTCAACTTCGTACAAGGCTGTCATGTCCTCGCCATTTAATTCTTCACTTTCTACATATACAAATATAAAAAATCACATTTATTACACAATATTGATCAAAAAGATAGAACTGCAATATATAGTGTCATTCCAGTAAAAATATCTAATATCGCGAAACTTACCGATACGTTCCACGACCTCTGGGAAATCATGGGACAGCAACCAATCTTTTACTTCTGAACATAAAAATGTTGTCTGGAAGCATCCATATTGACGTAGCACGATGTAACTGGTTAAGTCTAACTCGCAAAACGGTTCAAATGTATGATGTATCTACTAACCAGAATGGCCCATATTTATACTTACTATTGTCTTACTGGCCAAACATGCCACTTGAAAGATAGATGATATTCTCGACCAATAAAAACTATCGAGAAGATAATATCAATTCTTTCACCCGCGTCGCTTAAAACGCGCGCGAGCCGATTACACAGGGAGAACTATTTGGCAAGAGAGTTGATTTGAGACACGGTCGAGTCGACTTGAAACGCGCGAGTCGATTTGACACGCCCTAGTCGATTTGACAGCCAGGAGTCGATTTAACACACACGGGTCGATTTGACACGTGCGAGTCGATTTGACAATTGACATGAGTCGATTTGAAACTCGGGAGTCGATTTGACAACGGAGTCGATTTGTCACTGGGAGTCGATTTGACAAGTGGGTCGATTTGACATGTGCTAGAGCCGATTCGGAAAAAGAGAGTCAAAATGAATTCATTGGGGGCTGATATGGACATCATAAGTAG
Source organism: Chrysogorgia sp. JL179-B06 (assembly GCA_035772405.1). Classification (NCBI taxonomy): domain Eukaryota; kingdom Metazoa; phylum Cnidaria; class Anthozoa; order Scleralcyonacea; family Chrysogorgiidae; genus Chrysogorgia; species Chrysogorgia sp. JL179-B06. Next base: position 1,421,674 of record JAYKKM010000023.1, on the reverse strand, counting down.
CGCTGCAAGTGGAGCCGTAACAGCCCCGGGAATGAGAGTCGTTTTGATCTGTGGGGCTGAATTGGAAAACGGTGGGGCTGAATTGAAAAATGGCAGGGCTGTTTTGGAAACGGGTAGGGCCAAATTGGCTTTTAGTGTAACTAAAATGGCCCTGTTAGTGTCGATCTAGCTCTCGAATCCCAAAATGGCTTTCACGTAGGGCCAAAACAGCTTCGGCCCCAACAGGGCTAAAACGAAATTTTGGGTCGTTTCAACCCTTTTTCATTTACAGTGTAGCTCAAACTACGATCACTTGCATACCCCGACGTTATTTCATCAGCGAGGTCAAAGTTGTCAATCGCTTTGTACTCAAGTTCGAGGTTCTCAAGGGTGTATTCATCCACACTTTCACTACTTTGCGCAACCATAATGTCAAAGACTAAGCCGCTGCTTTGTCCCGTGAACACCAAACATCAACGCGTCACTCACTTTACCAGCGTCTCCTGAAGTAGCGCCACTATCGTCTTTAGAAATCAGCTTTCTCAAGTTCTCACCACCAATACCATAGTCAATCATTTGGTCACGTTGACTAGCACTTTTCCAAAGGTCGCGGTACACATTAATAATGCTTTCACCTGTGTTGTCGTACACAACTTCTAATTTCACAAAGTAACTCACCAACATTATTCAATAACCAACTATTATCATTTGCATTTTTAAAGTCAAATAACAAACCCAATGAACCAGGTACTAAACAACTACTACTTTTAAGTTTCGGTACATCGATGTACAGTTCCTCACCAGGGCTAACTTTATTAGGATTTAACGTAATGACATGCTGAGTTCGTGTTCCTTTTATGGTTCCCATTCGTGCTCGTCTAAACCCAGGGGATAGTTCTATCACTTTGGTGTTCATATAACACACTCAGATTTCATTACCGCTTCTTTTTAATCCAGTAATCGTACACGAACCGTATAAGTATCACCGCGAGAACCCACAAGTTTTGAGCCAACCAAGCGAGAACCTTTGCACCCGCTGATAACACATTGTACAAAAAGTTGGCCAATCCAACAGCCCATGGACCCAACTTCGATATCGCGTTCTTAACAGCCTGTGCGAATGACTTTGTAGCCCTGGCGCCTGTCATAACAGCAGATCTCCCAGCGACAACAATACTTGTTATAACACCAGCTATCGCAATCGCTACAGCAGACAACCCAACCTTGTTTTCTTTAGCCCATTCTTTAAATTTGTCATACTTGCTAATGTCCACTTCCTGTTGCTCTCGCACTTATTCAAGTTCCCGCTGTTCTAACGTTCTATCTCTAGCTTGCCTAAGTCCATCCACTCTTTCCTCTAAATAAATGTGTTCTTCGTCCTCCTCAAATGTGGGACTCCTTTGGCCAGCTTCATTATCAAGCTCTGCTATTCTTTCGTTTGTTTTATTCATTGTTTCTTTAAAGTGATCAGCTTGTATCTGTAATGCGCCACTATCACCTACTCTTGACTCGGGTAACATTCTATCACTAGGGTTAAGAACTCCACTCAGTTCACGGTTCTCACTAGGTGATAACTCTGGTATGTCGTCATAGTTCACTCTTGTTTCAACTACTGTGAAGTCATATGGGACTACGGTGTTCTCTGTTATGGTAACCGTTGATTTTGTGGTGTTAGTGATCCGACCAACTAGCTGCTTAAACTGTTCAATCGCGTTTTTACTATTCCCGTCTTTACTATACACCAAACCACTTTTCCCAGGTTTTAGAATTAGTTTAGGTTTACCGTATTCACCATTCTCGTTTATCGGTTTGAAAAAAATAGACCCCGTGTCTGTCACATTTGTCCTGTTGACTATTTCCCTTGACACATTATTGTCATGACCAAGTACTTTTCTGTATAATTTACGTATTTTTTTGTTTATCAGCTCGGTTCTTTTTATATCATTTTCTACCAAATTTTTTCACCCAGTCATCTTTCAATTTCATCCGCCTTTTCGAAAGATAGATCAAAGCTCACGTCATTGATGTCGTCGTATGTATTAAGTTCAACGAACTCTACTAGTGGGACTTCCGTGTTAGTCCTCCTAGTATTGTCACCGTTTCACCTGCGTCGACGAACACGATGGGCACACCGGCGGGAAAATTAGGCAATCTAAAGCGTCGGCAAAATGGCGTCCTAATTATGGCTTCGCGGGGGGTACCTGAGCCAAGAATTTGTTATGCAAATGCCATGATTTTGTCAATGTATCCCAGCGTTCCTTTCGCGTTTTAAGAAGCGATTTCTTCACAAAACAAATGAAAAATCTCTGCGCTTTCGAATGATATCAAATACGTCCAACTATGAACGGATTTTACAAGAAAACCGACTGCTGTTTGTAAAGCGTTAACTCGATTCCTTGTATAAAGCGAGAATCTGCGTCGTTTACCAAACTTTGGCTTCAAAAGGAATTTTCAATGCAGTACGTACGAGGGAAATTTTGCATTGTACAGTAGGAAAAATAATCAGGTAACAATCCTATGTTTTTTGTTTTTCATTTAAGTCAAACATTTACTTGTTGTTCTCGTTTTTAAACCCGTACTATTTGTTATTGACAGGGCTAGATGGTTTTCCCATCGCTGTTTATGAGGTGGTCTTGAGGTGTGGTTGTGGCAACGTTTATTGAAGATGTGTGCTCTCTGACTATGTTAAAATAAAGGTAAGGACTCTGGAACGATTTGGTATACTTTTCGCAATAGATTGTAGATTACAGTCTACTGAATTTGTTGAACAATGTGGAACATACTGTTGTTTATAAGCTTGGATACACTTTGTTTGTGTACTGAGAGTCATGTACAGTCAACAATGTAGGTTCACCTATACAGTACAGCATAGAACATACAGCATACAGTACACCTATACAGTTCGCCTATACAGTACAGCATGATATTAATATTATTGCAAAACAAATTCTAAAATTTATGATCAGTTGAATTTCCAGATGCCATTGGCAAAGAAAAATGACCATTGATTATCATACTGATAAGTAAGGTGTTCATAGTTATGAGCCAGGATGACCCACTCAAGTGAGATAATTGAGTTATTGTTATTCTATATGAACAATTGTTTTGTGTTCATATGGGAAACTGGAGGTAGCCCGATATGGTGAAATCCCACCTTGGGCTAGATAGGATTTCAAGTGAAGTGAATTGAAATAATAATTACTCAAATTAATAAAAATTAACCACACTAGCCTAGTGTCCAGCTAAGATGAAATCAGTGATATCAATATAAACTCAAAATGGTCCAACACAAACATTGCGTCTTCATATTTTTGCTTATTTGTGTCTGCAGTTATGACAGTGTGTTTCAATATTTTCATGCGTCATGCATGTTAGTGTGCAAAATCTTGCTGACCTCAAGCACACTGTTCAAACTTTTTCCATGTATATCTGCAGTCAGGGTTGTAGCTAGACGAATTTTAGTGGTGGGCTCATGGCGATGTGCCGACGGCCCGGTAATATAATAATAAAGTGCGGTCAAGCAATGAATACAGCAAGGCAATGTGAAACAAACAATTGGCACTAGTCCCAGGCCTCTAACTCAGCGGTTTTCTAAGAATTAATGTTAATTTCAAAGAACACCGCGAAAAGAGTACTACGCATCTATTTTTGAACTAATCGTGGAGTTTACATGAAAATTGTGATTAAATATGCGTTGCAAATCACAAAATGACACAAAATACTTTATTTTCGAATGAAAAGCACAAAAATATTGACATATTTACTATTTGCGTTAGTGAATTATGTGCTGGGCGTCAGGGCTGATATCGACCAAGAGTAGTGGGTGCAAATTGTGAGCTGTCCCGCCCACCATAGCTACAACCCTGTCTGCAGTGTTTATTTAATGCAGTTGCACCTACTACCTGCGGTCCTGCACTATTGGGCATATAGGTATAAGTGTTTGAGAAATATAGATTAGGTTTCATTACTGTTTCTAAGGAGGTATAGAAAAATACAAATTATGTCCAATGGTGGATGCAAATCTTTCGGCATTAATTTGTTCATCTGATTTGGCTTCCTAAAGAGTGTTATGATGTAAGCGATAACTGTAACCACAAGCAGGTGTATATACCTGTAAAGGTAACAAATTGTGAATCCTGTTTTTGTGGCTTTGAAAAGAGCATCAGTCAACAGACCTGTTGTTACTGCTCCCATTTCTACCATAGGCAGTTTGAGGAAAGTGTATGAATGGGGGAAATTATGGTCGATAGCCAACTTTTGGAATAAATGATGATTATTTTACTTTAATTGTTTTACAGTTGACAACAAAAGAAGTGAGAGCAAATCCAAATTCTGGGTCAGATTCATGACATTGGTGTGACATTGGTTACACCATCACGGTGTAATAACTAGAGTAAATTATTTGTAAGAAGTCACCCAACTGAGACCAGTTGCAAAAAATGAAACTCGGAGGCATTTCAACCCTGGGATATATTGATGTGATTCTGGTTGCATACGCGGCATGTTTCATTCTATATGTATACGAGGCATGGCATTTTTGTATTTACTTATAATATTTGTAAGTTATTCAAAGAATTTCCTCAGTTACATATTTCATATATTATATAAAAAGTACATATCAAATATCCTGATCACATGGAGAATGGAGATGCCTGGTTAGCCTGATGTAAAAGTATAATGATATCAAGTTTTTTCATGTTGTACTAACTGTATTATTTTAATTAAAAAAATGTAAACTGGAAAATGTGATCTTGTACCAATATTTAATGTTTTTACTTTTTGGCAGTTTAATCAACCAAGGTACCAAACTGTTTGGAAAGGGGCCCAAATCAGTTAATGAGGAGTCCAAATTTACTAGGATATTTTATTAAAGTCTTAAGACCAGGGGATGGTTGTCTGAAGTGCAGATACAGTAACATATCCAGTGGATAGGTCCCATCGGTATCAAGCCAATTTATTATGTAGCCACTTAATAGTCATCTGAGAAAAAATATGGAAGTGAATATGTTGTTTTCAACATGTCACGTATTCATTTGCAATTTTTTCTCAGATGGCCATCTCAGATGAAAATATATCTGCTGGATAGGACTTATCCACTGGATATAAATTTATCCTGGGTATAAGCAACATCCTACTGGGGTCTAAATCTGGTCTTCATTGCAATACAAAATACAAAAAACATAACTAATGCAATCCAAATGAACATAATATATAATATAGTAAATTCAGATGATTTTATACAATAAATAATTAATAAAAGAAAAATCCGTTTTTGGGCTCACGATAACTTCCCATCTCCCTTTCAGTGTCTTTTTAATCCGGGACTCCATCGCACTTTCACTAAGATCATACTTCTTTTGAGTTAAATACGGATTTTTTCGAGCAAAAGCTTGCTTTCTTCTAGATGTCCATTAGAAACAATCCACATGTATTCTTGCGTTAAGGAGAATTTTGAGCGGTTGCTTGAAAGACAAATACGACGATCTTACCGGCCAAATCCCAAACAGTCCGTTTGAGCAAATCAAGGTTCGGTCCAAGATCAATGAACATCAATATGTTGGCAATATATACATTGGCAAAGCCGCCATTTTGAATATAATTGTTTTGACTTATATGATACTCCGCTGATCGTAAGTATGGCAGACCCTTGCCATGTAAAGAGGCCTCCGTGCCCACCGTGGAAAGATGTCTCTCGTTCTTGGAGTCCTCTTTTGCCCTGTTCGTCTTGCAATACATCCAATCTTTTGGATATTAAATCATACTTGATACGTACAATGTCTGGCATGTCACCTGCGTCATCGTACTCGCTGTTATGAGTTGAAACCAAGTTGAACCCCGATGTCTTGTAAATAAAGAGTCTTGTCAGACTTTACCCTACACTTACCTGCGTGTACTTCTTTCTCAACTTCGAGGGTCACACCATTCGCGCTCAATACGTCCTACAAAGCTTTGGCTGAAATGTTGAAGGTGTAGTGTCCCACACCTACTGTATTCCTCGTCGCACGATCGTAGAACTTCCCGCTTGGTGTGGAAACTGATTATTGTCGTCTGTGACGTTATTGTAGTCCCAAAACACAGTAGCTGTCTTAACCATGATGTATGGGTTATCATGCGTGACCAAAATCGCGTTGTCAAACGACACGACGTTTTCCGTACCTTCAAGAGTCCAGTTAACTTTCGCATCATATATAACACACATCACATTCTACACATACGTCTTCGTACAGCTGAAACATGTGTGTTATAATGAGCAAACCTAGGGGTCCTGATAAAATGATAGCTAATCGTAAAGAGGCTGTAAGACTTGCGAAACTGAATTTTATTAAAAAGTACCCCTACGCCACTTTGAGTAAATTTAAGTTTTACCCAAACGTTACATTCACCGGTGAGGTCTTATAAGCGTTGATATATTCTTCAAAAACAGTGGCATCCTAAGTATAGAAATAACTACCGCCACCATTAAAAATGACAAGAATATGTGGAAGTGGCTCGATCTACAACAACAAGTTCCCAAAGATATGGTCGAGTAATGGACATGTCCCAAAAATGTTGTTGACAGACACGACTGTAGATTTAGAACACTCTCCTCCGCAGAGGCTTCTTGCGTTTTTTTTAAAGTTCGGGCAAATAGTTTGGGCAGCACGGGCTGGCGGGCTGGGAGGGAGCGCGCGCGGGGTGAGACGGGAAGACGGAAATTGGAGAAGCCTCTGCCATATAATGTTTCCAAAATGGTGTCGAATTTCCGAGAGAGACTGGTCATAATTTGGCTTATGGATGCAAATCAAGTCAAATATAGTTGGGAGACCTTTTCCAGAAGCTAAAATCAGCGGCAAAGTGATATGTTCGAAGTGCTTTAGGAATAACGGGGACATTAAGTTATTTTTGGAAGACGCGTCATTTTATAGAATTATACTATATAATATGAAATGTCAACACGCGACTGAATTGCAAAATGCTTTTTCATGATCTTAACTAAACTGTCAGAAAACAGTGAATATATTGGAACAACTATATGAACTACGACTTGAGACGGTAAGATTGTTCAATTGCTTTATTGTCAGACATTTTTAGCCTATAGACATAGTGTCGGATATCAAAGCGTGTATAATTTTCCTTCGTCGCCGTCTGCTTGAATCAACAATAACAATGTCAATGCGCTCTTTTTTTGTTTTGTAGAATAGAAGACGTCTGAAGTCTCTTGGAAATAGGTTCATTGTGATGTCTAGACTCTGGAGTATAAGAGTATGCTACTATGCTTCTTAGAGATTAACTCCTTCTTTGGAGCTCTTGTCGTGGGATAGCAGCCAAGTTCGTCGTCGCCATCTCATCTATAAACATGATTAACGGAAGTTTAAAATCAAACAATTTTTCCAATAGCAAAGCGCACAGTTACTTATAAACCAAAACTCAGACAAACAAACCAAATCTAACTCCCAAATGAACCTGATTTCGTGAATTTAATTATAGACTCAGACAAACATTGACAAATACGCGATCATCTGTGCGCAACACTATTGTAGACAAAAACACGAGGACACAAAACCGTTAAATTGGCTATCAATTTCGACCAAATTTTGTACACGTACCTTCAAGACTCATATTATGAAGGGAACGTTCAAGTTCTTCCATATTGCTGTCGCTTTCGTCCATGACCACAGAACCGCAAATTGGCCCACAGAACCGCACGTTATATGGCAGAGGCTTCTCTTCTCTTTTTCCCTCTTCCCGTCTTCCCCCGCGCGCTCGCAATTCCGCGTCCCGATTCTCTCCACGCGTCCCCAAAACACCCTGTGAGCCCAATAATAGCCCAATAGTAATACCCGAACTCTAAAAAAGCGCAAGAAGCCTCTGCGGAGGAGAGTGGATTTAGACATAAAATTTCCTCCGAAAGTCGTTAATTATTCAATCGATAACTTTAACGTTTACCTTGACGACACACAATCGTTTAAGTCGAGGTTACCGGGGATTGTCGTTGGTGTACCAGGTGCTGATCCTGAAAAGACCCCAACTTGGACTCTCGCAAGAAGTTATTTCCAAGCGATTGGGGTGTCGATGTTAAACTTAACACCAAGCCCGAACGTACCAAAACAAATAACCAGTCTTATGAGATTCCATGTGTACTTCACCATTATGTGGAAAAGGTTGCCACAAAAAAGGATAGTGATGTTGAAAAGGGTACCGCAAAAAAGGGTAGTGAGATCGAAAAAGTCAATCGAAAAGTCATTCGAGAATACTCACTTGATTGCAGGCTTTTGAGAAAACATCTCCCGAGAACAGGTTCATGGAACTTTAATAACCCTGTAGGTGTTGTTGGGGATTACAAGAGGTACTGTCCACTGACGTATACTGGACTCACACCTTTAGGATAGGAACTTTTGAATCAATCAATCGAGGTGTACATTACCTTTACTTATAAACTTACTAGTCATTAATGAATGATTCCCTGATCCCATTTGACTCCAGGACTGCAGTTATTTCAACTCCCAATAATGCCGGAGTTATTTCAACTATATGATGAGAGTTATTTTAACTCCATTATGAAAGTTAAAATAACTAAGCGAAAATAGTTAATTTAACTCTCTTGTTGGAGTTATAATGACCCATTATTATAGAGTTATGTTGACTCGTATAAGAGTTATTTTAACTCTGGTGTGGGAGTTAAAATAACTCTTCGTCATGGTGGAGTTATTTTAACTCGATGTAGGAGTATTATTAACTCCATTGACCGAGTTATTTTAACTCCTCGAAAATAACAGTGTGCTTCCCCACCTCATCTATAATTCATAAGATAATAACAAAGGAAATCATTATTCTATATCCATATACAATCGTATATGGATATAGAAAAATTTCTAGTTTTTTCTCAAGACACTGACTCGTTTGAGAAGCGCAGTTTAAGAGTGTTCGAAAGTGTTCATTATGAATACAACTTATCAATGTTGCTTAAAAAATCTGGGCGTGGCCTATAGTTTTTTTAACCTACATAATTATAATGACAACCCCCAGCCTATGGGGTATGGTCTTCGTGTAGGAAGAACGCGTCAGATCTCGCAAATGTAATGTTTAAAACTAACGTCATAGTGGAATATAAAAAACGGTGAACAATTATTAATATGCTTTTTTGCATATGTTCTATCGTAATAAACATAAGACAACGTTATTGTAAATCGAAGTTAACAACATTTTTAGCTAGTATACAATATTGTTTGTCTCGGTGCATATTAAAATATAAATAATGTTGTTTTTCATGTTGATGAGTTTGGTGTCCGTTTAAGATGTTGCTCAAATGATGATCGCATAGTTTTTTTCTTAGGTACTAACGAAGAACAAGTTCCAAAACCAGACGATAATGCTTCCCTAGACTGTAGCAGTGAAATCACAGGTAATGAAATACTGATGTGTTTAAGAAAACGTGTATTATTGCATTGTATTGCATTAAATCCAATTGCATAGTATTTCATGCATAATTATTTTTGTTATCATATTGCAGGCAATTAAATTAAATAGAGAACGTTAAGGCATGCATTGCATTCTAATATTTTCCTTGCGTTACTCCATTATTTTATTCTCTAACTATATTGCATCAGATTGAGTTGTACAGTAATGCATTGTGTTATATTACAAGTCCATCTCATAAAATGCAGCATCATGATTGTCCATTTAGCGGTTAAAAATGATATATTATCTTAAATTATTATATGGTACAGGTTACTTTCGCTAATATCGCGCGCTGTGAGTGGTTGCTGACGTAACGAGATTTCTCCGTAATGATCGCGAGAATTATTGAAATTGTTAATGCCCTCTGGACAACAACAAACACAAAATCCTAAAATAATATTTTTTTGAATATTTTTTTGACCTTAAAAAATATTGAAATGAGCGATGATGAAAATTCAAAAGTGAATTATATTATCTCGAAGAGAACGAAAGGGGAGAGAGGAACGCTAGTCGCCTTGGTCTGCATTTTGACAAAGTTGAAGGAAGTAGAGATGCCGGAGCAGCGAAAATAGGAAATGAGAGCCAAGAAGAAATTCATAATAATAATAACATAACAATGGAATTTTATACAGCGCCTATACAGATCTGCTCTAGGCGCTTTATAACAATGACAACTGACAAACAATATCACGACTAAATTAATAACTAGTGAAACAATTAGTTAAGTTCACAGGAAATTTTGAAAAGATAAATCTTAAGCTTGGATTTAAAAGTACAAAGATTGTCACAAGATCTAATGACTATAGGCAATTATTATTCCAAAGTTCTGGAGCCGAAACAGCAAAGGATCTAGTGCTATAGGACTTCAGATTGTAATTTATCCTGTTCAAGGGTAGTTCTGACGACGAGCGAAGGGATCAAGTTGACGAGTAGCGAGTGATTAGGTCTTTAATGTAGGTGGGAAATTGTTCATTTAAGCCATGAAGGTTAGTAATAGGATCTTGACTTTAATACGTTCAACAATAGGTAACCAGTGTTTTCAATCAGAATTGGTGATATATGATCATATTTGCGAGAACAAGTAATTAGACGAGCAGCAACATTCTGCACAGATTTAAGCTTCTTTAGGATATATTTAGTAACATTACATAAAAGAAAATGAGAGTAATCAAGTTTGGAAAACACTAATGCATGAACAAGGATTTTAGTAGTCTTGACCGATAATAATTTTCTGATGCGACCAATGTTACGTAAATGATAGAAAGCTACTTTACAAACATACTTCACATGAGGTTGTATTAACATAGTATTGTCGAAAATTACTCCAATGTTTCTGGCTGAATAAGATGGCTGAATGAGATCGGATCCAACACGAAGCGATGGAAAACTCTGCTGGAAAAATGCTTGGAAAAAAGAAAAAGATGTTCCATTTCGTCCTTGTTTAATTTGAGTATATTTAAAGTCATCCATGTGTCAATATCAGTTGAACATTTTTCAATATTTTCCATAGTACTAGTGAGCTCCAAATCGCCATTACTCGAAAAGGATACATATAGCTGTGTATCATCAGCATATCGATGAAACGACTTTTTATCAAGTCGCAAAATTTCGGCTGACGGCGAAGTATAATTGTAGCTATAAAATTGGTCCAACTACAGAGACCTGAGGGACACCGCATTCCGATGCATCAATCTACTCCAGCGATCTCTTATTAACCACATCAGTTTATATATTAACACTGACCAGTACATGGTAATGCTTGTTTATATATACTACAAAATTGTAGGCCACGCCCAGGTCGTATAAACACAGCTATAGTCTTCACGTTTTTACAACCTATCAACTACCAGTACTGTGCAGTATATAGGCTCATTAATGAATATTATTTATAATTTTAATAAAATAATAAAACATACTGTACATGAAATATTAAAATATGTACTAACGCTTACTATTCTGTAGTATATAAAGCACAAATTACGAGAATAATGTTGGATTTCTGCAGCCGCTTTTCCGGTATACTTTTTTCATTATTTTCGTTTCCTTGGAACACTTTGAGTTGCTACGCTCGTTATTGACATGTCTCTATCTCAAGCCTTCTTGCCTTCGAGTCTCTCAGCTCGTTGTTGATATGTCTCTGTCTCAACCCTTCTTGTGTTCTTTTGCTTCAACACTTCGCGTCGCTTTGCTCGTTGTTGAATTGTTTCTGTCGCAATCCTTCTTGCTGTGTTTTGTTTTAACGACTGTTCCCTCTCGTTTAGTCCTCTGTTGGTGAAGCTTCAGCCTGCCGTTCGTTATTTAAATTACTCATTTCGCGTTTTTTTCGAGTTTACAATTTTGTTTAAATATTCACAAACATAAAATCGCTTTTGAAAAATATTATTTTAAAGACGATAACACAAAATGATCCATAAATAGATCCATAAATATCCATGTTTACCTACTTTCTGCCCCGTGAGGTCTCGTTATCGTAATCAAGACAACCAATGCCCGCGGTTGATACTATACTGAAACAATTTTTCCTGACACAAATGACCGGACATTGTACACGACCGGGCATTGTACCACCCCGTTAAGATTATCACCCTTAATTATCCACATGATCGACATTGTTTAGGAGTACATCGGGTGTACGTACTGAATTACTTTTACGCCTTTTATCCCATTCATCGCAAGTACTTGCTCGCAACTCGCTGCGAGCGGGTCAGCATTTGATTCCATCCGTCTTGGCACAACCAGCTTGTCTGCAGCGAGTCTGAATAAGAGGCTTAGATATGAAATAATTGAGTATTGATGTTGTTAACCGAAACGCTAGTTTCAAAAAGCATTTGATACTAAATATTGTGACACAGCGCGCCTGTACAATTATTATCCTTGATTATCCCCTCGCGAAGCGACGGCCGAACGCCGAAGGCCTGATGTTGCTAATATCGACCGGCGTTTAGTCCCTTATCACGGGGATGCTTATCAGGCTCGAGTTTAATTATAAATATATATATGGACCAACGGCCACCGGGCTACATCAACGTCATCAACCACCATCTGGTTGGTTGCCCTGTTTACGGGCAGAAAGTATGGCCAAAAACATAGAGAAACACCAGCAATCAACGCGAAATACTGCTTTCTAAGGATAGCGATTCTAGTAGGTCAAAAGACCGTGAACAAAGGCGACAAATTTGGTGATGCTAATACAATATTAAATGTGACTACGGACAAAATGCTGCTAGGTAAGCCACTTAAATAATAGCCAATAGGTCTGGATATTTTAATTGGTAGTATATGCACAAGCTTTCTCTGCCATTGTTATGCTTTTGCTTTCTCTTCCATAAATTGTTATGCTTATAGCAGTCCTGGACAACACCGGTCCATGAATTAGGCGATAGCCCAGTATTTTGCTAGCTTCTCGAGTGCCATTATAACTCGATAATCACACAAGACAAGGTTTTTTATTTCTTTTATAAAATAACACCATTAAATTAAAAATAAAGCCATGAAAAATGCAGATTTAACTGTTATAAAAGACGATGTTATGTACGTTGCTAGAAAGCATGAAAAGCTAGGAAGCAGGAAAACACGTTAGCGATTTTAGCGATGAAAATGTACTCAACGCTGCAGTTAAAACATCCTGTTATGTTAGGGCTTGATTAGCCTTGTATCCAGGTATTCTTTGACTATCTTTTGTGATTTAAACTACTTAGAATACGTCAAAACGACAAAATTATACTTTATTGAGTTATAATGACACAGTTTTTTGAGCTCAATCAGACAGCGTGTTGTCGCTCATTTATTTTATAATACTATATATATTGCATGGATGTGTCAGCTCAGCCAACAATGCACCTTGGTTATCCTGATTATGTTGATGTGGTGATATAATTTACTGTAATGCATGCATAAATGTTGTGCTTTTAATTTTTGTATGGGCATTTGTACATTTGAGTACTAAGTGTAATTGTAAACAACATTGTACAGGATTATAGACCTACGCATGTTAGGCCTGGCCTGGCCTCCACTTGTATAAGTAATACATTACAGTTGAACATAGATGTTATTACATTTCTTACAAACTATCAAATGTAACATTAATACTATAAATACGTTATACGCAACACCCCTCGCCCGCTTACTGTTTGAAACTTTTATAGCATAGTTGCTAATTTACTACTGTAATACAGTACTGTAGTAAGCGCTTTGTTCTAGTGACGTCATCAGCGTTCAATAATTTTTGTTTTGGACACCCCCGTTCAATAATTCACAGTATTCAACGGAATTGGGGAACAGTGTTGAGATGAACTGGTACTTTGTGTTAGGTATGCAAAATGGTTGCAACATTTCATTGATCTGCAGATTACACCAGTCACAAGTGATTGATGTGGCGACGCGGCCGGGCCTCTTGCAAGGTCCCAGGCTATTTTGCCCCCCCCCCCCCTTCTCACCGACCTTGTGATTCATGAAATAATCAACTATAAAAAGACACCAAAGACTGTTAAAGAATGAAGGAAGAAAGTGCATTCTCTTTGTCATTCAAATGTTAGGGGTGCATATAGTGCAAATGTATGGACATCAATTTGGTTTTAATACATTATTAGGGATTCTATCCCGATTGTTGGTGAGGATAGATGCTCTTGAGGTCTCAATGCAGGGCAGAGAAACTGACCTTTCCTAAGTCTGGACATGAAACTGATCGGTTAATAGAAACCCTAGGATTGGTACCATGTTAGTTAAGAAATGTCTTGAAGGCATTTTACCACCATTTCTAAAGAACTATTTTAATCTCAATGAATTTGTTCATTGCATACATGTAAGAGCATTATCTAATATCTATTGCCTTAATTAACAATACTACATTTGTAGGATTTATACAACTTATAATTAGTTTTTGTAACATATTGTACATACATATATATGAATACAGTATGTGTAATACATTTATATTTGTAATAAATAACAATTGTTATTTGTTAGGAAACAGGACCCCGTCAATACCAGTGTTAGCATTGAACAGGCTATCCTGTATTTTTATTAATGTTATTAATAATGCCTAAACTTTTCCCAATCCCGGAATGTATATAGTACAACTCTCTCGGTTAGGTATTTCAAAATTTGTCTAAAGATTTCTGAACAATCACAATGCAGACTATACAAGTTACAACTAACAAACAATAACATGACATGGTTGTTTTATTGAAGATAAAATATTGTTCAACGTACTCATGTACATTGTAGGCAGAAATACAGATCTTTTAAAGGTTGGTGCACAACCAAAATAGTGTGTAACATGTCTCAGACATTCAACGTTTCGAGCAAAGGCCCTTCGTCACTCAAGTCAAGAGTCTTTCATAATTCAACGAAATGCTAATCCTAATATAACTACCTAACCAAATTACCAACCCTAACCAAAAAACTATGCTGAAAAGGCATATTAATGTATTAAAAATAATGTTTATCGAACTCGACCGGAAAACGCGGCATTCGCGGGTTGTCACTATATTATATCAGTAATGCTTGGATGTGTAAATATATATACACTGTTGTAGTGAATGCAAGCTACATAGGCAGTACTGTATACCTATATCAACCGAATGTATTATGTTGAATTTGTAACCAGCTTCACTATCCATCTGAGTCTCGGTAGCTCAATGGTTAGAAGCAATCACGTTACAGGTTCGATTCCTGTCCAGGACTCAGAATCATTTTATGAGGATATGAGCTTGACAATCCATGTATCATCTTTCTACTCCAATCTCTCCCTTATTCACTATACAGCAGTGTATATATTAACACTGACCAGTATACAGTAATGCTTGTTTATATACTATAAAATTGTAGGCCAGGCCCAGGTCGTATAAACACTGAAACACAGCTATAGTCTACTATATAGGCTCATTATCAAGAACAGAATAAACATACTGTATATTTCAAAATATGAACAAACACTTACTATTCTGTAGTATTAATATAAACACTGGATATCGTCTTCGAGTCGCTTTGACTTGTTTCTGTCGCAATCCTTCTTGCTGTGTTGGTTTTGTTACAGAATAAGTATTGAGGTTTTGTTTTTAATAACGACTGTCCCCTCTCGTTCTCCTTCAGCCTGCCATTCGTTATTTAAATTACTCATTTCACGTACATTTCACCTTTTTTCGAGTAAAACAACACACAATTATGTTCCCGCTCACGACCTTAGATAAATATCCTTTTAGAGCCATAAATATCCTTGTTTACCTACTTTATTCCCCGTGACACGTCATCGTAACCAAGACAACCGATGTCCGGTTGATGGATACCTATATACGCCGCACAAACATTTTGCAGAAGAGCAAAACGGGCGAGGGGATAATACGTGCGATCACTAAAACTAAAAGTTTACCTTCATCAACAAATTTACAAATCTGCCAACACACTAATTGGGCATACACCAGGAAAGCATTTATGTGTATTTTTTAAATCGGGACAATAAAATAGGATTCTGGACATTTAAATTGAACAGGTTTTATAATTCCTATGCGACTGAACCTGCGAGACCTTTTTGAATATCATTATCTTTTTAATCTGTTACAAATAGGGATTCAGGGTCCTGAAACGTTAAAAACCAAGCAAATGTGTTCAGAGTGTTTTTTTGAAGGCGCGGTATATTGATCTTTATAAACCTGAAGAAGATATATATGCCGTAGAATCCGCTTACATGTCCTGGGATTATACAACTTACTTCCAAAGGGGTTTTGAGTGGGATATGACTGCTGGAGGTTAATAACCGGGAGAGATTATAAATGGTGTAGAAAAACTGTTTCAAAATATATCACAGGCAAACGGTTGGCACTTTTTTACTCAAGTTTTTGCTTAATAGTCAATTAAGACCATTGGTCATCCACAACCTACGGGGATGTTGTGAATTTTTGCTGATGTTTTTACATTTTAGTCATTATGAACCATAGCTGATATATAATACTGAATATAAGTTAATTATTTAAGTCATAAACAATTGGTGTCTTATGCTGCTATATGTGACAAGTTAAATATTTCTTAGTGACCGATGGTAGTATTTTTTTTTTATTTAAACCATATTTGTTCTTTACATTTACCCTAAGAGCTACAAGCTCATCGAGAGTGCTTACGTAAACTTACAATTACAAGAAATAAAACCACGAATTAGAAGCAAAATAACAAAAAACAAGGAAATATAACTACACATAATACAAACACGAAGGAAAAGAAAAAATAAATGAATAAAGCTGCAGTGAAATTTACAAGTTATTTCAAATTATTAATCAAAACGACCAGATGCTATAATAAAAGCTTGAACGGCAAGACAAATACTAGCATTAGCATCATAATTTAGGGTCGACATGCCGTTCAATAAAATATTAAGTCGATCAAATGAATTTATTCTATTCCACACATGACCTGTACTTTGCACGATGGAGGCAATCATTATGTCGCGCAGAGCAGATGGTAGTATTAACACCATAATATTTAAAGTGTTTATATATACAATGAAAATTTCAGTTTATGAAAGAACTATATAATTAATTATAAAGATTGGCATTTACAACTCTTCCATAATGATAATCTCACTTAGATCTTTGTTTGATATGTAAATCAGAGGCGTAGCCAGGGGGGCTGGAGGGCCTGGAAAAATTCCTTCCCCCCTGAGAAAATGTGTAGTTTTGGGCCTTCATTTTCTTCAGTTAGGCTGCCCCCTAGGTATTTCCTGGGCCCCCTTGACAGAAAATCCTGGCTACACCTCTGATGTAAATATCGTCACTTTGACATCGTGCTACATAATGACTTATTGAAGAAGTCTGTATATATCTTTCGGATGTTGTAACAAAATTATGACAGTGTGTAAGTCCCATGATACTACACGTACAAAGTTAGTAAGTTACTTACATTTTCAGTGCTTTGATTTAATAATCCCAAATATATATATATATATATATATATATATATATATATATATATATATATATATATATACATAAAGATATATATACATACATACAAAGATACATACATACATATATACGTTTTTTCAGTAAATAATATAAGTTATTATACAGTGTGACATCACAGTGAGGATCCGGCCTTTACATATCAAACAAATCTTAATCAGTGCAGGTATATTGCACCCAAAAATTAAACACTTCGTTATTTAGTTATTTAGTTTGATGTCTAATTATGAAGCAACGAAATTCAGAACAACACAAGCTTGTTAGTTTAAAGGCTCTCAGAGATACATGTAGTGTCTACTATAAGTCCATTCGATTGGCAAATTAATTTGTTATATCTATTTTTGAGTAAATTAACTAATTAGCTCTACGCTACATGACGGCGGGCGAGGGGTTGTTGCATACACGTATTTCTAGTTCTAGTTATTCCTTGTTCATGTCCGTCGGACTAATGTGGTACTGCTTTTGACAATCTACTTTCGATCTTGTGCTCTATAATCTTATAAACACACTTTAAACCTATTAAAAAATTGGCAATGGAAGGCACAATCAATTTTTTTTGTTTTTCTTTGTGTCGTATATAAACAAAATGCTCATGTATATTTTATGTGCGGCAACGCTAGAAAGTCGTTTGTCGCTTTTGAGTACTTATAAACGCTGTGGCTTCGCGCATATATAAATTGGTTTGCACGCATCCGTTCAAGCGGTGTGACAATTTGCGACTTTAGCTTTCGAATCACCTGTGGTTGTCACGTGACGACTATATAAACGATGCTCGTGGAGCACTTGTAAAAATAATTCCAAATACCTGCATACCTTAGTTATACGAATAAAGATGGAGATCCGGTTCATTTTCTTTGTTTTCTTTCTCCAACGAGCTTATCCTTCAAGCGAAAATGATGAATATTACAGTCGTTTGTCATCTCGGTCTACTGACACAATTTAAAGAAAAAGTTTTGGGACATAAACTACGTATTATTTTCTTCGGAGTACATGATAGTTGTTTTTTTAAGTAGTATTGTTAAAACATGAGCGGCCGATGTTTATTGGCAGCTACAATGGCGAGCCGCATGGCGAACCGTTGTTATTGCCCATAAACATCAACCGCGAATGTTTTAACGAACTTGTAAAAATTAGTAGAATATTGTTTGGAAGTTTTAGGAACGGCACAAACAAATTATTTTAACTCCGAAAAAGATCAACTTGAGCAAGTTAGCTTTGATAAAACATTGATGTTTTATTAATCAATGTTTTATCCTGGGTTATATAGATGCTGATTAAATATTAATTTCTTTTGAATTTTCTTCATGAATTATTAACGAATTTTACAATTCTAGCCAAAGCGCTTACAGCGAAACTAATGTACGAATATTGCGTGCTGATACGCATTAACTTTGACAAGTCTTTCATCTGTTGATGCAGTTTCGTAGTTACACAAGTCTTCTTCGTTCAATCCTTTGTAACTAGAAATGCGTTATACGCAACACCCCTCGCCCGCTTATACTGTTTGAAACTTTTATAGCGTAGTTGCTAATTTACTACTGTAATACAGTACTGTAGTTCTTTTACTTGAATTAGGTACATGTATTAGCCCATTTGTTTGCAAAACTGAATAAATTTGCAGTGGACAATATCTCTGAGAGCTTTGTGTTGTTTGAATTTAATTCTTCCATAGGACATCAAACTAAATAGCGTAAACTTTTTAAATTTTTGGGTGCCAGTACCTGGCACCTGCACTGAACAGAATAGTGGGGAAGTTTACTGCTGTTTCTACCATAAATCACTAAGAAAGAAATTACAGCACTTGTTTCACACGAGAGCAAAACTCGGGCCCCAGGACTGACATGTGTACCCCTCCCATAAATTTCCATGAGATCTATGAATATTGATCCCTTAATTGCAAGTATATATTTTTAGACACCTCATACGTTTATAATGTTATTGTATGGCAGTAACAGTACAGCATAATATACAATTATTGGATGAGGTTGAGCATCATGATATCAAGAATTATCCAGATCGAGGTCAATGTTACCTGCCAAAGCAGATAACTTTGACCGAGGTCTGGATAACTCTTAAATATCATGCATAAGCCGAATCCAATAATTGTTTTATTGTACATTGTTCAAGATAGTCTTACTATAAAAATATACCAGGCGTTTTTTAATTTGTAATTTTTGCACGTTTGGTCCTAGTGACGTCATCAGTGTTAAATAATTTTTGTTTTAGACACCTCCGTGCAATAATTCACAGTATTCAACAGAAATGAGGTCGCACCTGCCAGAGATTAATAATTCAATGGAATTAACCAATAGGAAACGAGAATGAATTTTGAATGTATAATAAATGCTTTTAGCCAGTGGAATTGGGGAAAGTGTTGAGATGAACGGGTACTTTGTGTTACTGGTAGGTACGCAATACGCATAATGGTTGCAACATTTCATTGGTCTGCAGAATACACCAATCACACGTGATTGACGTGGCGATGTGGCCGGGTGTCTTGCAAGACCCGGGCATTTTGGCATTTTTAAATTTTTGAGTGCAGCAACAGAATAGTGGGCGGTCTACTGCTGTTTCTACCATCAATCACTAAGCAAGAAATTACTTTATCACAATATTGATGACTCACCAAATAATCAATGCAGTATTTTGTATATAGACACCAAAGGCTGTTGAAGGAAGAAAGTGCATCTCTATCATACAATGAGTGTCCTTTAAAAAAATCAAATTCGTTCAAATGTCTACGGATGGCATGCATATATAGTGCAAATGTATAGGGGTCCATTCAAATTAGATTTACTAAGACGTACCTATTAGGGATAATACTCCAATTGTTGGTGTGGATAGATTATATACAGTAAGTTGATCATTCTACCCACATTGGACTACTGTGATGTGGAGCTGGCAGCAATATGAATAACTAAATATTGATGGTCATAATCAGAGGTCTCTAGGCATAATGCATGTCAGGGAAACTGATTGGTTAATAGAAATCTCAAGTTTTGTACCTCTTGTATTAGAAGCAAGTTACATTGTGTAATGCTAGTTAGGAAATTCCATGGCATTTTAACATCATATCTACCAGTAAAGAGCTATTTTCCATGTTTCAATTAATCTGTTCATACATGTTATAGCACCATTATCAATAGCCTTAATTGACAATATGTGAAGGATATACAACTTTTGAGTGAAAATTAGTTTTTGTAACATTGTACTGTGCATTTGTAACAACTGTAATTTGTTAGAAAACAAGACCCCATATATTGATACCAGTGTTAGCATTGAAGGGGCTATCCTGTATAAATATTATTGTATTATTATTATTATTATTATTAATACTAATAATAACAATGCATTAACAATAATACTAATAATAATAATACCTAATGCAGATTGCAGATACCATATTTGCCAAGTAACAAAGCATATAATATATGGCATTGGGTACTATAGTATCTAAATTATATCACCGTGCACATATATATTATAACCTATATTCAGAATGACATGCCTAGTCTGCTTGTCGACAATGATCTAGCTAACACACATAGTAGCTGTCAACATACCCAATGTGAACTTATAATAATAAGCTGTATTTTACATTGACATAATAAGTGGTGACCCACTAGACCAGCTAAGTGTACTGTATAGGTCTAACATGTTCCATAATGGATGGAGTACTGTAAACACAGATTATATATGGAATACATACCAGTATACAAAACATGGACGTCAAGATGATATCATCAGAAACATAATATTCCTGGTTGAAAAAATTATAACCTTCTTATTGCCAGTGACGGCCTCTAACCATTGAGCCATCGAGATTCAGATGGAGAGAGGTTAAAATGATGCACTGGTTCTAATGATATATGTACTGCCTATGCACAGCAGTTACTATATATTTCAGTAATGACTAATGATTGGGTGTGTTAATATATACACTGCTGTTATATCAATAGAATCAGTACATCAATGTAACGTTCACTCACCATCTGAGTCTTGGTAGCTCAATGGTCAGAGCATCTCACTGGAAATCAGAAAGTTATCCCTGTCCGGGACACAGAATAATTTTTCTGAGGATATGAGCTTGCTTGACAATCATCCATGTACTGTATCGTCTGTTTCCCCCCGAGCTCTCCCTTATTCACTACAAGTATACATAGTAATGCTTGTTTATTGCTACAAAATTGTAGGCCAGGTCCAGGTCATATAAACACAGCAATAGTATGCATGTTTTTTCACCCTAAACTACTGTATATATATGCATAATTATCAAGCAGATAGTATTTATAATTTTAATCAAATAATAAACATACTGCCAACTGTCAATATATTATACATATATGTTTTGAAAATTCAAAACATTACACACCTTCAAATTTTCCCAAATCTCTCTGTTAAGTATTTCAAAATGTGTCTATTAGATTTCGGAGCTTGGAGCAAATACACAATAAAGTGTACAATTATTTAAATTACATTCAAACACTCATTAATAATTCATGAGGAAAAGACAAGAAAATCACGACCGTATCGTGGTTTTAAATGTGATAAAGATTCGTCCTGATTTACATAAACGTTATCTTTGATTTTCTCGGCTGAGATAACATCGATTTTCAAAATTATTACGCCAATGAACTTATCAAATGGGTCGTGTTTGAAGCCGTTTAATAAACTCGCAGCACGTGTTTACTGTATTAGCAGTCAAGTCAAAAAGTTTAATAAACGATAGTCGATAAAGTGAAGCACTGAACTGAAGGTAATGGCTATTCGTACGGTAGCCGTACGACGCTATAGTCTCTTACAATTCAACGAAATGCAAGTAAATATCACCAAAATCCTAAACCTAACCCTAATCCTAACCAAATTGCTAACCCTAACCAAAAAAAACTATGCAGAAAAGGCAAATTAATTGCTCAACACAGACCGGTGAGTCGCTGACAATCACAATATACATAATTATAATAGTCCTTTTACCTTTTACTTGTGTCTGTCTTTGATTATCTTGTCCTTCAACACTACGGTTTCGGCTTGAAATCAGCTGATAATCCAGGGCGAAATTTCCGATGCCGCGCATGAGGACGGTTGATCATATATATATATATATATATATATATATATATATATATATATATATATATATATATATATATATATATATATATATATATATATATATATATATATATATATATATATATATATATATATATATATATATATATATATATATATATATATATATATATATATATATATACCTATAAAGCCGATCCGAGATTAGGATTAGCTTGCACCTCGCGTGATAAGGGACTAAACGCCGGTCGATATTAGCACCCTGGCCCTCAGGCCTTCGGCCTTCGCGCCGGGCGAGGGGATAATTGGTTCATAGAGTAAGAAAAATAAGCATGTCAGTCATTCGCCATTGCTTTTACCTTGGAAAGGTGTGTTACCCATCGATCCTAACATCGAAAAGGACTAGAGCAGGCCTCAAATAACCATTTACGGTTTCACTCTACGCTCTCGTAAGAATCGTTTAATCAATACCACATTCATTTCGTTAAATTTCGCTTTGATTCTTGCATCTGACTAGCCTTCTTGCAGTCGAAGGAATCTCCGCGATAACAAGCAACTTGTCAGGATAATGAAACAGAAATACCTGGTATGGTATTTTATAACCCTAACGCAAATAAAGCGCTAATACTTTAATGTTTAAACGGAAAAAATTATGAAGGACAAAATGATGTCAAATCAGTTCCCTAGATTGAAACTAGTGCTATCCATTCCATAAACACAAAAATGTTAGGGAAACGTGCGCCAGCCCGGAACAACCTAGCGGTTATTCACAATAGAATTTCACTACTGTTTACAATACAATACAATACAATACAATAATTTATTGATATCTCCCCACTGGGGCTTTTCAGTGACAATTACCTAATTAATAATATATAATAAATACAATAATATATAATGTAACCTACAAATAAAAATCTACAGTATTCCTACATACATTCTGATATAAATTTATCAAGTAAAATCCTCTTTAATTTGTGTTTAAATTCTCGAATTGTCATACTCAATTTGAGTTCTGGGCATAAATTGTCCCATAGTTGAACAGCTCGAAAATAAAAGGTCCTTTGGCCTGATGCGCTTTTGAGAATTCAATTGTAAAGATTGTCTAGTTAGATATCTTATACTGCATCTAGTTACAAATTGCGAACTTAGATAAGTAGGCGCCGTTCCGTCATGCATTAAAAACCATGATTGCTTCGCGATAATATAGTTGTAGTTTTACAGGTATCCATCGTAGTTCCTTTAATACGGGAGTTATATGGTCGTATTTTCTGGTTCCGCTAATAATACTGGCTGCAAAGTTCTGTATTCCTTGAAGTTTTCGTACATTCCGATCTGTGGTATTGGAACAGACCGCTGAACAATAAAATAACTTGCTAAATACCAGTGAATTAATCACAGTAACAAGTAGTTCTTTCTTTAGGACATATTTAACTCCGGCTTATTTGGCCTAAACTAGACATGCAGGATGAAACGGTTTTTAGGATATGTTTGTTAAAGTTCAAGTTCTTGTCAAACGTAACTCCCAAGTCTTTCACAGATTGCGCTGGGGTAAGTTCTTTTTCCCAATAAAGTAAGCTGAAAATCCGGGAGTTTGGAGATCATTTGTCTGCTTCCGTATACGATCAGTTCAGTTTTATCAGGGTTTAACAGCAGCAAGTTTTCAAAGCACCAGTTTGGGATCTTGATAAGATCATTATTGATGTCGGTGATAGCGTTTTGATAGTCCTGCACAGGAAAACACATAGAAAGTTTGGTGTCGTCAACATAGCAATCAGCGAAACAGCTTTGTGGG
Organism: Chrysogorgia sp. JL179-B06; assembly: GCA_035772405.1. NCBI lineage: Eukaryota > Metazoa > Cnidaria > Anthozoa > Scleralcyonacea > Chrysogorgiidae > Chrysogorgia > Chrysogorgia sp. JL179-B06. The sequence continues at coordinate 1,397,437 of JAYKKM010000023.1, read as the reverse complement.
ATTGTAGGTAAATCGTTTATGTATACTACTAAAGATTATTGGCCCTAAAATACTTCCTTGCGGGACCCCATTTACCATTGGTAAAGGATCGGAGAGGGATGAATATATGCACAATTTGACTACGATTAGACAAATAGCTGTCAAACCATTGTAAAGCTGAGTTCGAAACGCCTACATCTTGTAGTTTGTTGAGTAAAATACAGTGATTTATGCTGTCAAAAGCTTTGCTTATATCTAACAGAACAATAGCTGTTGTTTTATTTTTATCCATGGAATTTAATATGAAATCAGTTGTATGAATTAATGCTGTCTCGGTTGAGTGCCATCTTTTGTTTCCACTTTGCTTTGTTGTTAATCGATCATTAGACACCAGATAGGGTAAAAATTGACTCAAACCAACTTTCTCGCAAATCTTTGACAATATAGGCAATAGTGATATTTGACGGTTATTATTGGCCTCCTCATGGTCCCCATTTTTCAAAATTGGTGTTACTTCTGCCATCTTCCACCTAGTTGGAAATATTTCGGTCGTAAAACATTGATTAATGATGGTAGTCAATGACGGTAAAACAATTGGGAGACAGTCTTTAATCACGCGCAGAGGGATTTTTTCGGCCCCGGGAGCTTTTCCTGTAGGCATAGATAGAATGATCTTTTCAATTCAAATCCATTGGTCTAAAGGAAAATTGTTGTGCTGGGGGAAAACTCCTTGGGGTAAAAGGATGTTGTGCTAAACCGTAATTACGTTCTCGAGCAAGTGATTTTATTTTGTTCACTGTCTTTTCACCAACTGAATTAAATAATTTATTGAATTCGTTTGCTACCACTTTTTCGTCCTTTGTATAAATCCTTCTACTAAGCGATTTCTTCGTGATACAGCGACGAATAATTTTCCACAGACTACCCATGTTGTTAGAGTTGTTTTGAATCTCGCTTGCAACGTATTCTTGTTCTGCGAGCCTCAGTTCGCGCCTTACTTCTCGTTTAAAATTTCTATAACCTGACCACGCCTGCGGATCGTTCGTTTTCCTAGCCAATTTTCGCCATTTATCTCTGGTTGTCATCAGCGCACGAATCTCCTCAGTAACACAGGGATTTGGACGGCCTCGTATTTATCATAAAAACACCTTTTTACTTTATTATTAAAAATACACTTGTTACGGAAGGAATTATAAGTTGATCGTTAACCAGTAATGCAAGTCTTTTGGTACCAGGAATTGTGTTCCTTATTTCAGCTTCTTGAATCTTGAATTTTAGCTACTACAAGTCAAGCATGCCAGCGTGTAGTTATCGCTCAGATCGAATCTGTTCCCGGCCGGGCATTGAGCGAAATTAAAGGTAGGAACAATAATAATATTTTAGTAATTTTACACAACAATATTTAATTAATCATCTAAGTATTTCTGGTGCAAAAAAAATTCGAGATAATTGCGAAAATGCAACATCCAGGAATTCCGGTTGGAATTGCACCCGCGACCCTGCTAGAACCCAGTCACGAGATCTTATATACATATATATATATATATATATATATATATATATATATATATATATATATATATATATATATATATATATATATATATATATATATATATATATATACATAGGATGTTGTGCTAAACCTACATGTTGTATTATGTTGTGCTAAACCTACACGTATATATATATATATATATATATATATATATATATATATATATATATATATATATATATATATATATATATATATATATATATATATATATATATATATATATATATATATATATATATATATATATATATATATATATATATATAGCAAAGTGAAAAGGTGGTAAACTGCCAATAATTTAGTGACGAGATACTGACGTTTAGAGCGGAGCCCTTCATCAGAGTAAGACGAGATGAAATAAAATAAGTAGGGCTTATATATATGCCAAAAGGGTGTCACAGGTAGAAAGTAGCCAATCAAATGCACCGGAAATAAACTAACTAATAATTAATGAGATGGGAAAAGTTAAGTCATTTACTATTTTTACAGTCGATCAATAAGCAGACTGAGGGGGTGGGATAAATGACAGGTCCAATATTCAAGGGGATTAGGCGATAATAATACAAACAAAGACTTGAAAATGAATGAGCATAAGCTAATAATAAAAAGTTCATAAGCTAATAATAAAAAGTTCCAAGCAAAATAAAATGACAAAAAGCTTTTACGAAATTAAATAAAAGAAAAACGTTCGTTAAGACCAAGAGGATGTGTGGTGCCAAGTTTAAAAATGAGACGCTTCTCTTGCCGCTTGCGGTTATCGTTGCCACCGGAAATGGGAAGGATGGCACAGACTTTAATGTCTGAAACCAAATAGTTGGAGCTGTTGAAATGGCGGGCTACAGGTTTGTCACCATCATTGATCCTCACGGAACGAAGATGTTCAGCAAACCTGTCTGAAAGGCGTCGCCAAGTTTCACCGATGTAGATTTTAGGGCATTTATCGCAAGAAATGCAATAAATTATGTTGGTGGACGTGCATGAAAAAGCATGACGGATTGTGTGGTCAAATTTGGGGGCAGTAATAACTGTAGTGGGATTGAGAAAAGGGCATGTGTTACAGCGGGAACGGCCGCAAGAAAATGTTCCCGCTGGTGCCGAGGTATTACGTTTAAGGGCACTATGTACTAAGGAGTCACGAATGTTTTTATTACGGCGAAAAGATACCAAAGGGTTGTCGGTGAAAATGGCTGACGTCTCAGGATCATTTTGTAAAATGTGAAAATTCCGATTAATAATATTTTTAACTTTAAAATTGAAAGGATAGAATGTTAGAACTAAAGGAATTTTATTCTTTGAAACTCGTTCCAAGATGGTTCAAGGGCGTCTAAACGGGGGACGAGAAAAGCTTTCTGAACGGCGAGGTCTAAAAGGTTGGTAGAGTAACCACGTTGGACAAAAAAAGATCTCATTTCCATTGATTTGGCTTGGAAATCTTGGTCGTCCCTACATAAGCGGCGAAGACGCAAGAATTGAGAGTAAGGGATGGATTGCTTAGTGTGGTTGGGATGAGAGGATGAAAATAGAAGATAACTATGGCAGTCAGTAGGCTTGTACGAGACCGACGTTTTCAGCGAATCACCATTAATCGAAATTAAAATATCAAGGAAAGACACAGAGGTCTCTCTGATTTCCCACGTGAACTTCAGAGCAGGATCAAAATCATCAACAAAGTCGATGAACCGCTCTAAAAGGACACGTGAACACGACGCCGTTCCTAAACAGTCATCGATAAATCTGCCGAAGAAATCAGGCAAGGGACCCGTGTATTGTTCAAAGATCTGTTTTTTCAACATAACCAACAAATAAGTTAGCATAGCTAGGACCCATTTTGGTGCCCATCGCAACACCACTTATTTGTTGATAATGTTCACCATCAAACGAAAAATTGTTAAGCGTAAGGACTAGTTCTGCTAAGCGGAGTAACGTGGTTGTGGAGGATTCTAAATTAGTGCGCTGATCAAAGAAAAACTTCAGAGCTTCAAGGCCATCACAATGGGGAATGACGGTGTATAAGGACTTGACGTCCATCGTGAAAATAAATTAATCGGAACTACTGAAACGTAACTGGTCGAAAATTTGCAAGGCATGTTTAGTATCTTTGATATCAGAAGGCAACTTCTTAACCAAAGGATACATAACGTTGTCTAGAAAACTGGAAACGAGCTCGGTGGGGCAACTACAAGGGGAAACAATCGGCCTGCCAGGATTGTTATGTTTATTGATTTTAGGTAGGAAATGTATGACAGGCGTTCTGGGGGTTGTTAATATAAAGTTAGATGCAGAGGCAGGCAATTCGCCGGCTTGGATGAAATTCTTGATGGTAGTTTTGACGGATTTTTGGTGAGATTGAGTGGGATCGGAATTCAACTTAGTATAAAAGATGGTGTCGCTGAGTTGACGAAGAGCCTCTTGTCGATACAAGTCCGCTCTCCAGACAACTACAACTATATATATATATATATATATATATATATATATATATATATATATATATATATATATATATAATATATATATATATATATATATATATATATATATATATATATATATAAATTTGGTAGTTTTGACGGATTTTTGGTGAGATTGAGTGGGATCGGAATTCAACTTAGTATAAAAGATGGTGTCGCTGAGTTGACGAAGAGCCTCTTGTCGATACAAGTCCGCTCTCCAGACAACTACAACTATATATATATATATATATATATATATATATATATATATATATATATATATATATATATATATATATATATAATATATATATATATATATATATATATATATATATATATATATATATATATATATATATATATATATATATATATATATATATATATATATATATATATATATATATATATATATATATATATATATATATATATATATATATATATATATTATATATATATATATATATATATATATATATATATATATATTATGGTGTTCCGAATGCGCAAATTATTATTTTTGAGAATCTTATTTTTCAAAATTTTCGCGGGACGGCTATTCTTTGGAGAACGGACAGACAAATAAAAAGATCATCTCAACAAGTCTATTCTTCGAATGGTAAAATTTTATGATTGACAAAAATACTTTGAGCTGAACAAAAATGAACCCGGTTTTTCACTAATTACAATCAAAATCCCGTTCCGCCTGGATCTTTCAATAGTTCCTAGTTGATGTTAACGTCTTTAACTCAGTATTCTGCTAATTGTTGTTCCGCTTGAACTGACAGAAAAATCTTTGCAAATTTTGGCCTCTAATTTCAGGAGCATGGAACGTTTTCATGGGTCAGAGCAAGTTAATTGATTCCGTTGATTGATAATTACCTGAATAATGTGATCTCACGCCTCGCTGTTCATCGATGCGCGACTTCCGGAAAAGAAACAAATAAGATAAATCAAAACATGTTTCCTTCTTTTATTTGTATTTCTCTGATAGTCACCTGTGAATTTCTACTAAAACAATTTGTCAGCTTTAAATTAAAATAGTTCTTATTTAAGATCGCTAGAATATTACACCAATAATTTAAAATTTATATTATTTACAATAATATTAACGTATCCATTTACTCTATTATAGTCGTAGTTAAAAGTGTCCCCAAATACCAACATAGAGGCATTCATTCGTTCTCAAACTATGTGATTATCGGTAGATATTTGCCGATATAATCACTTTCATTTGGGAAATGTGATATTCAAACGTCTAACTATTTGAGTTTGAAGTCTAATTAAATTTACGTAGTCCAACGAAGTGCACCTATTCGAACGTGTTGAACGTGATAATTTTTATTTTTTATTTTTTATTAGTTTGTTACTGTTTAATTTATTTGCGGATAATACATGAGGTGGTGGCACCAGAAATATATTTTTCCTGTCAAATTAATTGTCAAGGTTGACGACTTAAACAATCTTGATGACTTCTTCGTCTCGGGGCAACAAGCGGGCCATAGTTTCGATCGATATGGATTGTAAGATGAGGTAAGCCAAACCTCGTTAAGTTATTCATCCTGATACTATAATCCCAAATCGTAGACGACTGTAAATTAGTTCTTGCTCTTGTCGATGTTCTGTATGCTGTTCTCTCATGTAACAATATCACAGGAAATATTCTGTACTAGAGTTTGCGAATCACGCATAGACGGAGGTGTGTATTAAAAGAGGAACATAATTTTAGTAAGTTAACAAATAAATTAACAAAGCATAAATTACAAGAATTATCATGTTCAACTTCGAATATATCCACTTTCCGTTCCCCGTTTTTTGTTCACGGAACATGTCGAAATTTTAATTTTAATTTGAAATACGAATTTCGAAACTCACTAAAACAGTTAAGCATTTGAACATCAAATTTGCTGAAACAACGAACAGGATGTTGACATGTTCATAATTTTCTCACGTTTTTCATCTAGATGATATTGTTGATTACAATTTTTATATCTCCCCTCTTTTAGAACCATCAAACACTGAGGAAGAAAAAACGGGGCGTTCTTTTATTATACAAGTTCAGCAAGCAGAAATTCCATCTCAATCTTACAATCAAGGTGGTGAAGCTTTGACAGGTAAACTACAATCTATAGGCTCTGCTATAATGTAGGAAATCATGACTGTTTGTAATGCACCTAATGGCTGCCATGTTTTGTTAGCTCGTTCTTGGGTTGCTTTATTCGTCTTAACGTTATTGAAAGGCGAAGGTTCCGCTTGTTACTTGCAACTGAAGGGATGCTCTCTTCGTTCAGGATTTTGATGAAGTCTTTCTGTTCAGGTAAAATATTCCAAGTTACTATCCCGCCCTATTAGTTTGTGGCATAAACATGGATATATATGCTTGTTTCGACAAGTTAAACCAAACTTAACAACCAAGGAGTAGTACGCCAATTCACATCAAAATCGTCAGCAGAAACTGTAAATTACATTACAACAGTCAACGCTTTGTTTACGCAAGACTCGAACTTCTTCATCTTCGTTTGTGAGCAACTTACTTGCCAGTTAGACTGGAAAGCTCTTGTTCGACTTCATATGACTACTTCGAACATATTACAAGGAAGTATAGAAGATGTAGAGCTGGTAAAGGGTTAGGGAAAGACGAAGTGTTTTAATGAATAATATTTTTCCCGCGACACGCTTTGGTGGATCTCGAGTAACCGTCATTACGGTTAAATTTAACTTGGAAACCTGATCCAACCGCTCCTAAAATCATTCCTAAATGCATGGTTATTAATTCCCGTTCTTTGATTAAAGCCGATGCAGTCCCGGCTCTTCATGCTGATCTCCACTCTAACAAAATTGACATTTGTTTTGTGTCCGAAACCTGGCTAAACAACAATGTACCTTCTCACTTGATCTGCCCGAACGGTTATATACAATAATTATACGGATGGATCGTTAATGGTCTACGTGCTTGCGGGGATGTTGCCATAATTATAGGAATGATTGGAGAATTAAACTTTTTAAGTCTGAAAACTTAAAAATGCTGCTAAATCGTAACTCCTAACTCAAAATGTTACGTTGCTGCGGTCTATCACCCATCTGATCCGGTTTATCATGACACCGATTTATTATATCACTTGTCCGAGAGCAGTGAACAGATATTATCCTCGGAATCTAATGGAAAAATTATTATTGTTTGGGATATACACCAACTTAATATTAAAGACCGTATCAGTCAACAAGCCCTTCAACAAATGGTGAAATTTGTCAACGAATATTGGATGTATTTATCGCCAATTGCCCGTACCTCTGGAGGTATCCGTCGGTGTTTGAACGTCTTGGATCTGACTTTCTTACAGTACTGATTCAGCCTCATATTACAACCAAACCAATAAGGGAAGTTGTTTATTTTCGTGATGTAAGGGAACATTGTAGGATTAACATGGAAAAGAAGTTGGACGTTTTTTATTGGGAGGGTCATATCTGGTAAATCTAGAAAGCCCCGTACGAACTTTTATGTAGAAAATACAAAGCGGCGCTGTTATTACGAGTTGAAATCTCAAATTTGACAATGGCAATTAAAATTTCGAAATCGTACTACAGTTTAACTTGAGAATGCCCTTGTCGTCATTTTCTTAACACAACAAAATATCGTGTAGTAAAATACAAGTAGAATCATAGTTAATGGCAAAGTACAAGAGGTTGCCGGTGAATTAAATTTAAATTATCCCACCATGCCATCAACGTGCTGTGTATAGTAATAAATAAAATATTTCTGTAGGGATAGCACTGAATGCAAGTCCAATCGACAAAATAATACGAGCAGATTGGGCCAGGTTTGTTCGAACAAAGCACGTTCATAATTAACTTTTCCGTGGCGCTGATTCAGCGAGATTACATAATTATACGCATCAATATATTCTATATTTTATTACTCGGGTTATCTATATATGGTAGACCGAGTATAGGTTTCGCCTACGTTTTTTTTTCGCCACACAAAATGGCAAACTAACGTAATCCCCATCAGGCTTTGCAAAAGTGCTCCAAAACATGAGTTAAGATCGGTGAGTTCTTTCTTTCCGACTGCTTTGTTTTGGTCGAGTTGTTCTCTGACTCTTTTGGTAGATTTTGGAAGTAACTGACTTGATCAACAATGTGTCTGAAAACTGTGTTGATCGTGAATACGCTCACTATGCTTACAACCACTCACGCTGATCGCGCGGTAGATCTACTAAAAGATGACGAGCGGTTTCGAAACGGGTTCGTCCACGATATCAATGAGACCTTAAATGAATGCCAAGTTCATTATGAATGCCAAAAGTATACATACTTGGACTGGGTAAATCCAAATCTGTTTTCAGAATTAAAATCGAGGAAATATTGACCGAGATATAAGCGGCCATCGCGCGTAGGTTCTGTTAACTCTTAAAGTATAGGGTAGACAGACAATCTGACAACCATATAATATCAATGACCTCATTTTGTTTAATTTTGATAACTCCTATATGGTAGGCAGGAGTTCTGATAACCATATCCTTGAAGGATTGTTAGCATGAAGTAGTTATTAGCGATTGCTAATTTATAAAAAGAAAACAGCAATTCTGCGATAAATTTGACTAAAATCGATGGTTTCGCAAAATATTAGAAAAAACAATAAATTGATAAGCTTTCCAGTTCGCAAAAGATTGAGTTTTTTATATTTAAAGTGTACATTTTAAAAAAGTTAACACAAATATGAAAAAATTACCAGTTACTTCGTTAAATATTTTATTCAAGAGAAATATGGTGTTTTGTGTAAATCTAATTTTGACCAGAATTTACACAAAAAAAGTTAATGAAGTTTGTATAATTTTTATATTACAATATATAGGTGCTACCTCCTAAATTTGGATTTTTTCCCGAATTACCAGATTTAGTAAATTTCGAAAATTATTGGAAATCATAGTCAATGTTAGCATGTCTATCGGAATACCAGCATTCACCAAAAGTAGTTCCAAATCAATTATAAACATCAGCAAGGAACACTTCTTTAAAAACTTTTCTTAACGTTTCGGGCACAGCCCTTCCTACAGTACTGCTCAGAATTAACCTAACGAAAAACGCGTTCCGAACGCGTTCGGAACGCGACCGGAACGCGTTCTATTCTCGTTCCGAACGCGTTCGGAACGCGTTTCGAACGATATACTTTCTGTTTTAATCTCGTCTAGTGAACATATACCATAACCAGTCCAGCAATCAAATGATCAAGTTAAATCCGTTTAGAAGTTTACTAAAGTCAGAAATTAACGAAGTCTTCCCATTAACTTTTTAAGCGAAGTCACAATGATGTTCCGAACGCGTTCGGAACTCGTTCCGAACGCGTTCCGAACGCGTTTGGAACGCGTTCGGAACGCGAACGCAGTGTTAGGTTATTTCTGAGCAGTACTGTATGTACGATCGCCTTTACGTTCAAATACCCTTAGAAGATATCAACGCAATCGTAGATTTGCGATAATCTGGCTTAGATTCAGTTAATAGAACGATTCTTTGAACAACTAAGCGAGTATATTTAAACCACTGAATCGAACGATTCAAAACGATACGAAGAACGATTTTGGTTCGTATTGACTTGTCAAACGAAGTGAAGGTTGAATGCACGCACGGACAATAGCGTGCGGGTAATTAAGAATATTCAGTGGTGTAACTCAAAAATATTTGCATGTCTTGGGAATATTTAATTTATTTTATGGGTAAACATTAGTCAATAGGGGATAATGAGAGATAGACTAAGTGGGAAAGATAAGGATGAGGATAAGGATATATTTATATTTATATTTATATTTAAATTTATCTTTACCCTTATCCTTGCCCTAACCCTCATCCTTATCGTTATCCTTATCCCCTTATCTTTTTCCCCTTATCTTTATCCCCTTATCCGTGTCCCCTTATCCATGTCCCCTTATCCTTATCCTTATCTTTCTCCTCCTTCTCCTTCTCCTTCTCCTTCTCCTTCTCCTCCTTCTCCTTCTCCTTCTCCTTCTCCTTCTCCTTCTCCTTCTCCTTCTCCTTCTCCTTCTCCTTCTCCTTCTCCTTCTCCTTCTCCTTCTCCTTCTCCTTCTCCTTCTCCTTCTCCTTCTCCTTCTCCTTCTCCTTCTCCTTCTTCTTCTCCTTCTCCTTCTCCTTCTCCTTCTCCTTCTCCTTCTCCTTCTTCTCCTTCTCCTTCTCCTTCTCCTTCTCCTTCTCCTTCTCCTTCTCCTTCTCCTTCTCCTTCTCCTTCTCCTTCTCCTTCTCCTTCTCCTTCTCCTTCTCCTTCTCCTTGTGCTTGTGCTTGTGCTTGTGCTTGTGCTTGTGCTTGTGCTTGTGCTTGTGCTTGTGCTTGTGCTTGTGCTTGTGCTTGTGCTTGTGCTTGTGCTTGTGCTTGTGCTTGTGCTTGTGCTTGTGCTTGTGCTTGTGCTTGTGCTTGTGCTTGTGCTTGTGCTTGTGCTTGTGCTTGTGCTTGTGCTTGTGCTTGTGCTTGTGCTTGTGCTTGTGCTTGTGCTTGTGCTTGTGCTTGTGCTTGTGCTTATCCTTATGCGTATCCTTATTCTTATCCTTATATTTGCTGCTTAGTATATCCCTCATTATCCCCTATTGACTAATGTTTATCCATAAAATCCTAGTGTTTACACTCAAACATTAATATACTGGGTGTATCGAAAAAGCGCAACCTCGGAATTTCCCAAGAAATCCACTTTGTTTTTATCAGCACAAAATATTTTAGGCCTCTGGGAATTTAAAATAGCTTCTAATCGTATTCCAAGGGCATAACTGTCGAATTGCTAATAGTCACATCACCAGTTCAAATTAATAATGGTGCAGCTCACAACAGAACAACGAGTTTTTGTAGTTTTACATTACACCCAGACTGAAAATACAACCGCAGTGCAAAACGCTTTTCGAGCAAGGTTTCATGATCGGGACCTCCTCACAAAACAACAATTTTGAGGAACGTTAGGAAATATTCAAGTAAAGGAAATTGCCTTAACCTTAACAAACGCAATTCTGGCAGGCGAAGAACAGCAAGAACTAAGCAAAATATTGCTGCTGTTAGAACTCTGCTCGAGCTAAATCGACGTGATGTGAGTACTAGGCGCAATGCTGTTGAGATATCATCGTCTGGCTTTAACAGGATAACAAGGTTAGACCTAAGATGGCACCCGTATAGGATCCATGTGCGACACGAGTTATTGGCAACGGACTTTCCGCGTCGATTACGATTTGCAGAATGGTTCATCCAACGCTGTCGACGCGAAAAATTTTACCGAGCATAATAATCGGAGACGAGGCAGCATTTGCAATGAATGGAGAGGTCAATTCCCACAATGTGCGGAAGTATTCACCGAAAGGACATCCACCTGTGTTTAACTTTAAACAAAACAATTCCCGTGCCAAACTCACTGTAAGGGTAGCACTTTTTCGATGGAAATGTAAACGGAATGGCCTATCTTCAATTGCTAAACGAATTCGTTTTTCCGCAACTCGCTCTGCATTTTGGAAACCAGCATTGGGAGGATATCTTTCGGGGTCTTTGTTGGGCACAAGACGGCGCTCCAGCTCATCGCCTCATTGAAGTAAGGGATCGGCTGAACAGAGTGTTCAGGAATAACCGGGTCATAGGTTTAGGTCATGATGTTGAATGGCCACCTCGCTCACCGGACTTGACACCATCTGACTTCTTTCTGTGGGGATATCTTAAGGATAAAGTGTTTTCCACCTCACCCCAGAATATCGATGTGTTACGCCAGCGAATAATCGACACGTTTAATGCTTTACGACAGAAGCCTGATTTTAATAGACGAGCGGTGCGTGATATGCACAGGCGAGCCATACTTTGTGTCGAGAGAAATGGGGGACATGTTGAAGGACAGGGGCCTTGATAATTTAACTGTTGTTGATACTTGTAAAATGCATAAATTTCGATTCAATTATGCTTTACGTGCTCGAGTTTGTAGTAATTAGACAGTTATGCCCCTGGAATACGATTACAAGGTATTTTAAATTCCCAAGAGCGAAAATATTTTGTGTTTAAGAACACAGTGGATTTCTTGGGAAATTCCGAGGTTGCGCTTTTTTTGATACACCTTGTATATCAAAGACATGCAAATATTTGTGAGTTGCACCACTAATCACTCTTAATGACCCACACGCTATTGTTCGTGTGTGCACTCAACCTTCGCTTCGTTTAAAAAAATCAATAAGAACCAAAATCGTTCTTGGTACGGTTTCGACTGGCAGGGGCGGTTTAGCGTAGGTCAAACCGGTCATGCGACTGATGTAACTTTTTGCTACCTTAAAAAATTCCGAATCGACCTTCAGCAGTCGCTGTAAATATTGCGAAATTACAATTAATTACAGTTTTTTCCCGGCACAGCTGCTCCGCAGCCCGTTCCAACCCCCAGCCCCTTTGTGCCGGATATGCAGGCTTAGTCCAGTTCTGACGGCACAATAATGTAAGCATCAGCGGTCTTCCGCAGGAGCTTTGACCGGTCTGAGTCAAATTCCAGCTATTTGATTGGTCAATACACTGATAGCAATGGTGATCGGCCAATTTGACCGATCTGAGGGGCGTTCTGACCGATCTTGGTTATCAGGGACCGTGTATGAGCCACCTGATTGGTTAATTCAGAGAAATACCGTGTTCTTATTCGTAATCCATTTTACCGATCTTGACCAATTCACAGCGTGTGGTATCCATCAGTGGTCTAACTGAGTGTATATTATTATTCAGCAATGGCTAGCGGTATTTACGAAACTGTTCTATCAGGATTTGAAAGAAACGATGAACATCGTCTGCAAGAAGTGTACGATGATCTAGTGAGGCAAACCCCCCTCGATTTGTCTACCCCGCCATTTTGACTAAGGTTAAAAAATTCCTAGATCCGCCCCTGTTCAAGGGATCGTTCTATTAACCGAATCTAATGAGATTATCGTAAATAGACGAATTGGGTTGGGTTCATATCTTCGTAGATCAATCGAAATGTAAAGGGTATTTGAACGTAAGGCCAAAAAAGTATTCTGTTTCTGGTCAGTAGGTCGGTCCAGAGTTGACGGCGACGCGGTTTTTTTTTAATTTTTTTTCTAGGAAACGCTTTTTGCAGACATGGTGAGTACATTTCTAGTTTCTATATAAAGTGCAAACATTGATTTTTATATTTTTATATGATTTTTATGTCACCAAATTTGCAGGTTTGATAGAATAAAATGAGAACTACTACAGAATAAATATTAAATGTTCAAATACGCATGATGCAGTGCGATAAATATGCAACTGATCAGCGGTTTTGATAAAAATACGTTCACGTGCACAGTCAAAGATGACGCGCGCGCTGACCAGAAACAGAATATTTTTTTGGCCTAAAGGCTATCGTATAAAAATACTAACACAGTAGTACTAGTCTCTATGTTCATTAAGACATTTATTGATGTAGAACGATAGCGTATCCTTATCGATGTCTACGTAATTTCTCCTCATCTCTTCCCATATCATATTCATCGCGCATGCGTAGCTTTCGTATTGCCTACTGTTCCACGTATGAGTCTGACCACATGGACATCACTGGGGATAATGACAGCTGCTACTGATACACAAGCTAGGATTATAGATCATGAAGGTTCAATGACGTAATCTGAATAAATAATTAGGGTTAATGCTCCTCCAGGAAGACGAGATTCTCCTTATCCGGGTTCTCCGGACTCCTGGTTTCTTTGCAATGGGAGCGTCTTCGGCTTCTTCTCGCATTCTCTTGCGTGTATGTTCTTCGCAGAATATCTCATGCTCCAAAACCATATCGTTACGGTAAAACGTCTTCAAACAATTACCGCTGTTGTTATCATCTCCAGATATTGTCGTTCAGGTCGCTTCAGGGCATCACTGCGTGTAAATGACTCGTTGCAACACTTGCAAACAGATATCTCTGTCCCATATATGCAGTAGATTTATCGCGACTCAAGTTTGTTAACTGAGTAAAACTCTTTAAACAGGTTTCACACAAACGAATTTTGACTCAATGAAAACATCAAATGTTCTTAGTAGGTTTGATGAAATCGTGGGATATATGCTTAAACGCTCACAATAAATTAATAAATAAACATGACATCGTTTGGGCATGCTTGTTCTCGCAGACGTTGCTAGGTTACATAATAAACACTGTTGACATGAATAAATTAACATTCTTAGAAATAATGATGTCATGGGTGGTGCAAAAAGAACCACCCGCCCCACCCGACTCAGAACCCCTCTTCCCTATACTATAATTTTACAGCACCGACAATAATCTTTTCCAAGGCTACAACAACCTGGATGATCAACTTCATACTTCTCATGATACTCCTGGGTAGAAACCATTTACTTTATAAATCTTTCTCTTAGATCCAAACCAGGAAGAAGGTGAGAGCGGTCCAGCATCAGAGGATATTTCACTGGACGCGATGGGAAGCGGCATCATTGAAACTGGTAAAAATTCATTTATATAAATCCCCGTTCACACGACTATCATTTTCGGCAAGGCGCTCTTAAATTTTGGTCCGTAAGCTAATATGTCATACCGCGGCGATCTTGATTTTTGTCGTGTAAACCATAAATACATCGGGCCGTGGGCAGTAATAGCGATATTAAGTTTGACTTGCAATACGAATACCAGTACCGATATTCGACCTGCCCTTCTGCTTCTAATTATTAATTGACAATAAGTTATCAATAGAATAGCGTTGTGTATGGTTCCTATTTATAGAAGCAAAATTCCGACAATAAAATCGAGAATACTCTAAAAGGATTCCAAATTAGCATTTTGCCATTGCTGGGATGCACAATTTAATGTAAAATCGGGCAAACGGGCACATCTAGTCAAACTGGCTTGCGAAATTCTAACCATTTCACCGTGTTGAATACTGATACCAACATCCAATTGTTAAAATTATATACTGCGCATTACAAGAGCCGTGTTCGATATTCATATCGTATCCTGGAAGTATAAATTAACATCCCTAATGAGCCAACATATGAAATATTGTGCCAGTAATGATGTTGATTCAAATCGACCGCCATATTTCGGTATTCGTACTAACAAGCTGATCCTGTTTAAATGAAAGCGAAATCTAAATGTAGAATATTAGTATCGGTATTTGTATCGGAAGTCAAGCTTAACCTCCCTAATCATTTGGAGCCGACACCATCTCGCGAAGTAGGCCTGACCGGCCTGAATTAGGAAAACAACTTCAGGCCTGTGTGTGCTAAAGCCAGCATAATCGGCAGTCATGTCAACAAATGCTAAGGCTAAAAAGATCAGACCATTATATGGGTTGAGACCAGCCTCGTGTAAAAGAAAGCTAAGGCGTACAAATTCAGGCTGATTTGGGGTTAGGCCAGCATTGAGTAATTAAAGACTTCAGTCGGCCTCGTGTAAACGAAAGCTAAGGGAAGAAATTCAGATGGTGGTTACATACGCCCCGTGTGGAAATCAGCCTAGGTTGACAATGGTGAGCGTGTATAAATAAGTAAATAAAGTTTTTCCTATAACTAGAAATACGTGTACGCAACAACCCCTCGCCCGCTTACTGTTTGAGGCTTTAATATTGCCAAACTGAACAGATTTTCAAACTGCTTATTTTTTGGGTGCAATTTGTGGGTAGTGTACTGAACAGAACCCAAGTGGGAAAGTCTGCCGACACAATTGTCTCGCAGGCAGGGTTGGAAACCAATTGTGTAACTATTGATTATTGAAATTAATAATTAATTTTAATAATTATTAATTTAAATAATAATTGTATTAATTATATATTACATAATTAAAGTTAATTATGTCAGTTATGCTTTTAATAATAAATTTGAACATGCATGTTTACAGTACCGTAACAGTGGCATACTCATAATTTTACTCAAAGTACAATTGTATTCACGAGACTGCATAACCTTGTACATACATGTACCCTACTGTAATAATGTAATCTGCATGTTCTTTATTGTCTAATTGTTAGTAGCAGATACCAAAAGATTCCATACCTAAATTTATCCTAGACCAAATTGATAAGTCTGATAAACCTTTTATTCTTTTAGAAGACTTCTGTTTCTTAACTTTTATTAATATTATATAATTATGCACATTCATGTACCAGTATTTCAATGGTATTCAAGCACCGGTAACACAATTTCAAAAATTGAAATGACAAAAGCCCATAATATACAACAAAGAACGATATTGCTTAATCTAATTATTTCACCAATATATATATATATATTAATTCAGGATGAAATTCCTTTCAGCGGCTTCTTGTCAGTGGGGTGATACCACATGTTTAATCCTAACATGTTCCCCTGGCACAGTCAGTGTTAACCTACCCAATCATACATTATACAGTATTTATCCTTCAAAAGCTGTGTAAAAATATACATTGAAAGCCTAGGACTGGCACTGTCCAGGCCTACTATCCAGGACAAAGGTGAATTTAAACAGACACACTATAAGCCATTGGCCAGAAGGGCATATGCCATAATATCAGATGAGCGTAAATGCTGATTGTTATAGCTAGTATGGTGTATGTTTACACTATTAAAGTGAGAAAAATGTAAGCCAGGCCCAAGGTGGCATCCAGCCAGGTTGGTCCTGGTTAGTCCTATATACTTGCAGTATAAACACAGCTATAATCTGTACTTTTTTACATCCTTACCACCAGTACTGGTGCTCACTATATAGCTAATTATCAAGTATTGCAATTATGCCATTGTGGATGACGTTGCAAAGTGACCGAGTGAAACAATGGTGATGGATAATTTAAATAAAAGTATAAAATCTGCCATTCAAAATTTGTATTAACGTTTGTTATTCTGCAATATTATAATAAAGCACATAATTTATTGGTATATCTTTATGTAAGGACTATTCAATTTCGAGCGAAAGCCCTTCAAAGAGTGATTTCGTGATGTCTGATTGGCGCTTTCTCGATATATCAACAAACCGAAATTCAAATAATCGCTAACCCTAATCCTAACCCTAACTCTAATCTTAATCCTAACGCAAATCCTAACCCTAAAACTGATTTCGGTTGATGTTATAATAATTTTAAATTTCGGTTGCCATGACGACATGCCAAAAGTGAAATGTTCCGACCACAATATATTTTGAAGTACTAACTTTAAGAACTCATTCTACATATCTAATGAAAGCTTCATTAACAGCCTCTGACATACCTACAAAAATATTTTTGTAACTGATACCTAACAGCTTGAAAAAAGCGATGACGCTTGGATTGGATTGACAAACTCCGTATAAATATTTTAGATATTCAGACGACGATATCTTTTGAACTACTAACGCAAGAAAATCATGCTATACATCAAATAAAAGCCTGAATAACATACTCGGACATGTTTGCAAAACTATCTTTGTAACTGACTAACAGGTTTAAAAAACCGAAAATGGGTTTACCTTTAGTTTTGACGCCACGTATTAAAAAACTTGATTTACGAACTTGACATCTTCGGACAACGATATATTGCATTTTCACTGCCTTTTCACGATCTTTTTGAACTCTAATCTTCATTCACCGTATAACCCGACAAAACACGAATTCAAATGCAGATATTTATTATTTACCATATCTAGTTACCAGGGCCAAATTTCCCGATGCCGCGCATCCTCCGGTTGATGCATATATAAAAACAAACAAACTCGATTCTACTCTGGCCATCCCTTGCATCCCCGTCATGATAAGGGACTAAACACCGGTCGATATTAGCACCCTCAGGCCTTCGGCCTTCGGCCGGCGCTTCGCGCAGTGGCGAGGGGATTACATTCAGGGTTAAGTATGATGGTGATGGGGATTAAGATGACGACAATTTTGAAAAGAACCAAAGAGCTAGGAAAAGTTACACATTTATACAATTCTAGTTCTACCTTTAATCCAGATCATGTTATATTTAATTAAGCCAAAGTTAAATACTCCTGGCGATAAGACTAAATTGTTCAATTCCTCCACTTCGAGATTCTTTATTTACACTTGAGTTTACACCATCCGTGCAAATAAATTATATCGAGGCATGCGGGAAATATTCAAGCAAGTTAAACGGATTAATGTGGCTGAGTGATATTATATGAATTTGTATTTCCATTTTTCAAATGTTGCTCTATAAAACAATACAAATGCAATGGTGTCTTCTTGGTTAACATGAATGGTAAGATGAAGGACAATTTGGTGGGTATTTAGTCGGACAAAGTTCAAGCCCGTTTCCTATCTCTTTATATTTATCCTATATATATTTAAATCGTTTGCGCTATAAAATTTCCACGTGCTGTTTACATAAAAGTGGAAGCACTGCTCGAACTTGAAGATAATTATGTATCCCCATTTTTACGAATGATCCTAGTGCCTGTACTACAGCTGCCGATTGTGATAAATTGTTGGCATCAAGGTACGTCAGTCATGTGACAGCAGGCGTAATATTTGTAATTAAGTGACTGAATATGTCCTTTAAGCACACAATGTATGTTATAAGGATCATAAGAGATGACTTTGTTCTGTTTTGGTAACTTGCGCAGATTAATAAGGTAAAGTTCTGCTTCCTTTGCCTCTAAGTAGCTGAAAATGTACTTAAAGCACGCATGCGTGTTATTAGGTTTCAGACATCGCCGTTGACAGCCTACTGGACAGATTCAACCTCGATCCTGTAATATATGAATAACGAATCGAAGATATTTAACACTTTCGAATAGTAATTGCTCCTCCGTGTGACAATAGTGGTATGTTAATAGTGGATACAACCCAGCAGATGGAAAGGGCTAACACAAGATGCAATAGCAAAGAACAATCGTTGGTTGAAAGGCCCAGAATTTCTCTGGAAAGGTGAATCATGTTGGCCAACGAATACTGTAATCTGTCCTGTGATGATTAATGATCCAGAAGTAAGAAATGATAATTTAACCTATATGACGATCGTCATCAAAGGCCCGTTAGATTTTCTAATTTAACGATATTCCAACTGGTGAAAATTAAACAGGGTAGTTGTTTGTCTTTTACGCCACAAAGAGATCTTAAAGAGTGAGTGTCAATTACCGTCGTGCATTTTGCTTTTATGTTTATCTTTCCGTACGACAACGAAGTGTTTTTAATGCTTCGTTGCCAACTTGACTCGGTAAATACTGTGGAAATTCGCCAAGTATTCTCATAAAATTCTATAGAGGCTTTCTTATTCATCCACAATCCAAATATGTCCACTCGGACTTATTGAACCTCGTCACATGGTCTTCCACACGCTTCGTGTCAGTTAAGGTTGACATAATTCGAAACCAAATTCAATAAACGTCGAGTTTTGTGAATAATAATAATAATAATAATTGTAATTATAATAATTTACATTTATATAACGCGAATATAGATCTGCTCTAGGCGCTTCACAGCAATAAAATACAGTAAAACTACTTTAAAATACTATAAAAATTAAATTAAAAATAAAAGATCAGACTTAAGCTTAGATTTAAAAGTGTAAATAGTGTCACACGATTTAATGACTATTGGCAAATTGTTCCAAACATCAAGGTCTTGCATCTCGAAATTCCCGCCATCCCAAAATCTGGGGTCAAGTGCGCGGTTCTTGGCGGAAGTCTGGGAAGGAGTTAGTTTGCATATAAACCAGCGGATATTATGGAAATACAATACCCCATACAGACATAATGGAGCGAAATCCAAACAGACCGTGATTCAAGCTATCGTATGATACCAAATATCATAGGTAAACTTTGAAATTTATAGGAGAAAAGAGACGATATGTTTACATATTTTGCGACTAGTCAAGAAATCGTCAGAAATGGCCTAACTTCGGCTCCAATAAACTTTTTCTACGACCGAGTTACAAAGATATAAATTGGGAGGTTTTGTTATTGAACATGAAGGTAAGAATCGTATGTTTTTTTGTTTTTGGTATTTTTCTTTTATTAGGCGAATAATAAGGCTGTTCTCTGTTACTACTTGGAACTGACCTCCGTGTTTATTGTATATTATTACAGATGTCGCTGTAGTCACACTGGTCGGTGAATTAGTCGGTTGAGAAGCAAATTTGGACTGGATCACTGGAAATGTTAGACGCACACAGTCAGCACAAGAAAAATTCCAACGAAGAAGTCAAATCGCTTTGTTGTTGGTGCGTTTAAGAATACAAAACGTCTTCAACAAGTACAGGATGCAGCGGAGAAGGCAGTACTTCGCGATGAGCTGAGAGTTCTGCGACAACAAACTAAAAGGTTAAGAATATAATATAAAAATTATAAATCCTAGCTGATTCAAATTTCTCAGTTGTGGGTTTTTCTATTAATTTATTATTTCATATAGAAAGCGTTTCTTTGCTACAAAATATTTAATTGCAATTAACATTACTCATTCATCATTTATTATCCTTGGACATTCGACCTGCTCTGAGACAATATATCAAATGATATAATTGTTGCATTTCTACATGTTATACATCAAGTATATATGGGCTTTAAAATCTGGGGAACTTCCGGCTCCCTGTTTTAACAAGTTTAATTCCAAGAAACTGAATGGTTTTCAGGAATTGATCAGTCTGAAATTTGAAATAATGCTTTATATCATGGTTTTGTTCTCTTCAAATGGTTGGCATATCCAAAATGATCACCGACAAGTTTTTTCATCAATCTCATACTAATAAAAGTACCATAGAGAGACGAATACAAGAAACATTTGCTGTAGCATTGTCTATACATCACATGGTGGAACCTTGCTAAACAAGCAACCAGCACTTGATGGCCTGTTTGACACACTTACTAAGAAGTGCAAGTTAGACCAATTAGGTAACTATGTACACTGTTATTTTCAAGGAGTTATTTTAACTCAAAAAATGGAGTTAAAAAAAAGGTTCAAAACGCCCAAGTTTTTCGGAGTTATTTTAATTCCACTAATTTTAACTCGCTTTTGGGAGTTAAAATAACTCCGATTTTGGGGTCAATTTAACTCTGATTTTGGATTTAAAATAACTCTATAAATGGAGTTATTCCAACAGCGATATTGGAGTCAATTTAACTCTTATTTGGGAGTTATTTTAACTCTGAAAAAGGAGTCATTAGAAAAAGGTTCATAACATCCCGTTTTAACTCTACTACCAGAGTTATTTTAACTCTACTCCCACAGTTAAAATCAGATACAGCTGCAGGATAAGAAACACAGAAAGGTTTATGATAAAAGGGTTTTTAATTTAAACAAATAGCCTGTTTCATGTTATAAATAGATAAATATGTTATAAATATATCAATATAGAGAGAGCATTCTACAATTGGTAACATGTGAAATAAATCGATGATTGGGATTGTGTATATTATGTAACATTAAAAAATACAACTCGTGTGCAAGGCCTTTCAGTGAGAATAAAACTCTCGCTACCCAAATCTAGAGCGGCATGAATATATTTTGATGAATAACTTAAAACAAAGATTCAATTTGATTCAATTTGTTTTATTTTCAAGCATTTTTCTGAGATCTTCATAAATTCAAGGATTTCCAAGCCTATTTTTTCCAAGTACTTTCAAGGTCCTTGCAAATCCTGTTCAGAACCCACTACACACTATATGCAAATAATTTGAGCTCCTTCCCATGCAATATATCTGCACGGGCAGGATTTCACAGAAAGCCAAAGGCCTTAGAATTGCAGTCTTTGCAACCAGTCATGCTGGTATAAATATCCCAATTATCAATTTCCTTTACAATATGTTAAGAGAAAATGTATATACGTAATATACATATTAAACGTTAACAATTTCTATGATAAATCGATCTTTAAATTATGTTTTGTCCATAAGGGCTGCTTCCAGGAAAATGAAGATGGGTAGTGCATTCTACCGGATGGGTAGTGCATATTAAAGATGTAATACACACCAACCAGAAGGGACAATGCAGTTGCTAGGCGAACATTATTCAGCTTAGCAATTATGACACCCTCTGCTACCAAACACAATGGTTTGATGGTGGCCAGTCCACCAGATCCAATGAGTCTTGGTGCTGTTGTTTTTCTGATTTCATCATCAATATCTTCTTCTGGCTAAAAAGAATAAAAAATTGGAGCAGCGAAACAATCAAACATGTATATATAATTTATGATTTTAAAAATAAATATTATTCTAAAATTTGCCTTTTAATGTGCATATCCAAACATTCAAAAAGGCTACTTTTGAAGGCAAGTCACGAGTTCTAGTGAAATAATATTTGGTTTATTACAAGTAATATTGGCATTTACACTCAACATGTGAAAGAAATTTTAGGTAAAGGTTTTTAAGTGCATTTGTCTGCACTGCTTAAAGTGCCTATGAAATGAAAAAATCGATATTCAACAATGTGTTTCCTTCAAACATAGATTTTGAATAAATATGACGTTTAATTTTTTTCTTTATCATTCACCGTTGTCTAGTTATCATTAGAGAAATATTAAAGAGTTGATATTTCATAAAGTGTGACTTGGAGAAAGACGAAACATGGCAGCAATGTCGACCTTCGAGTGCTCGACTCATCACTGATGAGTTATCGTTACCATGTTATATAGTTATATATGGAAATATATAGTTACCATGGAAACATACTAGGTTCCAGACTCTTTTATCCTTATTTCGTAAAATGTAATTTTCTTGTTTTCTGGATACACGCTGTTCACTTTGTTCTGTTTATGTATTTGATATAACGTTCTTAATATGAAAAATGATAGTGTTTGTCTAAACTATGCATCGTACTAAAACTAGAGCAAGTTTTTATTTACTCCGTTCAGGGACCAGGAGCCTAGTTTATTACCATGGTGACCACGAAAAGTAGTTTATCACATAGCTTATTGTGGTCTACTAGGTTTCGTAGTTCAGGAGTAGTATTAACTCCAATAATCAGAGTTAAAATAACTCAACGAAATAACTCCATCCTAAGGAGTTAATTTAACTCCATTGACCGAGTTATTTTAACTCCTCGAAAATAACAGTGTATTGTCTAATGATAAACTCACTTCTTATATAATTGATCAAAAGCAAAAGAAAGATAGGTTAGCTTTTGCAAATTCTGAAGATAATGGTTCGAGAAGTATACAGGTAGCTACTTAACTATACATATACTGTTGGGGTTATGGGGAAAAGAAAGTATATACCAATCAGTAAGACTCACATCTTCCACAAAGAATGTGAAGGAGAAAAGAACAGCAATTACCGGTATACATTGATGTCTAAATGTTCCATTCCAAAACTCCTTGCATACAACAAACTATCTGAGAAAATCAAGGGGATTGATATTGGGAAAATATACCATCTGAAATAGGAGTTTAGGGATTATATTGATGAGGATGAAAAAGTGAGTGGTAATTGCTTTTGGGATTTAAGGGAATTTTTTTTACAAAATTCGCCGTACTACACAAAACAAAACAAACAAATTAATAAACAAAAATAACTGGCAGGGATTACCCAGAGAGCATAGCTCCAATAACGGTATCCCAGTACACAAAGATAACAGAAATAAAATACACATGGATAAAAATATATGACTATAGCCTAGCAACATAAGTTCGTTGATATGGAGTCCAAAGAACGTGGCAAATGACATGTTATACAAACAGTTTTAAATGTTTGAGGAAGTCAGGGTCACACACAGATTTTGTAAAGACAATATAATAGTTGCAGAGATTCTGTTTGAAGATTGTTAAATATTTTCCTCGGTTAGCTGTTTTACTGAAGTGTAAATACTCAGGCAAATGTGTTAAAGTGGTTTGGTAAAACAGAGGGAGCCTTTGTTCTTGCATGGGGGGGGGGGGGGGGGGGGGGGGGGGTGATGATGGCGTCCATTTGGCAAAAATAAAAGTGCTTGTTATTTTCGTGTTGATTTATTAATTCTGGCAAGCGAGTAGCTTCAAGCAGTGATAATTTTCTTGTATTGGGATCAAATTGTCAGGAAATATGTATCAAGTTGTCAGGAAATATGTACACTGGCCACATGCAAGAAAATGGCAGACCTACAAGGCAAATATTTCAAATAAATGGTCTGTCTGTCACATTTTCGTTTGAGGAATTTCCCAATTACATCAAAATGCTGGCAATACTTGGTGGGGAATTCAATAATACAGCGACATATTTCTCTGCTTTTGGTAATGCTACTCAGGATAAATGCCGTGATGTAAAGGGAACGTATGGAAATGACGTTTCATGTACCTGGAAACATTGGTCCTATTATTAGAACAGACTTAAGATTAAGTTGTAAAGGTTTTGCTGTGCAAGCTGTATTATTGTTATCAATACATCAAGCTGCAAATACCTAACTAAAAGACTTAAGATTGCAAAGCAGTAGAGAAATTTAAGAATCCAATATCGAAAAGTCTATGTCTGATAAAACCAAGCGATCCAAAGTCACAGAGTCCATTTCCAAAAGTGAGAGTCGACAAGAGTTTGTACCACTCATTGCGAAACTAATTGACAATGCTCATGTAGAACCTCTTCATTTAAAAACAATGCATGGCCACACTTGTTTAAGTCACTGTTACATGAATCAAGGAACAGCTGCTTTGCTAAAGTTGTTTTTGCTCTGCAACATAAAGTTAATGCAAAGCAGGTAGCGAAGAAACTTAAAACAAATTTCTGGTAGATGTGTTCCATTGGAATTTTTCCAAGTCGGCACTTACAACTGATCCGTTAATGTGCAGGATTTATACAACTTTTGAGTTAAAATTAGTTTTTGTGACATTGTACTGTACATATATAAATATGTGTTTATATTTGTAATAACTGTAATTAGTTTGGAAACAAGATGCCATTGATACCAGTGTTAGCATTGAAGGGGCTATCCATAAATATTATTGTATCATTAATAATAATAATAACTAGAAATACGTGTACGCAACAACCCCTCGCCCACTTACTCTTTGAGGCTATAATATTGCCAAACTGAACAGATTTTCAAACTGCTTATTTTTTGGGTGCAATTTGTGGGTAGTGTACTGAACAGAACCCAAGTGGGAAAGTCTGCCAACACAATTGTCTCGCAGGCAGGGTTGGAAACCAATTGTGTAATTATTGATTATTGAAATTAATAATTAATTTTAATAATTATTAATTTAAATAATAATTTTATTAATTATATATTACATAATTAAAGTTAATTATGTCAGTTATGCTTTTAATAATAAATTTCAACATGCATGTTTACAGTACCGTAACAGTGGCATACTCATAATTTTACTCAAAGTACAATTGTATTCACGAGACTGCATAACCTTGTACATACATGTACCCTACTGTAATAATGTAATCTGCATGTTCCTTATTGCCTAATTGTCAGTATAAACAGATACATGTACCCTACTGTAATAATGTAATCTGCATGTTCCTTATTGTCTAATTGTAAGTATAAGCAGATACATGTACCCTACTGTAATAATGTAGTCTGCATGTTCCTTATAGTCTAATTGTTAGTAGCAGATACCAAAAGATTCCATACCTATTTATCCTAGACCAAATTGATAAGTCTGATAAACCTTTTATTCTTTTAGAAGACTTCTGTTTCTTAACTTTTATTAATATTATATAATTATGCACATTCATGTACCAGTATTTCAATGGTATTCAAGTACCGGTAACACAATTTCAAAAATTGAAATGACAAAAGCCCAAAAAAAACAACAAAGAACGATATTGCTTTATCTAATTATTTCACCAATATATATATATTAATTCAGGATGAAATAGCCTGCGACCCGTCCTCCCCCAGCCCGCCCTCCCCCAACCCGCGGAGAGCCGGCTCGCAGACTAGTTTAATCCTAACATGTTCCCCTGACACAGTGAGTGTTAACCTACCCAATTATACATTATACAGTATTTATCCTTCAAAAGCTGTGTAAAATATACATTGAAAGCCTAGGACTGGCACTGTCCAGGCCTACTATCCAGGACAAAGGTGAAATTAAACAGACACACTAAGCCATTGGCCAGAAGGGCATATGCCATAATATCAGATGAGCATAAATGCTGATTGTTATTGCCAGTATAGTATATGTTTACACTATTAAAGTGAGTAAAATGTAAGCCAGGCCCAAGGTGGCATCCAGCCAGGTTGGTCCTGGTTAGTCCTATAGACTTGCAGTATAAATACAGCTATAATCTGTACTTTTTTACATCCTTACCACCAGTACTGGTACTCACTATATAGCTAATTAACAAGTATTGCAATTATTCCATTGTGGATGGGGTTGCAAAGTGACCGAGTGAAACAATGGTGATGGATAATTTAAATAAAAGTATAAAATCTGCCATTCAAAATTTGTATTAACATTTGTTATTCTGCAATATTATAATAAAGCACATAATTTATTGGTATATCTTATGTAAGGACTATTCAATTTTGAGCGAAAGCCCTTCAAAGAGTGATTTTGTGATGTCTGATTGGCGCTTTCTCGATATATCAACAAACCGAAATTCAAATAATCGCTAACCCTAATCCTAACCCTAAAAGTGACTTGGGTTGGTGTTATAATAATTTTAAATTTCGGTTGCCATGACGACATGCCAAAAGTGAAATGTTTCGACCACAATATATTTTGAAGTACTAACTCTAAGAAATCATTCTACATATCTAATGAAAGCTTGATTAACAGCCTCTGACATACCTACAAAAATATTTTTGTAACTGATACCTAACAGCTTGAAAAAAGCGACGACGCTTGGATTGGATTGACAAACTCCGTATAAATATTTTTGATATTCAGACGACGATATATTTTGAACTACTAACGCAAGAAAATCATGCTATATATCAAATAAAAGCCTGAATAACATACTCGGACATGTTTGCAAAACTATCTTTGTAACTGACTAACAGGTTTAAAAAACCGAAAACGGGTTAATTTACCTTTAGTTTTGACGCCACGTATAAAACTTGATTTACGAACTTGATTTACGAACTTGACATCTTCGGACGACGATATATTGCATTTTCACTGCCTTTTCACGATCTTTTTGAACTCAAATCTTCATTCACCGTATAACCCGACAAATTTACCATATCTAGTTACCAGGGTCAAATTTTCCGATGCCGCGCATGGGCCGTTGATCTTCAATATATATATAAAATTAAACTACTTTCAAGATAGGGATCCGCTTGGATCTCGCGTGATAAGTGACTAAACGCCGGTCGATATTATCACCCTCGCCCTCAGGCCTTCGGCCTTCGGCCGGCGCTTCGCGCCGGGCGAGGGGATAATAATAATAATAATAATAATAAATGCCTAGTGCAGATACCATATCTTGATGGTTATCAATTATATCACCATGCGCATATTTAATCAATGGTCAGGATGACATTCCTAGCCCGCTTGTTGACATTGATCAAGCTGACACAATACTTGTTCAATTCGTAACAATTTCTGCTGACATAGTGAATGTCAACATACCCAATGTCAATATGATCCTATATAAGCTGTATTTTACATTAAAAGCCTAGGACCAGCATTGTCCAAGCTATTGATGACTTGCACGTCTCGTCATGGCAGCCATGTTGGTGGAACTTAAACAAAATAATATCATTAATGTATTTTGTTTGTGGCACCAACATGGCCACCAAACCTTTGTGTACGGAGGCTCGAGGGATTGGTTGCAAGTCAAGAATTCACAGACATAATAAGTTATAAGTTATGGCCACTAGGCCAACTACTGCAGGCCATAATGCATGGAGTAAACACAGATTGTTTATGGAATATAGACCAGTATATATACGATACATGGATAATCGTCAAGTCTCCTCAGAAAAATTATTCCCGGTTGAAAAAAAATTATAACCTTCTGATTGCCGGTGCCTCTAACCACTGCGCCATCAAGACTCCCACGGAGAGAGAAATACAATGATGTACTGGTTCAACTGATATATGTACTGCCTATATGGCAGTCACTATATTATATCAGTAATGCTAGCTGGATGTGTTAATATATACACTGCTGCAGTGAATGCGAGCTGCATAGGCAGTACCGTATACTATTACCTATATCAATTGAATGTATTATGTCGAATTGTAACCTTCACTCTCCATTTGAGTCTTGGTAGCTCAATCGTTAGAGCATCTCAGCGGCAATCAGGTTACAGGTTCGATTCCTGTCCGGGAAGGATATGAGCTTGATAATAAACCATGTATCATCTGTCTACTCCAAGCTCTCCCTTATTCACTACAGCAGTGTGTATATTAACACTAACCAGTATACAGTAATGTTTGTTTATATACTACAAAATTGTAGGCCAGGCCCAGGTCGATCGTATAAACACAGCTATAGCCTACTGTATTTTCTGCACGTTTTTGCACCCTCTGAACTACAGTACCGTACAGTATATAGGCTCATTATCAAGCACATATTAAACATACTATATATGCAATTTCAAAATATGTACTAACACTTACTAATCTGTAGTATTATAAAGCACAAATTACGAGAATAATACTGTATATCTGCAGCTGCTTTTCCTGTATACTTTTCTCATTATTTCGTTTGTTTGGAACAGATCGAGTCGTTCAGCTCTTGTTGACAACTGCTCGTTTGACTTGTTTCTGTCGCAATCCATCTTGCTGTGTTGGTTTTGTCACAGAATAAGTATTGAGGTTTTGTTTTAACGACTGTCCCCTCTCGTTCTCATCTGCTCGTTCTCATCTTCAGCCTGCCATTCGTTATTTAAATTACTCATTTCAGTTTTTTCGAGTTTCCAATACTGTTTAAATAAAAAATCGCTTTTGAAAAATAACACAAAATGTTCCCGGCTCACGACCTAGATAAATGTCCTTGTAGATCCATAAATATCCTTGATAACCTATTTTCATGAGATCCTCGTCATCGTAACCAAGACAACCAATGTCCGCCGTCCGCGGTTGATCGATTTTCAAGAAATAATTTGCCCTCAAATAAACGACCGGACATTGCACCACCCCGTCAAGATTATCACCCTCGCGACTGTCAAATTTTCTATTGTGTCTCGCTCCTCCAAACGAAATTGAAATACCAGGCATTAAATGCAAAGCGTTTGTTTAAGCAACAAGAAAAGCAGATAATTTAAGGTATATGTGCAATAGAAGATGACATAAATCTTTCTCTTAGATCCAAATCTGGAGGAAACTAAAACCAGTCCAGTAGCAGAGGATATTTCACCAGACGAGAAGGGGAGCGATATTAGAGGAACAGGTAAACATTTGTTTATATAAAGCCCCATTCACATTTTAATCATTTTCTTTAAGGCACCCTTGAATGTTGGTATGCGGGATAATTTGTCATGGCGTCTGCCATCTATATTTTTGCCGTTCATGGGACTTGTCGAAATTTTAATTTACAATACGAATTTCGACTCTCGCTTTATAAACAGTTAAGTATTTGAACATCAAATTTGCTAAAACAACGATCAGGATGTTGAGATGTTCACAATTTTTAACGTTTTTCGTTTTGATCATATTGTTGATTAACAAATTTTATATCTCCCTTCTTTTAGAACCATCAAATGCGGAGAAAGTAAAACAGCGACGTTCTTTTATTATACAAGTTCAGCAATCAGAAATTCCATCTCAATCTCGCAATGAAGGCGGTAAAGCTTTGACAGGTAAACTACGCTGTAGGCTCTGCTAAAATATAGGGAATCATTAGCTAGTTAGCTCGTTCTTGAGTTGATTTATTCGTCATACCGTTATTGAAAGGCGAAGATTGTGCTAGTTACTTGCAATCGAAGGGATGCTGTCTCCAACCGAGGATTTTGATGAAGTGTTTCTGGTCAGGTAAACTAAAATATTCCAGCTTGCAATCGTCAAAAGAAACAGTAAATTAAATACTTGGATTCGACCGTATGTAAATTCGTCCTACAACCGCCAACGCTTTGTTTACTCAAGACTCGAAATTTGTAATGTTCGTTTCTTGGAAACTTACTTGCCAGTTAGCGTACCGTATAAGGTAGCCTATTACATGTTCCGATCTTGTGTTACTGAGAGAACATTTATTTGACTTTAATTGAGACCCGATTCAAACGCCAATGTGGGGACCAATCTGCTAATCAAAGTTTATACAATAATTAAATAAAAATTGACGGCGAAATAAATCATATTGACTGCCGATGCGACTTTACAGGTCATCTCTTCACTCAGATACATATCAGATACATATTCCTCATGTTTAGTATTCATGTGACGGGCAATGCGAGAGGCTATGGCCTCTTATGCGACAGCGCATATGTAACTAAGGCTATCAGATACGTAGCCTTAGTTACATATGCGCTCTTGTGGCATACAGTACGAGGCCATTTCCCGTCACATTAAAACTAAAGTACCGGAAAGTCACGTTCCACAGATTGATGATGACTACACAGATTGACTAAGTAGTGTGTGCCATAATAATAAACTGGTATTCAGCATAATATAACATGCATTGCGTCGATCGATTTCGAATATATATTTAGACCTATTTTTCTAGAATGTTCATTATAATCATAGTGCGACAAATTGTCCTATTCAGGTTTTTATAATTTAAAAACATGACCATGCATGCTGATGTCTGTAATGAAGATTTTTTATAAATATGCAACACCAATTTTAGTCGTAACTTGACTATATGATTTCAAAAATTATAATTTCAATTTGTGTATCAATTAGATTATTGCATGTTTTGAGCGATGTTCACCAGTCACCACTACCGAACCTACAATAAACTACAACCTAAGTGAATTCGCGCAGTTATTAAGATGGAGTAAGTAACTATGTAAACTTTAATTAGAATTACTACAATCTAAATATGTTTACTACTTATTGACCGAGCGTGAGGTCTGTACTAGTGAAATATCGGACCGACGTTTTTAGTACGGACCGAGCGAGCGCAGCGAGCCGAGGTCCGTGCAGAAAACGGAGGTCCGATATTTCACTAGTACAGACCGAACAAGCGAGGTCAATAAGTAGTTTATTATATGACCACAAATGTTGTGAACGTTCTGTGAAAACTCTACAGTGTTAGGCTCGTATTCGCCACCATCTTTCTCGCGAACTAAACCAAAACGGCAGAGATGTTTTCCAATTTCTAAAGTACTTTCCATTTCGCTAGATTCCTAAAATTTCTACCTCGAATAGCATTTTTCATTTGCTTTTGTTTGACATATTGTTCAAGATTGTGCGTTAAGAATAGTTGGAAAAAACCCACCTGAAATTCTACATTACCTGCGAGAAGTAAATGTTATATTATCACGAACAATGTTACGAACGTTTTGGATATTTTAAAAAGTTTCACATAACGCGGAAACCTGAGCTATACATCAAATGAAAGCTTATAAAATTTCTAACAACATACCTGCACGGTATATTTCAACAATGAGTAGTTCTGAAATTATTATCCATCTTGTTGCGTATAATGACATGACTTTCATTTTGTTTATAAAATGTTCACTGTGAGCAACTGTTAGCGGTCCGGAACGGCAGATTCCGGACCGCTCAGGAACCGATCAAATTGCCGGATTTCACGTTCCGGACCGCTCACGAAAATAGTCATATAATAAATGTAGTTATTAAACAGCTGTAGTTAAAATAACTAAGACGAAGTAACTACGTTACCTATAGTTAAAATTACTACAATCTAAATATTATTTAAGAAATAAAAAACGTGTCGCGTGTGATTATCGAGTTATAATGGCACGAGAGATGCGTGTAAAACACGAGGCGATAGCCGAGTGTTTTACTAGCTTCTCGAGTGCCATTATAACTCGATAATCACACAAGACAAAGTTTTTTATTTCTTTTATAAAAGAACACCATTATTATTAACAATAAAGCCATGAAAAATGTAGATTTACCTGTTATAAATGACGTTGCTATGTGCGTTGCTAAGAAGTCGATGATGAAAACACGTTGGCGATTTTAGCGATGAAAATGCACTCAACGTTGCAGTTAAAACATTCTGTTGTGTTAGTACCTTGATTAGCCTTGTACCCAGGTATTCTTTGACTATCTTTTGTGATTTAAACTACTGAAAATCCGTCAAAAACGACAAAATCTACGCGAAGAATCACGTCAGCTTATGCTTTATTGAGTTAGAATGCACGGTTTTTGAGCTCAGTAACCAATCAGATAGCGTGTTCTCGCTCATTTACTTCCGGTTATTTTATAAATGTAGTTAAACAGTTGTAGTTAAAATAACTAAGACGAAGTAACTACGTAAACTATAGTTAAAATTACTACAACCTAAATTTTTGTTGTTTATAAACAGTTGTAGTTAAAATAACTAAGACGAAGTAACTACGTAAACTATAGTTAAAATTACTACAACCTAAATTTTTGTAGTTAAACAGTTGTAGTTAAAATAACTATGACGAAGTAACTACGTAAACCATAGTTAAAATTACTACAATTTGCATATATTATGTAGTCAAACAGTTGTAGTTAATATAACTAAGACGAAGTAACTACGTAAACCATAGTTAAAATTACTACGGCAATAGTTATTTTAACTACTAAACTGTGGTTAAAATAACCATGATGTAATAACTACACCGTGGTATTTAAAATCACTACGGTAATAGTTGTTTTAACTACAAAACTGTGGTTAAAATAACTAAAATGAAGTTACTACATTCTAAATAGTTAAAATTACTAAAATGTTGTAGTTAATTTAACTACCACGAAATAACAGTGTAGGAATATTATATAAAAGGGAGTTACAATAGTCAAGTTTGGAAGATACAAATGCATGAACAAGGGTTTCTGTTGTCTTAACAGATAAGAATTTCCGTATACGAGCGATATTCCGTAAGTGATAAAAAGCAGCTTTGCAAACTGATTTCAGATGAGACACCATAGACATAGTATCGTCAAAAACACTCCAATGTTTCTAACATATTGGTATGGCTGAATAAGATCAGATCCAAAATGAAACGATGGAAGAGATTGCTGTGAACTGTGTTTAGAAGAAAGAAAAAGAAATTCAATTTTATCCTTGTTTAATTTAATTATATTTAAGTCCATGTATCAATATCGGTTAGACATTTCTCAATATTAGCCATAGAACAGCTCAACTACAGATTGTCGTTACTCGAAAAAGAAACATATAACTGTGTGTCGTAAGCATATAAGTGAAATGACATTTTATGAAAACGCAATATGTACGCCAATGATGAGGTATAAAGTAAGTATAAAATATAGATCCAAGAACAGAACCTTGGGGACACCACATTTCAACTCATGAATTTCTGACACTTCTTCATTAATTGAAACAAATTGAGAACGATAAGTTAAGTAAGACTTAAACCAGTCGAGCGCACTTCCACGTATTGAAAACTTAGAATGCAAACTTTTAAGCAAAATGTCGTGATCTGCTGTATCGAAAGACGTGGGAGCCAGTTTACAATGAACAGCGAGGTGATCAGAAATAATAGGATCATGGATAGATACATTTGTAGCAGTCAGTTCTCCTGATCTAGTAATGATAAGATCCAATATATGATTGTTGTTATGAGTCGGGATACTAACATTATGTACGTTAAGATTAAAACAGTTTTAAGAGATCTAAAAAAATTGTTGGCAGTACTATCAGAAGGCACATCGACATGGAAGTTAAAGTCGCCAGTTAAAAGAAGTTTACCAGAGGAAGAAACCAAGCATCCCAATAATGAAGAAAATTCATCAAAGAATAGGGCAGTCGTTAGGCCATTGCTGGATGGGGGTAGTGGTCGATAAACAATAACGATACCAGTAATAGATGAGCATGTTTGAAGCAGCACCTCCATCACTTCAAACGATTTAAACGTATTAATATCCAATTGTTCAAATTTCAAGTTTTTTCTGTGGAGAACGACAATGCCCACACCAGTTTCATTGATCCAAGGAATATGTATGAAAACTTAGCCATTTGGACAAATGTCACGAATAATAAAGTCCGAACATTCGTTAGACTTAAGCCAAGTATCAGTAATATCAGTCAATACCCATATCCACGACACAATCTTTAATCTGTAAAGTTTTGTTGTTAATAGATATTGCATTAAGAAGGCAGAAGTTAAGTGGGTGCTAAGACATCGTTAAATAGATACAAGGTTATTCAAATTACGCCCAGTGCTGGTTGGTTGAAGACTTCGATAATCACGATGGCTGATAATGGTACGTGTATTGTGTAATGTGAAGGATAACTTAACAGATTTTCCGGAACGAACACGATGAGTTTTAAGTATTCCCTCGATTTTTAAATCTGATAAAGATTGGTAGGTAATGTGGATTTCGATCGCAAATCAAAGAGATGTTTTTTGGAATAAAGAACTCTCGTGACAGGAGAATTTACATAACCGTGACAATTGACGACATGATTAGGCCAATAATTTTCGTTATCAGGAGCAAGTTTACAGCGAATATCCATACAAACGGTAAGATCCGTGATAAATAAAGAATGAGGAAGTACCAGAGTGAGTAAACCATGCTTCGAGACTTTATAAACTGGAGTAGCGAGTTTGAGGCTTGACTGAGTCATCCTACGCTTGAATTGGCAGCGAATGTTGAAGTAGAAAATGTGTAAATTGTCCTGTCGAAAAGTATCAATATTCCAAAGTTCAGATTGATTTCCATAGTAGAGCGGTTTAGGTACAATCCTGTGCTGATACTCACAATAAAAATGGCATAGAAGAATATCAATCCACAAATTATTTGGGACAAAGAATAGTAGTCGGCAGCCATATTGAACGAATTACTTTCTATGGTATTTCTTCTTTCAAGTAAAAGTCAAAATGAATAATTTATATCAAGGATTGGCAAGATATTTACGGATGCAGTTCAACAAGGTAATTTTGTGCTTCAATAAATGTCCGACCGAGCGTGCAATGGATCACGGTTGACACTCACTGTTTCAAGAGTAGATCGTGGAACAATATATAAATGTGTTGCTAATTTGACCATGGGACATACTATACATATATTTTTATATGAGCTGTTTCCAAAATATAACATGATCATAAACATGCCCCGAAGTTTCATTTGAAGTGAACTGGCAAAGTTGACATGTAAATAAAACGTCTGGGACTGGTTATACGAAGTATAGCTAGATAACCACCCTAGTGGTACTTTGAACAACCCAAGCCATGAAGGCTTAGGACTGCTGGTCTCTGGCAGTTGAGAGTAATACATATCACTAATATTTTGTGATAGGTTTTCAACAATACTCAGTATTGTAGGGGTGTGTGTTGATGGCACAGTGGTTATCGCACCCTTTGCGATACCAGCTTAGATAAGTTAGCTGATTAAAATTTTCCCTTGGCTATATGTGAGGTTGACTCTAATGAAAGACTTAGTACTCTGGTTTCCTCCTGTAGTTAGACTGGAACAATAAGGGATGGTCCATATTGGAGCTATACTTCAAGTGCAAATGGAGTCAAGCTTTTCTATTGTCTAATTGTTGATGTAACAGCCAGGTATTTTGTTTATGGAAATTATATAATGGTATTACTGATCATTCGCCACTTAAGGTCAAACAGTTCCTGCAAATAATTAACTTGTCTGGGGCTGTTTTGCGTTGCAATTTCAACCAGAAGAATAGCACAAACTACTTCTAGTATAAAACACAGTCACCGGCAATACAACATTACTCTATCGAGACATTTCAGCTCTTTCAACGCTCTGTTCGGATACGAATGTTCGATTCAAAGTTCACTTTAAAGAAAACCTTCGGTCGACCAGACATTCTTTTGATACAATTTATTTTGGAAAATATGTTGTCAATCATTCTGCAATTCCAAATCACCAACTGCACAGACAAAGAATGGCGCAACAACGTGTTGAATAGCGAGCTGAAATCGATAATTTCTCGACACTTCTGCCGGCCCCCACGAACAACGCGATCACTTCTCGAATACCTAGCGATCTTGTCGACATCTCACGATAGCTGTCGAGTATTACATAGCTGAGGTCCAAGACAAGCACTCACTCAAGCAAGCAAGATCACGCGGGCATAGTGACTCCCGTTGAAGGGTCAGCGGTTGTTACAAAAATAGGAGAGAAACGAAAGCCAAGAATTTGATGATTGACGCGCTTCAATCCTACATTTTCTGCAAGCGGCTTTTCCTGCAGTGGAGCAAATTCTTCTGGATGATCAATCCAACACGAATAAAACGTTGAAAGGATTGGGAACCTAAGTGTACTAGAAATACGTATACGCAAAAACCCCTAGCCCGCTTACTGTTTAAAACTTTTATAGTTGCTTACAGTACTTATTTTCGTTCTTTTACTTGAATAACAATACGTCGAGATGACGTCAGTATCCATGTTTGTCCGCTTTTACCCATTATTCTTGCGGCCATAACAAAAGAAAATAGCTTATTTGCAACCACTTGTGAGTAAAATTTGGTTTGTTTGTCCGCATTTTGAGCCAGTGTACTAATAGCAGCCAGACGCTATGCTATTAGGTAATAGCCGATTCATAGATTTTCAGTGGACAATTTATCAATATCTCTGAGAGCTTTGTCTTGTCTGAATTTAATTGTTTTATAGAACATCAAACTAAATAACTGTATATAGCCCAAACATTTTAATTTTTGGATGCAGCGACAGATAGTTGGGAAGTATACTGCTGTTTCTACCATTAATCACAATTAAAATTAGTTGTTTCACACAATTGATGATTCCACATGAAATAATCAACTCCAAAGGCTGTTTTAGGAAGAAAGTGCATCTTTATCATACAATGGTTCACTTTTAAAAAAACAAATTCATTCAAATGTCTAGGGGTCTATTCAAATTGAGTTTACTAAGACGTATTAGGGATTCTACCCAATTGTTGGTGTGGATGATTATATAAACTTTAACTAAGTTGATAATTCTACCCACATTGCGATGCGGAGCTGGCAGGGATGTGGATAAGTTATATAATAATGATGCTCTTGGGAGGTCTCAATTTAACGCAGGGCAGAGAAACTGATCTTTTCCAAGTCGGCACTTACAACTGATCCGTTAATGTGCAGGATTTATTCAACTTCTGAGTTAAAATTAGTTTTTGTGACATTGTACTGTACATATATAAATATGTGTTTATATTTGTAATAAATGTAATTTGTTAGGAAACAAGACGCCATTGATACCAGTGTTAGCATTGAAGGGGCTATCCATAAATATTATTGTATCATTAATAATAATAATAATAATAATAATAATAATAATAATAATAAATGCCTAGTGCAGATACCATATCTTGATGGTTATTAATATGTGCAACAAGGCATGGCATTATGTACTATAGTATCTAAATTATATCACCATGCGCATATTTAATCAATGGTCAGGATGACATTCCTAGCCCGCTTGTTGACATTGATCAAGCTGACACAGTACTTGTTCAATTCGTAACAATTTCTGCTGACATAGTAATGTCAACATACCCAATGTCAATATAATCGTATATAAGCTGTATTTTACATTAAAAGCCTAGGACCAGCATTGTACAAGCTATTGATGACTTGAACGTCTCGTCATGTCAGCCATGTTGGTGGAACTTAAACAAAATAATATCATTAATGTATTTTGTTTGTGGCACCAACATGGCCACCAAACCTTTGTCTACGGAGTCTCGAGGGATTGGTTACAAGTCAAGAATTCACAGACATAATAAGTTATAAGTTATGGCCACTAGGCCAACTACTGTAGGCCTAACAATGTTCCATAATGGATGGAGTAAACACAGATTGTTTATGGAATATAGACCAGTATATATACGATACATGGATAATCGTCAAGAACCCTCAGAAAAATTATTCCCGGTTGAAAAAAAATTATAACCTTCTGATTGCCGGTGCCTCTAACCACTGAGCCATCAAGACTCCCATGGAGAGAGAAATACAATGATGTACTGGTTCAACTGATATATGTACTGCCTATATGGCAGTCACTATATTATATCAGTAATGCTAGCTGGATGTGTTAATATATACACTGCTGTAGTGAATGCGAGCTGCATAGGCAGTACCGTATACTATTACCTATATCAATTGAATGTATTATGTCGAATTGTAACCTTCACACTCCATTTGAGTCTTGGTAGCTCAATCGTTAGAGAATCTCAGCGGAAATCAGGTTACAGGTTCGATTCCTGTCCGGGATATCCAGCTCTGAGGATATGAGCTTGATAATAAACCATATATCATCTGTCTACTCCAAGCTCTCCCTTATTCATTACAGCAGTGTGTATATTAACACTAACCAGTATACAGTAATGTTTGTTTATATACTACAAAATTGTAGGCAGGCCCAGGTCGTATAAACACAGCTATAGCCTCCTGTATAGTCTGCACGTTTTTCACCCTATGAACTACAGTACCGTACAGTATATAGGCTCATTATCAAGCATATAATAAACATACTATATATGCAATTTCAAAATATGTACTAACACTTACTAATCTGTAGTATTATAAAGCACAAATTACGAGAATAATACTGTATATCTGCATCTGCTTTTCCTGTATACTTTTCTCATTATTTCGTTTCTTTGGAACACATCGAGTCGTTCAGCTCTTGTTGACAACTGCTCGTTTGACTTGTTTCTGTCGCAATCCATCTTGCTGTGTTGGTTTTGTCACAGAATAAGTATTGAGGTTTTGTTTTGACCACTGTCCCCTCTCGTTCTCATCTGCTCGTGCATCTTCAGCCTGCCATTAGTTATTTAAATTACTCATTTCACGTTTTTTCGAGTTTCCAATTGCTGTTTAAATTCACAAACAGTAATAAAATCGCTTTTGGAAAATAATATCACAAAATGTTCGCGGCTCACGACCTAGATAAATATCCTTGTACATCCATAAATATCCTTGATAACCTATTTTCATGAGATCCTCGTCATCGTAACCAAGACAACCAATGTCCGCCGTCCGCGGTTGATGGATTTTCAAGAAATAATTTGCCCTCAAATAAACGACCGGACATTGCACCACCCCGTCAAGATTATCACCCTCGCCACTGTCAAATTTTCTATTGTGTCTCGCTCCTCCAAACGAAATTGAAATACCAGGCATTAAATGCAAAGCGTTTGTTTAAGCAACAAGAAAAGCAGATAATTTAAGGTATATGTGCAATAGAAGATGACATAAATCTTTCTCTTAGATCCAAATCTGGAGGAAACTAAAACCAGTCCAGTAGCAGAGGATATTTCACCAGACGAGAAGGGGAGCGATATTAGAGGAACAGGTAAACATTTGTTTATATAAAGCCCCATTCACATTTTAATCATTTTCTTTAAGGCAGCCTTGAATGTTGGTATGTGGGATTATATGTCATGGCGTCTGCCATCTATATTTTCGTCGTGTAAACCGTAAAAACATCGGTCGCGGGCCATAATATTTCTAGAAATAGATCATCTCGAGCGGAAATAGATCATCTCGAGGGGTTCATGGGACGAATTTCGACTCTCGCTTAAACAGTTAAGTATTTGAACATCAAATTTGCTGAAACAACGATCAGGATGTTGAGATGTTCACAATTTTTCACGTTTTTCGTATAGATGATATTGTTGATTAAAAAATTTTATATCTCCCATCTTTTAGAACCATCAAATGCGGAGAAAGTAAAACAGCGACGTTCTTTTATTATACAAGTTCAGCAATCAGAAATTCCATCTCAATCTCGCAATGAAGGCGGTAAAGCTTTGACAGGTAAACTACACTGTAGGCTCTGCTATAATATAGAGAATCATCAGCTCGTTAGCTCGTTCTTAAGTTGATTTATTCGTCATACCGTTATTGAAAGGCGAAGATTGTGCTAGTTACTTGCAATCGAAGGGATGCTGTCTCCAACCGAGGATTTTGATGAAGTCTTTCCGGTCAGGTAAACTAAAATATTCCAGCTTGCAATCGTCAAAAGAAACAGTAAATTACATACTTGGATTCGACCGTATGTAAATTCGTCCTACAACCGCCAACGCTTTGTTTACTCAAGACTCGAAATTTTTCATGTTCGTTTGTTGGAAACTTACTTGCCAGTTAGACTGGAAAGCTCTTGTTCGACTTCATATGAATACTTCGAACATATTACAAGGAAGTATAGAATATGTAGAGCTTGTAAAAGTCAGGGAAAGACGAAGTGTTTTGATGAATAATAATCTACAATTATTTCGCCAGCGTCACGCTTTGGTGGATCTCGAACAACCGTCATTACCGCGAAATTAACTTGGAAACCTGATCCAACCGCTCCTAAAATCATTCCTAAATGCATGGTTATTAACTCCCGTTCTTTGGTTAAACCCGATGCAGTCCCGGCTCTTTATTCAGATCTCCAATCTCGACACACAAAATTGACATTTGTTTTGTGTCCGAAACCTTTTGGCTAAACAACAATATACTTTCTCACTTGATCTGCCGGGACGGTTATATACAATACTTATACGGGAAGATCGTTCTGATCTACGTGCATGCGGGGATGTTGCTATAATTTCTAGGAATGATTGGAGAATTAAACTTTTTAAGTCTGGAAACCACCTTGAATGTGTATGGTGCGAAATCGTAGCTCCTAACTCTAAATTTTACGTTGCTGCGGTCTATCACCCATCCAATCCGGTTAATCCTGAAACCTATTTCTTAGATCATTTGTCCGAAACCTGTGAACAGATATTATCCTCGGATTCTAGTGAAAAAATTATTATTGCTTGGGATATACACCAATTTAATATTAAAGACCTTATCAGTCAACGAGCCATTCAACAAATGTTGAAATTTGTCAACGATTATTGGATATTTCTCACCAATTGCCCGTACCTCTGGAGGTGTCCGTCCGTGTTTGAGGGTCTTGTATCTGACGATCTAACAGTACTGTACTGATGCGGCCTCGTATTACAACCAAACCAAATAGGTAAATCTAGAAAACTCCGTACGAACTTCTATGTGGAAAATAAAACGTGGCGCTGTTATTACGAGTTGAAATCTAAAATTTGACGATCGCCATTAAAATTTCGAAATCGTACTACAGTTTAACTTCAGAATGCTCTTGACGTCATTTGCCTAAAACAACAAAATATTATATAGTAAAATAGAAGTAGAATCATAGTTAATGGCAGAGTACAAAAGGTTGCCAGTGAATTAAAGTTAAAATCGCGCGTAGCTGTTGTTTACTCTTAAAATATAGGGTAGAGAGAAATTCTGACAACCATATAATATCAATGACCTCATTTTTAAAATTTTGATAACTCCTATATGATAGGCTATTAGCATGAACTAGTTATTAGCGATTAATAATTTATAAAAAGAAAACAGCAATTTTGAAATAAATTCGACTAAAATCGATGGTTTCACTAAATATTAGAAAAAAACAATAAATTGAGTTAATTAGTTAACTTTTAAAGTTAAAATTATTTTATTTTATTAAATTATTAAATTATTAAATTATTAAATTATTAAATTATTAAATTATTAAATTATTTTATTTTATTAAATTTTATTTTTAAAGTTAAAATGGTGTTTTGTTTAAATCCAATTTTGATAAGAATTTACACAAAAAGAAGTTAATGAAGTTTGTATAATTTTACTATTACAATATATAGGTGCGACCTCCTAAATTTAGATTTTTTTCCGAATTACCAACTTTATTCAATTTCGTAAATTATTGGAAATCATAGTCAAAATTAGCATGTCTATCGGAAGCCAGCATATACCAAAAGTTGTTCCAAATCAATTCTAAACATCAGCAAGGAACACTTATATTCTTGTATTCTTGTATTCTTGAATCTAAAAACGATCGTCGCTGAGGTTGTCGAAATATCTGTAATATAGGCAAGAGGGGTTCAGAGTCGAGTGGTGCGGGTGAAGCTTTTTGCAAACCAAATGACATCTATATTCTAATTATGCTAATTTATTCATTTCAACAGTGTTTATTAGGTAAGTGGGCGAGAACAAGTATGCCCAAACGATGTCACACTACGTACCATTTCCAAGTTTTATATTGATTTATTCATATTAGCATGTATATTATATTAATTTATTCTAGTTATAAATACTTATAATGTATCCTATCAACTAGGTGGATGAGAACGAGCATGCCCATGCAACTGATCATACTGCGCACGCCCATTGGTATTTATTACCCCACGTGTTGTAAGATGAGCGTTTAATCATATATACCACGATTTCGTCAA
Organism: Chrysogorgia sp. JL179-B06; assembly: GCA_035772405.1. Lineage (NCBI taxonomy): Eukaryota > Metazoa > Cnidaria > Anthozoa > Scleralcyonacea > Chrysogorgiidae > Chrysogorgia > Chrysogorgia sp. JL179-B06. The sequence continues at coordinate 1,355,348 of JAYKKM010000023.1, read as the reverse complement.
ACCTACTAAGAACATTTCAGGCTTTCATCGAGTCAAAATGCATGTGCGTGAAACATGTTTAAAGAGTTTCGTTAACAAACTCGAGTCGCCATAAACGTTCAGCACATGGGACAAAGATATTTGTTTGCGAGTGTTGCGACGAGTCGTTTACACGCAGTGATGCCCTTACGCGACATAAACGGAAGCATCTGGAGATGATAACTCACGCATGCAGTAATTGTTTAAACATGTTTTACCGTAACGATATGTTTTTGGAGCATTAGTTATTCTCCGAAGAAAATACACGTAGGAGAAAGACAGAAGAAGCCGAAGACGCTCCCATTGTAAAGAAACCAAGAGTCCAAACCGGACCAGGAGAATCTCGTCTTCCTGGAGGAGAATTAACCCTAATTATTTATACAGATTACGTCATTGAACCATCAGGATTCCTAATCCTAGCATGTGTATCAGTAAGACCTGTCATTATCTCCCGTGATGTCCTTGTGGTCAGACTTATTCTTGGACAGTAGGCAACCCGAAAGCAACGTATGCGCCATGGTTATGATATGGGACGAGTTGTGGAGAAATAACGTACTCATCGATAAAGATACGATATATCAATAAATGTCTTAATGACCATATAGACGTGTACGACTGTCTTAATGCCCTTTAGATTTTCGACAGATCTACGAAGATATGAACCCAAACCAATTAGTCTATTTACGATAATCTCGCTTAGATTCGTTTAATAGAACGATCTCTTGAACAACGAAGCGAGTATATTTAAACAACTAAATCGAATGAGTCAAAACCGTACGAAGAACGATTTTGGTTCGTATTGACTTGTCAAATGAAGCGAAGGTTGAATGCACACACGGACAATAGCGTGTATAGCTAACAAATATTTACCTGTCTTGGGAATATTTAATTATTTGAGGGTACACACTAGGATTTTATGGGTAAACATTAGTCAATATGGGATAATGAGGGATATACTAAGCAGGAAAGATAAGGATAAAAATAAGGATAAGGATAAGGATAAAGATAATGATAATGATAAGGATAAGGATAAGGATAAGGGTAAGGATAAGGATATGAGGATATGAGGATATGAGGATATGAGGATATGAGGATATGAGGATATGAGGATATGAGGATATGAGGATATGAGGATATGAGGATATGAGGATATGAGGATATGAGGATATGAGGATATGAGGATATGAGGATATGAGGATATGAGGATATGAGGATATGAGGATATGAGGATATGAGGATATGAGGATATGAGGATATGAGGATATGAGGATATGAGGATATGAGGATATGAGGATAAGAGGATAAGGCTCAGGATAAAGCCAAATGATGTTTCTCAGGAATGTTCGGAGAATATTCGTTAGAAACAACCTTTGGGTTTATCTTTATCTTTATCTTTATATATATCTTTATATTTATATATATATATATATATATATATATATATTATATATATATATATATATATATATATATATATATATATATATATATATATATATATATATATATATATATATATATATATATATATATATATATAAACAAACCAGATGAGTTTTGTTGCATATAGCTCAAAGAGTGCTCAATACTTTTGAGTAGAGCAAATATTTATTGATATAAACTTAAAGCTAAATGAACATTGCTACTTAAAGTTTCATGCCCGTGGGCAATCTTGAGGCAATAGTATAGGCTATACTATTGCCTGAAGATTGCCCACGGGCATGATACTTTAAGTAGCAATGTTCATTTAGTTTTAAGTTTATATCAATACTCAAACATGCCCGATTAATGTCTATGTACATAAACACGTTTATACAAGGGGTATACACTTCGCCTAAAAATAGGCTCGTATGTTATTTACTTGCACACGGTTATTTCAATTGACCGAGATGAGATTGACCGAGATAAGGTGTGTAAACCTATACGAAGAAACGGATTTTGCGATTTGTGAACCACAAATACAAGGCGTGTATCGTAGTGCAACCGGGGACCATTCTGATTGCCAAACATATAATATATTCTTTGAAATAATTAATATAAAAACTTTTACTGATGGGACAGGTAGGTGAGGAGTATATGTACAATTTTGAATGTGAACTAAAAGGTGAGTATATCAGCTGATTTAATTGTATAACTTACATACATTTTTCCCTTAGACCGAAAGCAAAAGGAACATGACGCTAAGCCAGCGCCTGAAGATATTCCCCTTGAGGAAATGGGTGACACTGGAGGAACAGGTGATATTTTTGCGTAACATTTATTATACGTTCAAAATTCGTATGGAATAGGTGCACAACTTTGAACAATTTTCGAATTTTAGAAAAATCCAGTGCGCGTCTCGAGCTGTAAATTTGGAAGACATTTATCTCGACTATGATTAACGTGCAGTTGATCACAAACTACAGTCGATAATATCTTTTGATATCACACCATCTATAATTCGATTTTTTTAAATCTATTTTATAGTTGAACCGGATGGCGTGCAAGACCAAAAACTGTGATTCCCTACTTCATCATTCACCACTTATTATTAATTATCCTTATTCCTTTAGAAAAAAGATAGTTAGCTTGATTTAGGAAGGTATAAAAAAGGATATGGATTTTTTTAGAGAGTCATTCAACGTTTACTTAGGCAGCCCTTTAGGTTGCATTATATTTCACTCCACTTTTGCATTGGTGATATTGAAATCCGCTGCACTTTTTGTATTTTCAGTTCTTCGTCCAGTTTTTTGTTGATATTTTATGGACTTTTTTGCGGAGTTCTTTTTCGGCTTTTGACTGAGTAGTTGGTGACTTTTTACCAATTCTTTGGACTACATTTTCCGCTGATTTTTGTGGAATTGTTCAACAATGGCAGACTTTTGCTTGCGTTGAAGTGTTCCCATAAAAAAGTGACAAGTTTAGGTAACCGTAAGAGGGAGTCGAGGCAGGCACGTGTGGAGATTGGCACTGCGAGCAAGACTCAACGAGATAGAGAATTCAAGGAAACATAAATTCTTAGAGGGAGTCACCACCTCAGTTAGTCTGCGGGTGAGGCTTCTCAAATTCCCTGTCGGTGATTCAGATACTTCATCAAACTCGTTACAGAATACAAACAATAATAATTCACACAATAATAAGTGGAGTGGATTTCAATATCACCAATTACGGGCTTCTTATTTACTAGTGTCGATCATATATATCTGTATACAAATGCTTTAGAAGTATTTCAGAATGAACCCATATTTCGATTTGATTTTTATTCTAAAATGTTTGCTTCGTTGCATGAAAAACCTCTTTTGGACCTTCTCTATTGAGTAAATAGGATACCTCATGATGAAGTTGTAGGAGACGGAATTTTCGTAAGAATTAAACTTGACCACGAGTATGATAAAGGATTCCAAGTCATGTTAAATCCTTTATTACAAGAGTTACCATTTTACCATCTTCTCTCATCAGGAATCTAGCACTAAATTGTTTTCCGGTTGCTATTTACTGAGACAGGAACGTTGAGCGTTAGAAATCATGAAAATAATTTACATCATTATGCGGTTAGTAGTTTTATAAGTGGATATCACACAATTACAATTGTTATCACACTATGCATGGTGATCAGTTGAACAAAGGATTTAATGGTTCAGTTGGATTAATGAATTGTAGGGGTGCCATGAGATAAGAAAGAGATATCATGAATCCGACATCAGTGCAGAGTTTACCTAAAGCGTTTAAAATGCCTATCTCCCCAAATTGTTATTATTTATAAACATTATATATATATAATGCGAATAGTTGAACAGTAAAATATTTCTTTGATTTGAACTTTCCTTCTATACGTTTTATAGTGGTTTATGTTTTTAAAATACGAATGAGTTTAATGTTATCACAGACATTTGGTTTTCTTTTCTGCTTTCCGTGTGACAAACTGCGTGAGAAGGGATTTTGAGTAAAAGTTGATAAAATCTCTACGTAATAGTTCAAACACGAGACGGAAGACTTAACCGGGATTTCAAAGTCCCAGTACCTATTGAAAATGCGAGCCGAAGGCGAGCATTTTTAATGCACGAGGGCTGTGAAATATCGGTAAAGTCTGACGTCGATTCTAAAACATAGAAATTTACATATTTTTTCTACATTGAAATATTTCAAAATCCTAGGACTTTGAAATATTTCAAAATGTCATCAAGTGATCAGCTAGATGGATCTCAAAACACTAATTAAACATTGATTTCATTTGTTTTTGGTTCATAAATTTGAGAATGTAGCGTTCGAGTATATATCATCAGCGATTTAATTATGTCAAATTCTTCTTATAGCAGCAGAATTTTCTGTCCGAAATAATTACTGGTCTATAACGTCACCGCGAACATCAACGGCAAACCTCAATTAGTAAAACGTTTTGGCATTCTCTATTCACTTTATGTTGAATATATATATATATATATATATGAATGATATCGTATTTGGGGTGATAGGCACTTTAACGTGCTTTTTTAATTGTAGTACAATCCATGAATGACACCTGGTATGATATCGTTTTGTAGTATAGTATGATTAAATAAAACGTGCTGTTTAAAAATTCTATTCTGTTTGTTGTGTCTTAAGTTATATTATTTAAAGTTTCATTGAAGTTGGTTCATGCCGAATGTTACTTGCTTCTGAAAAATTACCAGAAATTAACGTGAGTTGGATAGTGCGAAAATATTAAAGTGAACATTGTGCTTATTTTGTCGTTAATTTCTGATAATGGATATTTGCAACTTTTGTGACCCCAGTCATCGCGAATGGAACCCGTTATGCCGGCATTAAATTTGATGATTAGTGATGGCCAATTTTAGAAAATCATGAGACTTATGTAGTAACGAACGAAAATATAGAGATATCACAGTCGATAAAACTGATTGGAAACAAACAATGTTCGCGTTCATGTGAACAAGCGGTTTTTGTATCTGCGATTGCGCAAATAATATTGTTATCGTGTTTTTAAGTTTGTTAGCTCGTGCTTAGAAGCTGCAAAACGCTACTATTCTAGAACTTACGATTACTTCATTCGAAGCTGAAATAGCGGTGGCGATCCATCAGTTTGATAGATGGAAACAAGCATTTGACAAAGCGTATTTATTTCGACGCCATTGCTTGCACTTGATATATATATATATATATATATATATATATATATAGTAGTATAGCAAGTGGGGCTGCGAGCCCAATCGACCTCAACCGTGAATATAAATACCAAAACATCACCAAATTTGGCCAAGTCACGACTCGACAAATTTGGTGATGTTTTGGTATTTATATTCACGGTTGAGGTCGAATAAGCCCACAGCCCCACTTGCTATACTACTACAGCGATCGTTAGTCAATCTAAACACCCCTCCCACGTTTTCTACTAAATTGATGCCAAACACACGCGAGACTCACGAGACAACACCAAATCACTATTTTAACGAAATACGACACGTTTCGTCAAAATTTAGAGAAAGTTTTGTGTCGTCATTTTCACATTTGTGTTTGACAAACTATGACTGACGCGCTCTACCATTGTTTCAATTCATGCGCGAAAAAAAAGCCACTAGATTATGATTCTAGTGACGATGTTTAATAAATTTCAGCGAGAGAGCCACTAGAGTCTAGTGTTAAATAGATTTCATATGCGATACCTGCTATACGAATCAAGGTCACCTGTTGGCGTCGCTAACAACAACATTCCATTACGAATAGCAACTACGATTTTTTAAAAAAATATTTTCACTTTGAAAAAATATTTTCACTTTGAAAAAATATTTTCGTTTTAAAATATTTTTTTCAAAAAGTTGTGGTTGCTATTCGCAATGGAATGTTGTTGTTAGCAACACACCACGTACAACCACCTGCTGTCGTGCTGACTATGAGAGAAGAATCGCAGTGTTTTGAAGAAGGAGTGAGGACCACCATGCTAAGACTGTCCTAACTTTGAGCGTACTCGTTAAATCGTACACTATAAATATCGTGAATAAAAAACCGTTGTGTGAATGGACTCGTGCGGTTGTTATGAAGCCACCTGCTAGCATGCAAATTAGTCCACCCGCTCACTATTTTCAGTGTTTGTCGTCGCACTTCTGAAATGGTGGTCGTACACATATTTAGACGTTGTGATTCCTCCCGACAACAAGCCCAAGAAAGGCACGTACGGTGTCACAACCGCGACAATACTCTCGACGGGTCTTTTTGCGACTCGTCGTTTAGTTCGTCAGGATTTTCAATAGCGTTCAACCCATCCAGTAAGCTAGCGAATTTGCTGATTAACAAGTCGGTGAGAAAAGCGTTTGCAATCTCGCACGCGTGGAGAGAGTGACCTTATGGGAATCACGTCGCAGTGTTTAAGGTATGTCTCTCACTACAATGTTTTTGTGACCATACGCGTAGGAGTCAATACCATTTTCTAAAAGGTATCGTTTATCGTCAAAACAGGATAACGACACCTTATTAATTTCATAACTACCTAGCTGATGTTTGACACTTCTAATGGTCTTCATTGTGTGTCGCAATTGTTTCTGCTCAAGTAACACACCTTTTATAATCTTCGTGCTTGATCACTTTTTTAATTATATTCTTTCTAATGCCTTTAGCGGTTTTTCCCACCACCCCCATCCTCTTTCAAATAGCTGTACATTTTACTGCGCAAACCCAACGAACTCAATAATTGGTGTTCCAGCGCACTCGTCTTTCATCTTGCCAATAACTTTCTTATTCTCTTTGAAAGCGAACGGGTTGTCTGCAGGGTAATCGCTATTGTCAAACTTTTCGCGCTCCTCCATGAAGTCGGAATAAACGTCGCCAGTTTTGATTGAGTACAACAGACTGTCAGTGTCAGTGAAGTGCAATCTACAGGTGTCGCTAGAGTACTTTTTCATGATATAATTATAGTGAAAATCATACATCAGCGTTTTACTCAAGTCTAGTATGCACATACCCACGTATGCGGGTCTATTTAATGTCAGCGTCTCTTTGACTTTGTGGACAGCAACTAAGTTCTCGCTAAATATCTTGCAAGACACAAACGTAGGCTTTGAGACAAGCTTTTCTAACGTTTTCTCGGTGGTCACTAATCTTACGTCCACACGCTTCCTCAAGTTCTCCATTGTTTTTCCAAACACACTGTTGTTCATCAACTTGAAGAAATCCTTCTCGAAAGCGTTCTTAGCCGCGGTTCTCTTGACTGTGTTTAAAGTCGATGTACTTGCCCAACCACTTGGACTGGTCAAACTGTAGGACCCTATGAATCTTTTTGATTTTCAATCCAAGATCCATATACAACTGCAGATTTCTATAGTGACACACATACTTTTTTTTGTCCATCAAATTAGTCACCAGCTTTTTCACACCACCAACACTCACGTTAAACTTATTTTTGATTTTTGTGCAGTACTCCGACAACATGTCAACAGTTATTTCCATCTTCTCAGGAGCCAGCGGGTAGTCGTTATGTAGGTCATGCAAATGGGCTGGATACTCCAAGTCGACTTCAAGCAGTAAGCCCTTTTTACTATTGTTGTGATAGTCGCATAGATTAACCTTTTCTATCTCTCTCTCAGTCAACCACTTGAAGCCACCCGTAGGTAGACTTCGACTCATTGCCCATCCATACAAGTTGTTGGCGTCAAGGTACATCAAATACTTCGACTCTTGCTCTTTGTCATACCCTTCCATGTACTTATTATTCGCCACGCCATGTCTGTTGCATATGTAGCTCACACCACCACGCATACCTAGTTCTACGAACTGGAACATGTCGATGTCGGACAATAACTCAAGCTCCACTCCAGTCATCTTCAGCATAGCATCCCAAGCCAATCCGGGCGATGTGAAATAATGGCAAGGGTCTAATTTATACTCGCGATGGCATGTCTTTCTAAAGTTCTCAAAAACGTCGGCAAGCAAGAGCACATCGCTTTTCAAATACAGGTCGTGATACCCACCCATACTTTCAACGTCGAAGTAGTCCCACACATCGCAAGCACGCTCATGCATTTCTTCCGTAATATCCGCGTCATTCAGAATATTGTAGAAGTCCTTTTTGGAGGGTAGCTCGCTTTCATCGAATTTTTCAAAGGAGTCCATATAATCGTAGGGATAGACCCCCTTTCTTGTCATAAGTGCCAACCCCTCGTCGTGAAACACTTCTGACGTGTATTTGAAAGCGTCCCTTGGTAGGTTCCTCACCAAGTTGTCTAGACCACTACTCATGAACTGAAAGCTGTCCAAAAATATTAAGTTTTTTCCAAGCATGAACGCCATGTACTTCTCCATGTTGTTTGGTATCACATTTATGTCTTGACCAAACTTGCCAATCTCCTGCATGATGAAATGGCTATCGTAACCACGTAAGTTATGAAAGATCACAGGAATTTTATCAGTCAATCTAAAGTTCACGTTACACTGACGATGTGCGGACCCTCTGTACTTACCTGACACGTGACAGTGGTCTCTCACTCTAACGTCAGCGCCGGTGTACTCAACACTGCAAATATGACAACTTTTAGCCTCGTCAAAGTTCTTCTTATCGGCATCAGTCAGTATCATTTCTTTGTTAAAGTGACTCTCAGATGTCTCTTTACAATATTCGACAATTTCTAACATCTCCCCAATGAACTTGTTGACTGCATTTTCACCGCGATACACTTTCACTGGCTTACTGTACTCGTTGTCATAACAACAAACCAGTTTATACCCATAACCACAGTCGACGTGCCTCTGGTAAGCATTTGTGTAGCTACACTCGCTTGATGGCGTCGCTGTGTGCACCTTCTGTGTGATAGCCTCGAAGTCTGCATACACCACAAATGGTACATTTAATTGTCTGCTAAAATTCTCATATTTTACTTTCACGCCTTTTTGTGGCATTTTAATAGCTTGCTTCCCATTAATGACCAAACACACTTCCACATGGCGTTCAAGCACGTCCGCACGGGTGAAACACTGCAAACAATACCTGCAAAAGTGCTTTCTCGCCTTATGCTCTGTTTGGCGGTACATGAATTTGTTAAAATCGCGAATGTACACATAATGCTTGTTGCCCACGTCATTAGTTATCAACAATAGGTCCATATGGTCAGGACACGCCTCCTTAGAAACGTACACAGGGAATGGCTGCTTATTTTCGTACCCAAAAACATTAATGCTAATTTCGTTAGCCTTTTCGATCTTGTTGTAGTCTTTGAGTGTGACTGGGAAGTCAACTCCGTCATAATTCAGCTCACCGACATGCCTGGCGTACTTCGACGTTCTATCGGAGTGTTTTCCAACAGGAAACTTATGCGCAAGGTGACACCATCTAAAGCACTCGTTGTCATCATCGTTATTTACATTTATCAGACCCTTCATACTGTTGCGCAGCTCCTTTGGCAACGCAATGTAGCTACTCCCATGCAAAGGTCTGTAAATAGCGACGTTAACGTAGTGTGCATCTATTTTGTCGATAGTCCATCCAGACCCCTCAGATAACCACCCAGCTATCCGCGTCAAAATCTGCTCCGACCCACGATTGGCGACACCCTCGATGTCATGCTCGTTAATGACGACAAACGTTTCGCTGTTAAAGTAGGCAGTTTTGTATGTGGTCTTATTGAGTTCTAAAACTTTCTCAAAAGTGACTTTGACTGTCTCCACCACTTTCATTCCGTTGGTCTCACCTAGTTCACGTCTCAAAAGATTAATGACAACGCTTCTACTGCCGTTTACCTGATTGATGTCTCTGTCGTCAATTACCTTGACTCCATAGGACCTTGTGAACCCTCTCAGTGCTCGATCCAACAGATGTGTTGACGGTGCGAGGTCTTCGACTACAGGTTGTGTTTCTTGATCTCTAAAGAAGCGGTGAACGTTGGTCGCTTCATCTGTTAGTGAATTGACAACGGCTGCACTCGTCTTGTGCGCCCGTCTTTTTGTCAGTGGGTTTTTCACAGTCCGACTCATTGGCTTCTATATACTACACTTATTTATTTTTTTCCTAAACCACTCGTTGTAATAATTGTCATCACTTTCACACCATCCCAGCTTTGGGTACACCACCCCAAACAAATTATCGTCAAACAAGTCTTTCACCTTCCCGTCTTTGAGGTCTGACACCTTCTTGAGTGTCTCGACTCGTCTTCTGTGGCACAACCTAATAATGTAGTATCCATATCTGCTGACATTTCTACCCTTTACCAAATTGCATGAGTACAATGCGTTGACAACTTTCAAGAAGTCCTCTTTTATCAACTCAAGGTGCTCACCCTTCACGACGTTCCGCAGTCTCCTCCCCATCCACCAAGATCGCTTGTGAACGCTTTTTAGTCGCGTGAGTCTCATGTCGCTGTAACTCTGAGTGTAGCCCCATTCGGTGTCACCACACTTTGGGCATGCGTACCCACCACATTCAGTCACACTTTTCAAAACCTCGCAATCCAAGCAGTAGTAAATTCTGAAGGTGTCTCCACACTCAGTTTGCGTCTCGCTCGCGATTTCGTCAATTGTCAAGCCATAACTCATCTGCCTCATAAGTTTGTCCATCACTCTTATACTACTCCAACATTTTTTATTGAGTTAGCACCCGTACCGCTATTCCACTACCCAAACCTAACGCACCAACAAACAATAATTGGTATTCCTTCATTTCCGCACTCGGTTGGTAGTAATCCGCAACCTTCGGGAGGTCAGTGAACACTCGTCCGCTGTGCCGTATGGTCATTACGCTTCTAAGTTCTTCCAACGCGTGGTTTGTGTCATTGATGTCAGCATTAGCATCTGAGAGCTGTTGTCGCAAGCGCTGAATCTGATCTTTTTTAGCGACCTCATTTTCATACCACACTTCTTTCGCACTGGCTAACTGTTCCAATGCATGGTTGTGTCTTTTCATCTCAGCTTCATAGCCTGAGTGATTAAACTTCGAAAACATAAAGCCAGCGCCTGCAAAAGCCACTGCATTAAATATCCCTCCAGCCACAACACTCGCCATTAACTTACGTTGATTTGAATGGATCTGTCGGTATCCACTTTTTTGATTGCATCCATTTTACTAACAGCGTTCCTGCACCAACAGCTGCAGCAAGTTTCACTGTGCCTTTAACTGTCTCTGGTGTTCCCAATGGTTCTCCCAAAGCCTTTTTAGAAATCATACTCACTGCCACAGCACCAGTCGTGACAAGTAGCGCATCGTACAATTCGTTCATGAGTTCTTTTCGATCGATCGCGGACATATATACATTGTCGTGTGTTTTGTTCAAGAATCAAACGTGTCTAGCGCTGGACGACAAGTTCTACGATTTTCTGACGCGCTAGCCACAGTGCTCGCAGGCTCCAGTTGTGTCTCTTTTTCATTGCTAATTGTGTACCATAGTGAAGCACCAGCGATGATTACACCGAGTGTTCCAACAATGTAACCATAGCTCCACTCACCACCCTGTTCTTCGTTAACTATCATTTCACGCATTTTCTTTTCTTTCGCAGCTTTCGATATCTCAGCCAACTTTTTACCAGCAGCGACGCGCTTTGGGTCCTTCACCTTAACACTTTTCACATCAGCCGTGATCTTCGCTTCAACAGCCGTCTGTGAGTCCTCAACCATCTAATACACTATCACGTGTTATCTTACTCACAGTCGACCTCACAGGTGTCTCACAGTTGACCTCACAGGTATCTCACAGCTCCAGACCAAACGCACTAAAAAATTAGGATTTTTTCTGAGAGTATAACATAATGACTCAAGCCCGAGAAATCAGCGAAGAAGATATTGCCAACATGTTGAGAACAGCCTTTATCAGTGTGCCCACCCTACAAGGCGCCTCTGGACCTATCGTCTTAAACGAGTACTTCTCAACATACACAATGTTCGACCCCGACCCTGAAGGACCACCAAAACGGCTTGGCTCTCAGATCCGCCATACGAGGTATCTTCTCGACGCTTGGATCGATCTTCGAGAAGACAGAGCCAACGAGCTCGCTGGTGTGTTAGCTGGCATAATCCCTGTGTGGTGTTACTCACCATTCAAATACCTTATGTTAGCAAGTGACGTCTACTTGAGCGACCCTAGTGAGTCCAACGCCACATTACTCGGTAACTTCCTCCAAGTGTTCTTAGCGACCCTTCTATGGAAACCATGCCCAACCAAAGCCAAAGCGTGGCTAGAGCTCGCCGCAAACCGCGACGCTCACGTTTGCAAGGTTGGGTGTAATGAGATACTAGGCGTGGACGATATCAGGGACCACGTACTCTCACCCGCCCACAGGCACTTTGCGAGAGATAAGAACGTGTACACCTGTCACCCATGCGGTGTGGCCACCAACGACCCACTGCATCGCTTGAGACATGAGAGCTCGAAGACTCATCTTGAAAACTTAGAGCTTCAGCGGGTATTCAACAACGAACAACAGTTGCCGCAACAGGAGAGAACATTTCTCTGGAGGTATAGTAATCATGAAGAAAGTCGGTAAACTAGAAATCGTGATTGGTCCCATGTTTGCAGGAAAAACAACCGAGACTCTTCGTAGGTTAATCACGTTAAGTAAATCAGGGCTCAAAGTCCTTTACATGAACAACATAGGTGACACTAGGCGAACTGACCACGCGTTCTCCACACATCGTCAGACCATTGTTGTTGGATCAGACAGTTTACCTGCGAAGTTAATCACCAACCTTCCAAGTTCTTCCGAGATAGCTGACTATGACGTCATCGGCATTGATGAAGGCCATTGGTACTCTGATCTGTCAGTTACCCGTGAATACATCAAAGCTGGCATTCACGTCATTATTTGTGGTCTCATAACAACAGAGCATTTAAAGAGACTTGGTGAGCTCGACACACTGTTCCCAGTGGCAGACGACATCACATTTCTAAAAGCGTATTGCGCCGTTTGTCGTGACACTTACGGAACAACTGTTGAAGCGCCATTCAATTGGAGACACAACCCAGGACCGTCATTCGTTGGTGGTGCTGAGCAATATCGCGCAGTGTGCAGACGTCATCATCCTTCCACACAAAATTAGGGGTGTTCTCGGATACCTCACTTTTTAAATTTAGACATTGGTCACGTGAAGCGTCCAATGTCTCCCGTAGAAACATTTTTTCACATAGTGGTCAGAAGGTTTGCGAAATAAATAGAGAAATCTTCGCAGACATTTTTTACCAAATTAAAAAACGTCTTTAAAAATGCTAGAGCAGTTGTCGCCTCAAACGTCGTCTCAACGACAAGAACGAGCGCTAATTCGACTTATTACTGGCTGTCTAAAAAGTCTCTTTGCAATAGTGTCTCTCGTGGTTACTCAACGCTGATTTATTTTTAAATTTACGAAAACACTGGGGGCACTGAAACCCAACGTCAAAGAAATATTTTATTACTGCAGTAATAGCGTCATCGTACGAGTCGCACAAGAGTGTTAGATAACCAGCGGATTTGTATCTGAGTAGCAGAGACTCCTGCTCTTTGGACGTCTTGCCTGTGCCACCTGGGTTCTTGAACTCAATCACGAGTCCGCTATGCTGTCGGTTTGCATTGGCAATAATCAAGTCAGGTGTTCCACGTTGGTAACCTTTTTTCCACGAATTTATTCTTTTACTCGAAGTGTCTTGATTCTCACCACAAGCGGCTATCAAAATAGCTTCTGGATAATATTTCCTAAGAAAACCAACAACTTTCGTATGAAGGTCAAACTCGGTGATCATTTTAAACTGATTGTGTTTGAGACCGACGTCAGCTAAACTTTTTCTAACGCTTGGTAAGACTTCTGAGTGCACCCACCTTCCAAAGTGTTTCGCACGCTCCATTTTACTCGAGAACGTCAATGAGTAGACCCCAAGTTCGTTGATAAATGAGACCTGTTCCATCTTCATTTTACAATCAGGTTCGACATGGTCGTTAACTGCATCTTTTGGTCGAGCGTAACCTAGAGCGCTCGCGACTTCTTTCGCTTTGAACCATATTTCACCGTTGTGATTAATCGTCGTGATTTGATGACCATCGAATAATTGCACTGAGTTGGTTGCCATTACTATAGCCCTGCAAAAAAAAAACTACTCGACATAGGTGTCAGGTTTTTTATAGACCTGGTTTGTTGTGTACCAATGCAGCAGGTGTGTTTTATTAGTCTTCAGTTTTCTACGTCGTCTGAAAAAGTTTCTAATGTTACGAACCAGTTTTCTAAGCCAACCCATTACATAACTTAAGTCACGTCTCCTACCACTCCTACGGTGTCTGATTCTGGTAGCGTAATAGGTTTGCCGTAAGTCTTTTTAGACCTCATACCAATCTCAGCGTGGAGCTCGAGAGTAACGTCACCGCGACCAAATGACCCACCAGCTTTGAACATGTGGTCAGTCGTTTTATTTATCTTATATGTTTCATGAGGTCTCGAAACACATGCTCCCATTTACTTTACACCATATTCCTTCATCATTTCTCCACCCATGATTATGATGTCTCGGTTCGTCATGTAGCCACTCACAATTTTCACACCGTAGAACTCTATCAACGATGGGTATGCATAAGGTGCGAGTGGTATTCTTGGTCGATGTATTCCAAAAATTGTTCCATAGGGTGTGCCTATCTTTTTCATATTCGCTACGAAGTCTGAGTCGGCTGACTTAACGTTGTTGACTCTGACGTGTGAATTGTCCATTTGCCAGTGTATTGATATCATGTGCATTTTACTTATGTCAACGCCACTTGGAATAGTGCATACTTTCTCCATTGCTGGGATGCTACCACCATACGCGAGTCCATTAGTCACGCCAGTCTTGTACCCTATGAACTTATCCCACTGACCATCGTCGTTCGATATAATTGTCTCCCAATTTGATCCAGCGGTGCGAGTAGGTAACCTCACCACAACAAAAATGGAGAGATCACACCATTGCATACTCGGGCAATTAAAATGGAGACCTGACTCAAGTGGGATTGGTGTTAACACAGGTGACAGAAAACTTTGGCTCACACCGCTGATGCCAACAATAGGACCATAAGCCGGGTTGTTTTGCACTAATTTACTTGTTTCACCAATGGCTTTCACTTTGTTTGAACCATTGGTGTGAAATTCCACATTTTTCAAGGCGTGTGTGCTAACGTTGAAGTCGAGCACAACGTTGTAGGACTGACTCTTGAGGAAACCTGATAGTAGCTGTTCTAGAGTTCTTTTATTGGTAGCATCTGAGTCATCGACTGGGTCTGCTACGTTTTTTATCGCTGAGCCTTGCATGTCTATTATTCCAGACATCCTTCCACCGGTCGCGCTTAATTTAGGATCTTCGTCCAGATGCCTTTTCGTTCTCTTTAGTATTTTATCGTGAGGGTCGTCAGACTCATACCCATAGTTTAGACTCATTACTACTTCAAGGTGTATTTGGTTAGCAGATAGCCAGAGACTGCTGAGAACCCTAACACTATCGCCAGCGTTGTCGTGTCTGACTTACTTGTGGGAAGTGCTTCTCTCATGGGAAGTGGTGCCGCACTTTTTTGGTGAACTTTTTTAGCCACGAGATTACTTAGCGCCGCCACATTTTCTTGGTGAGCTTTTTTCTTCACGGTTGTTGGTACTACTAATGAGTGAGTCACCACATTTTCTTGGTGGACTTTTTTAGTCGTAATTGTTGGTGTTGTTGCATTCAAGCTAGTGTTCACCCCAAATTTCATGGACTCTGTAGCAACCTTTAATAAGTTGTTGTACCCAGCGATTTTATTCTTGAGTATCACTAGGTTACTCGGCATTAACCACGTACTTGGCGACACTGCAAGATTTTGGACAACGTTGGTGTCTCTAATCGATTTATTCATGTTGAGAATCCATGTCGACACGTCATAGTTGATAACACTGTCAGAAAACAACTTGCGGAATTCTTGTTGGGTCTCTAGACTTCCTGCAGAACCACCAACGACTGATACGCGTGTTCTCGCTTGCGCACCAAGTGTGGAGTACACAAAGGACTCTATGCTTTGGTTTAGATATTGCAGCCCAATGTTAGTGAAGCCGTCTGAGAGTCGTGCGACGTATCGTTTGTAATCATTATGGATGTCGTTGAGTGTGAAGACTCTGGACTCGCCTAAAGTGCCATCGCTCAGGACTTTATTCTGGTAGTAGTGCCTTCTAGGAATCTTGGAAATCTTACCATACAATTCAGAGGCGTTGAATTCTCTACTTATTGATTTCATGGTCTCACCACCTTCCATTCTTCTGAGAAGTCTTCTAATGGTGAAGTACAAATGGAATCTCATCACACTTGTGACCACAGGGTGAACTTCTTGCGATACTGACAAATGTTGCAGTGACACCCCACAACAGAAACTCGCACAATACGTCGCAAACACAACGCGATAGTAAGATTCGCTGTCATCCCACTCTGATTTTGTCTTTGACGTGGTGACTCGCAAGACTGGCAGCTTTGACATGAAGTAGTTATTTTGGTTAACAAAAACTTTAAAGTTGTTCACTGGATAATTTAACACATTTTCTGTTGGATAACCATCCCAAAGCCCCCAGTGGTTCTTATGACCTTTTGGCAATGGTTGGATAGTTCCACCACCTTGCCATATTATTGGGAACTTACTATTGTGTAGCCACTTCCACATGCTTTTATCATTTTTGAAGGTTGTGCTGGTTATGTCCGTGCTGAGGATGTCGTTGTTTCTGAAATATATGTCGACACTCATGATCTTACCATCTTGCAAAATATTTGGATAGAACTCAAATTTGCCTAGAGTAGCGTGGGGGTACTTTTTGATGAGGTCTGCCTTTGCGTCGTGTGCAGCCTTCGACGTGTTAGCCATCGCGAGTTTGTAGTACTTTCCATAGTAATCACGAAGGGCTTTCTGCATATAATATACTGTATGTTATACATAATGCGAAAGTTGACGGTATTCATTGAAGGTGCAGAGAAAGTTGTGTCCTTCGACAACAGTGTGATGATCATGCACGATAACCCATACATTATGGTCAAGACAGCTACTGTGTTTTGGGACTACCATAACGTAAGACGTGGTGATGTCGTTAGTGTCTTCAGGCCGAGCAACCCTGGGACTGCTTATACAGTGATTGGGGGAGCGGAGGGGAGGTATGCTAACTTCAAGACAATGGTCGGAATCTTAGAGCAAACCTTTAAAATAAAAAAGATAGATCTTGAGATAAAGAGAGTAGAATTCACAAGTAGGTGTATGGTTATGGTTAAGGTTAGTGTCCCAACTATGTTTGGTGGCGTTGGACCTCTACTTGGTTTCGCGGAGGATAGGGTGATTAAGGGTGACTCAAAGTGGTACGTCAGTCCAAACGAGGTCGACATGTATAGAGGTCTGAGGTACATAGAGATCTTATGTGACATTGTTGACCCCGAAAGCAATGTGGGTATTGATGGGAAGCGTAGCAATGTGATCGCAACGTTGCCAATACCCACCGAGCAGTCTTTGAAAGGGTCAGTGCAACGTCATGTGGACATTGAGTCCAAGGTAAGTATTAAAAAAGGTGTTTACTCGAGTATGACATTTCGCGTCAAACCAAATAACGATAGTCTCAAAATTGGTGCGGTGCTATTGGAACTGTATATTGTGTGAATTATATGGAACTCGGTGTGGAAACAGAGCAAGGGTTACGAGACATTTACTATAATCCTAAGACGGGGTTCAGTGGCGCAGAGAGGTTGTATCAAAGTGCGTTGGGAGACGGATTGAAAGTAACTAGAAAAACAGTGAAAGAATGGTTGACAGCGCAGGACACCTACACTAGGTACAAACCCATTGTGAGAAGGCATAAATTCCGTGCGACCTTTGTTGGGTTTCTTGGTGAAGAGCTCCAAATGGACTTAGTGGACATGAGCAAGTATTCAAAACAGAACAAGGGGTATTATTGGATACTGACAGGCATTGAAATATTGAGTAGATATGCTTTCGGCATTGCAGTTTATAGAAAAGACACTAAGAACATGACTAAGGCTGTTGGAAAATTGTTGAACAACTTCAAAGATCGGTTTGGGACCACACCTAAGTTAGCACAATTCGATGATGGACTTGAGTTCTACAATGTTGGTGTGAAAAGTTTACTGAAAGAACATGGTGTTGAATATTTCAGCACTAAGAGTGATAAAAAGGCCGCCGTTGTTGAGCGTTTTAA
The DNA here is from genome assembly GCA_035772405.1 of Chrysogorgia sp. JL179-B06. NCBI lineage: Eukaryota > Metazoa > Cnidaria > Anthozoa > Scleralcyonacea > Chrysogorgiidae > Chrysogorgia > Chrysogorgia sp. JL179-B06. The sequence continues at coordinate 1,337,242 of JAYKKM010000023.1, read as the reverse complement.
TAGAAGTCTGAAGAGCATTATGTGGAAGTACTTTTACACCCGTGGAACGTACAAATGGATTGACGTTCTCGACCAGTTTGTGAGCAATTATAATAGCAATGTGAATCGAAGCATTATGATGAAACCGAAGGATGTCAATAAGTCAAACGAAGGCGAAGTTTGGACCACTTTGTTTGGTCACCAATTTGCAGACAACCCATTGCCAAAGTTTAGAGTTGGTGAGTCAGTGAGAATTAGTAAATACAAGAGTGTGTTCACAAAGGGTTATGAAGCCAACTTCACTGAAGAGCTGTTTAAAGTGGTAAAGGTTATTCGTGGCGATCCGAACGTATATGAAATTGAGGATCACACCGGTGAACAGATTATTGGTAAATTTTATGAACAGGAATTATCGCTAGTCAATAAGAAACCTGGTGACGATGTGTACAGAGTTGAAAAGGTGTTGAAAAGAAAGAAAGCCAGAGGGAAGAAGATGGCGCTGGTCAAATGGTTGGGTTATGAGAGCAAACATAATTCGTGGATACCAGAAAGCGATATTCAAAATGTGAGTTAATGTAATATGACTGAAAGTGGCTTCGACAACCTTGAGATGGGTAGCTCTAACGAATACAAAGATGTCGCCGACGACGAACTAAAGTATAGTCTTGAAAAAGCCACTAAAGATAGTGAGCTAGCTTGGGATGACCCAAACGTCGCAGTCGGCGAGAGAGTTAGACTAACTAAAGTGAGGAGTGGGCTGGCTCGCGAACATGGTAGAAGGGAGCGTCAACGCGTGGAGGAGGCCTTTAGCAATATTGAGACGTGGATTAATAACAACGCAAAAGACTACGAAGGCGTTGCGAGGAGTGCGTCATTGTTAGACACCACGCGCGCGGAGTACGTCGACATACCTGGACTAACACCAATCGAGAATCGCGAGTTGAATAGCACACTCAATCCAAGCGAGAATGTGCTGCGTGAGTCTAGAATAGGCGACGCTGGTACATTGCAAATAAAAGCAAACCATTTTCGAGACTTGATAGACAAAGCGGGTGAGAGAATGGTAGAGCTTGGTAAAAAAGATCTCACAACTGTGGGGAGCGAAGAGCATGTTAATCTAGCCGAAAGAGTGATTGGGCTCATACAGGCTAAAGACGTGCTTATTGAACAGCGGGAAATAGAAGAGGTTAGAGAGCGACAAGAGATCGACATTGACAGGTTTCAGAAGTTCAAGAAATGGGCTAGAGAAAATATGGTTGGGATGAGTGCTCTAGCGATTGCAGTGGCAGCAATTGTGACGACTATTATTATCGCTGGGAGGTCTAACGTTATGAAAGGCTCTATGGTCACGAGGTCGTTTGCACAGGCTGTTAAAAACGCGATAACGAAGATGGGTCCATGGGCTGTTGGGTTGGCTAACTTAGTTTACGACGCGCTGGTGACAGGTGCAAAGGGTCTCGCTTGGCTAGCTCAAAATCTGTGGGTGTTTGCGGTGACATTCGCGTGGCTTGCGTACAATTATCTAAACTAGAAAGAAAATGTGATTCGTAGGAGTCAGAGAGCGATATTCAAAATGTGAGCTAATGTAATATGGCTGAAGGTGGGGAAGTTTTTGACGAGATCGAGATGGAAACCCTCAATAAGTACGAAGACATGAGTAATGAGCAATTAGAAAAGACGCTCGCCGATGTTGAAGACGTTATTGAAGGCATGTACGGTAAGCACACTGAAGACAACATGCCGGAAGACGTTCGTGTTAATTACAACGACTATCAAGACCAAGCGAAAAAGGTAAGGAGTGAGCTAGACGCGAGGCGAGGTGGGCAAAAAGAGACGCCATTTATTGATACTGATGATGGTAAGACGGTGACGATAAGGGGAACCAACACAGAAGTCCCTGCAGTGGGGTTTGTTGAGCAGGAGTCATATGGTGATGTCAATGACGAGAGTTTTAGTATAGCTTTTGAAGAGGAGAAAGAAATTGAGAGAAGGCTGGGCGAGCTAAAAGCATCCAACAAAAAGCTAACAGAAAACAACGTAAAAAGAATCAAGCTAATAAACAAGAAAATACGTAAATTAAGCAAAAAGGCACTCGGTCTCGACGACGCGTCAAGGGAAATAGTCAACAGGTCGCAGGTTACGGACTCGGGGGCTATTCTTTTCAAACCGGTAAACAAAGACGGTAAATATGGAAAACCCAAACTAATTCTAAAACCTAGGAAAAAAGGTTTGATCTACAGTAAAGACGCGAGTAGTAAAAACGCGATCGAGCAGTTCAAAAAGTTAGTTAGTCAAATCCCTGAGAATGCAGAAACAACAGCTGTCACAATAGAAGTAGTCCCAGATGACCTCCCAGTAATCGAGACAAGAGTGGGCTATGCCGACATACCTGGGCTGTCACCAGACGAGAACCGCGAGCTGAGTGGTGTGGTTAATCCAAGCGATAGTGTGTTGCGTGAATCAAGAGTAGGTGACGATGGTACGCTGCAAATACAAGCGGACCACTTTCAAGAAGTGATATATAGAACGTCAGACGAACTAGATGGTGAAGACAATGAAAGCATCGCCTTTGAATTGAGAGAGCGTGTTGTTGGGCTTGAAGAAGCTCGAGACAGAACTATTGAGCAGCGAGAAATAGAGGAAGTTAGAGAGCAACAAGAGATCGACATTGACAGATTGCAGAAGTTCAAGGAATGGGCTAAAGAAAATATGGTCGGGTTGAGCGCTGTGGCAATTTCAGTGGCTGGAATTATAACGACTATTATTATCGCTGGGAGGTCTGCTGTTATGAGAGGCGCTACGGCTACGAGGTCATTTGCACAGGCTGTTAAGAACGCGATAACGAAGATGGGTCCATGGGCTGTTGGGTTGGCTAATTTAGTTTACAATATGTTGACGTTGGGTGCGAAGGGTCTCGCATGGTTGGCTCAAAATCTGTGGGTACTCGCGGTGGTACTTGCGTGGTTTGCTTACGATTATTACAAGCTAAAACGGTAGCGATAAAACATGTGTAAAGGTATATGAACGTCACGTCGGCAGAGTTGAGCCCTGGTTTTAGACGAGCAACTATGGGCGTCATAAAAGGGGTGAGAACGCAACACGTAATCACGTTGAACCCTAATAAAGTCAGCCCTGGTGAGGAACTTTACATTGATATACCAAAGCTCAAGGTTAGTAGCTGTTTGGTGCCTGGATCGTTGGGTCTAGTGTTCGACTTTAAGAATGCAAACGCCAAAAGCTGGTTCTTGAACAATGTTAGCAAGTTGTTGGTTAAGAAACTTGTTGTGAGGCTAGCTGGGGAAACTGTGTACGACAACAATGGGGAAAATTACACTGGTGTCTATCGCGACCTTTGGGAAAGTGTTACTGCGCGAGACCAAATGATTGACTATGGTATTGGTGGTGAGAACTTGAGAAAGTTAATTTCTAAGGACGACAGTGGTGCGACAAGTGGGAACGTTGTTAAGGTTAGTGACGCGTTAATGTTTGGTGTGATTGGAACGAAGCAGCGGATTAAGCTTGGTAAGATTATGAATGACCACGGGTTGTACGCTCCTTTTAGCATGAACAACAACTTGCAGTATGTGATCACACTTCCGAAGGCCACAGACATTATGGTGGCGCAATCCGGTAGCGCCGTGGGCGGATACACTCTGGAGAACCTCGAGCTTGAGTACGAGACGATTGATAACCAGGAGCTCGCTGATGAGATAGCGTCGGGTTACGCAAGTGGTCGTAGTTTGTCGTATGAGCACGTTACGTTGATGAAAACCACCGAATGGGACAAAGGTACGACCATTGTGAATGAAAACATTAATCTTCCAAGAAAAAGCATGAAGGCGATTGTGTTGCTATTCACGAATAAGGTGCGAACAGACAGCGAGGAGTTTCTTTACCCAAATATTGAGAATATTAGAGTCACAATTGAAGGTGTGCCAAATAGTGTGTACTCACAAGGCATTCCGAAGTCGAAGTTCTATGCGGAAGCGAAACGATTGTTTGGGTTGGGTGAAGAACACGCTCAGTTCATGACCATACAGAAGTTCTATAAAGATGGCTTTGCGTTGGTCATCGACTTGAGGAGTGTTCAAGATAATCGCAATGTCGCCACTGGCAAGAACATTGTAAACACACAATCCGGTGTGCTTCTTGAGATCACTAAGAAAGCGACGACTGCAAATGTCATGTGTAGGGTGTTTGTGATAAGTGATGGGTTGGTCAACTTTATGAACAATGGGCTGCAATCAATCCAGTATTAAATCAAACGTGAGTTAATGGAGACTCCGTTTAATATGCTAATTGTTGGTATGACAGCTTGTGGTAAGACGCATTATTTGCTGGAAACATTGGAATCTGAGTACTCTAGTAAATTTGACTACATTGTGTTGATTTGTCCTACTTTCGAGTGGAACAAAGCGTATCAAGGTTGGAAATATGTGCGCGACCCTGACGTGTTAGCGATAGACTGTGCGCAGGACAACGTCGACGCTGTTCTCAAGTGTGTAACAAATGTTTTTAAAGGCACTAACACTCTGATCGTGTTGGATGACTGTGCGAGTTCTCAAGATGTTAAGAATAGGACTAGTCAATTGGTCAACTTGGCTTTTAGCGCGCGACATTTTATGTTGAGCGTTATTGTCATCACACAACAACTGACGTCGATCGCAAAACCGTATAGAGAAAACATTAGTAAGCTCATTTGTTTTTACTGTCCTAGCAGGAGTGATATGAAGGTTGTTATTGATGATTACCTTGGAAACATTAGCAGAGAAAAATCGTTGGCGATTGTGACCGCATTAAAAAATAATAAGTACGCTAGACTAGAAATCTCACTACGCTATCCATACAGTCACGAAGTTGTTATTCCGCAATAAAATATGGGTATAAGTAGTAGCGTGATGGTAAAACGCAAAAGTGAGGAAAATCCTACGATTGAGGAATTAGTTGAGGATACTCAAGCCGCTAGTGCCTCGACTGTGGAAGACGACATTGACGTTAGGAGAGCTGAACTTATTAGACTGTCTGGTGACGGTGTGGTGAGCCAATCTGAAGCGTATATTAAAAAAGCGTCCGCAAAGGTTATTGATAAGATATGGCGCCAATATGAGTTGAAGAGAATGGAAATCGCAAACGCTTTTCTCACTGACTTGCTAATCAGCAAATTCGCTAGCTTACTAGATGGGCTAAACGCTATAGAGAATCCTGACGAACTAAACGACGAGTTGCAAAAAGATCCGTTACTAAAGAAAGACGTCGAGAGTATTGTCGCGGTTGTGACACCGTACGTGCCTTTCTTGGGCTTGTTGTCGGGAGGAATCACAACGTCTAAATATGTGTACGACCACCATTTCAGAAGTGCGACGACAAACACTGAAAATAGTGAGCGGGTGGACTAATTTGCATGCTAGCAGGTGGCTTCATAACAACCGCACGAGTCCATTCACACAACGGTTTTTTATTCACGATATTTATAGTGTACGATTTAACGAGTACGCTCAAAGTTAGGACAGTCTTAGCATGGTGGTCCTCACTCCTTCTTCAAACACTGCGATTCTTCTCTCATAGTCAGCACGACAGCAGGTGGTTGTACGTGGTGTGTTGCTAACAACAACATTCCATTGCGAATAGCAACCACAACTTTTTGAAAAAAATATTTTAAAACGAAAATATTTTTTCAAAGTGAAAATATTTTTTCAAAGTGAAAATATTTTTTTAAAAAATCGTAGTTGCTATTCGTAATGGAATGTTGTTGTTAGCGACGCCAACAGGTGACCTTGATTCGTATAGCAGGTATCGCATATGAAATCTATTTAACACTAGACTCTAGTGGCTCTCTCGCTGAAATTTATTAAACATCGTCACTAGAATCATAATCTAGTGGCTTTTTTTTCGCGCATGAATTGAAACAATGGTAGAGCGCGTCAGTCATAGTTTGTCAAACACAAATGTGAAAATGACGACACAAAACTTTCTCTAAATTTTGACGAAACGTGTCGTATTTCGTTAAAATAGTGATTTGGTGTTGTCTCGTGAGTCTCGCGTGTGTTTGGCATCAATTTAGTAGAAAACGTGGGAGGGGTGTTTAGATTGACTAACGATCGCTGTAGTAGTATAGCAAGTGGGGCTGTGGGCTTATTCGACCTCAACCGTGAATATAAATACCAAAACATCACCAAATTTGTCGAGTCGTGACTTGGCCAAATTTGGTGATGTTTTGGTATTTATATTCACGGTTGAGGTCGATTGGGCTCGCAGCCCCACTTGCTATACTACTATATATATATATATATATATATATATATATATATATATATATATATATATATATATATATATATATATATATATATATATATATATATATATATATATATATATATATATATATATATATATATATATATATATATATATATATTATATATATATATATATATAGCTATATATATATAGCTATATATATATATATATATATATTATATATATATATATATATATATATATATATATATATATAATATATATATATATATATATATATATATATATATATATATATATATATATATATATATATATATATATATATATATATATATATATATAATATATTTATATATATTTATATATATTTATATATATATATATATATATATATATATATATATATATATATATATATATATATATATATATATATATATATATATATATATATATATATATATATATATATATATATATATATATATATATATATATATATATATATATATATATATATATATATATATATATATATATATATATAATATATATATATATATATATATATATATATATATATATATATACAGTACTGCCTAGAATTAACCTAACAGAAACCGGGGTTCATCCGCGGATCATCCGCGGTTCAACCTGGGTTCATCTCCGGTTCAACCGAAGTCGATCCTCGGTCGATCCGCGGTCGAACCTAGGTCGGTCCGCGGTTCAACCTCGCGTAACCTAACCGCAATATTAACCGCAATCGCATTTCGGAATATGTCGTTTATTTCCGAAGTTTGGCGTCGTTTGACGCATGGTTTAAGTTCTGTTGCAGTTGGAAGAAATGGGAAAGTTGTCAAAATAATGAAATATGCTAAGTTACGGCAGCGATGTAGAATATTACTTATTTCAGAATATAATATCGTTTGCTATGAATTTGATAATATCGTTTGGGAGAACTTGTGGCAACTTAAAATAAATACTTGTGCATTATCACAGGGAGCCGTAACGTGAAGCGAGTTTAACAGAGAACTAGCGAGTTTATTAGTGAAGCAAGTTTAACAGTAAAGCGGGTTTGTTTGGTATTTTTACACAATAATTGTATTAAATCGCTATTAAAATGTTCTTACTTGTTAATTTTGTCGACAATCGGGACAAATTACAGACAACCAGACCAGAAAGGCAATGAGTCAGTGTTTACATCAATTCGGAAGGCCGTTGACTGTGCGTCTCGCGGTAGTGATTTCGGTAGTGATTTGTTTTGACATCTAATGTAGTTGTTAGGTAAAATCTTAGCTTGAAAATCGGCTACATGATAGATTAAAGGTTAATGTTCACAGTCGTTTTGAAATTTTGTAATTGAAAGCTGTGGTAACTTATATATTGGAAACATTTTTAGTGGAGACCTTTCGTATCATCTGTGCCCCGATGAGTTGACCACCGGAAGTTAATTAGTCAAACATATCATCTGCGAGCCAAACCCGGGTCGACCCGTCTAATAATAATAAACTAATAATAATAAACTCCTGTTAGCGTTCACACGACAGCCGGGTCGACCCGGCGAGGCCCTGGGGCGAGGGTGATAATCTCGACGGAATTTTTTCCCGCGCTTTTTTATGCAAGGGGAAGTGAAAGTAGCCTTTATGTCGGAATATATATATATTTGTATGTATGGTAAACGATCCTTTATTGTTGCCGTGGTAACAAAGGAAAATTGGGGTTAGAGAGGGATAATTTGGCAGTCCAAGTGGTTAAGTTAGGATTATTAGGGTTGGGAATTGTGATTGGGACGTACGTACTATAAACCGCTTTTTGGTGGTTACATTTGGCGTTTAAATTTGAATTGACGTCAGCGCGACAAACGTACCTTTATGCCGCCCCCCCCCCCCCGAAAACCGAAAGCGTTTTTTTGGGGGGGAGGCGACTAGAAGTTGCAGAACCTCTGGACTAAAGCATCAAATTATACAGACTTTATCAGGTGATTTCAAGCCGTAATTGTAGACTGCAGTGTTGACGGGCAAGAACTGACACAAATAAAGGTAAATAAACTAGAAATACGTTATACGCAACACCCCTCGCCCGCTTATACTGTTTGAAACTTTTGTAGCGTAGTTGCTAATTTACTACTGTAATACAGTACTGTAGTTCTTTTACTTGAATTAGGTACAGGTATTAGCCCATTTATTTGCAAAACTGAATAAATTTGCAGTGGACAATATCTCTGAGAGCTTTGTGTTGTTTGAATTTAATTCTTCCATAGGACATCAAACTAAATAGCGTAAACTTTTTAAATTTTTGGGTGCAGTACCTGGCACCTGCACTGAACAGAATAGTGGGGAAGTTTACTGCTGTTTCTACCATAAATCACTAAGAAAGAAATTACAGCACTTGTCTCACACGAGAGCAAAACTCGGGCCCCAGGACTGACATGTGTACCCCTCCCATAAATTTCCATGAGATGTATGAATATTGATCCCTTAATTGCAAGTATATATTTTTAGACACCTCATACGTTTATAATGTTATTGTATGGCAGTAACAGTACAGCATAATATACAATTATTGGATGAGGTTGAGCATCATGATATCAAGAATTATCCAGATCGAGGTCAATCTTACCTGCCAAAGCAGATAACTTTGACCGAGGTCTGGATAACTCTTAAATATCATGCATAAGCCGAATCCAATAATTGTTTTATTGTACATTGTTCAGGATAGTCTTACTATAAAAATATACCAGGCGTTTTTTAATTTGTAATTTTTGCACGTTTGGTCCTAGTGACGTCATCAGTGTTAAATAATTTTTGTTTTGGACACCTCCGTGCAATAATTCACAGTATTCAACAGAAATGAGGTCGCACCTGCCAGAGATTAAGAATTCACTGGAATTAACCAATAGGGAACGAGAATGAATTTTGAATGTATAATAAATGCTTTTAGCCAGTGGAATTGGGGAAAGTGTTGAGATGAACGGGTACTTTGTGTTACTGGTAGGTACGCAATACGCATAATGGTTGCAACATTTCATTGGTCTGCAGAATACACCAATCACAAGTGATTGACGTGGCGATGTGGCCGGGCCTCTTGCAAGACCCGGGCATTTTTAAATTTTTAAATTTTTGAGTGCAGCAACAGAATAGTGGGGAGTCTACTGCTGTTTCTACCATCAATCACTAAGAAAGAAATTACTTTTATCACAATATTGATGACTCACGAAATAATCAATGCAGTATTTTGTATATAGACACCAAAGGCTGTTGAAGGAAGAAAGTGCATCTCTATCATACAATGAGTGTCCTTTAAAAAAATCAAATTCGTTCAAATGTCTACGGATGGCATGCATATATAGTGCAAATGTATAGGGGTCCATTCAAATTAGATTCACTAAGACGTACCTATTAGAGATAATACCCCAATTGTTGGTGTGGATCGATTATATACAGTAAGTTGATCATTCTACCCACATTGGACTACTGTGATGTGGAGCTGGCAGCAATATGAATAACTAAATATTGATGGTCATAATCAGAGGTCTCTAGGCATAATGCATGTCAGGGAAACTGATTGGTTAATAGAAATCCCAAGTTTTGTACCTCTTGTATTAGAAGCAAGTTACATTGTGTAATGCTAGTTAGGAAATTCCATGGCATTTTAACATCATATCTACCAAGTAAAGAGCTATTTTCCATGTTTCAATTAATCTGTTCATAGATGTTATAGCACCATTATCAATAGCCTTAATTGACAATATGTGAAGGATATACAACTTTTGAGTTAAAATTAGTTTTTGTAACATTGTACTGTACATTTGTAACAACTGTAATTTGTTAGAAAACAAGACCCCATATATTGATACCAGTGTTAGCATTGAAGGGGCTATCCTGTATAAATATTATTGTATTATTATTATTATTATTATTAATACTAATAATAACAATGCATTAACAATAATACTAATAATAATAATACCTAATGCAGATTGCAGATACCATATTTGCCATGTAACAAAGCATATAATATATGGCATTGTGTACTATAGTATCTAAATTATATCACCGTGCACATATATATTATAACCTATATTCAGAATGCCATGCCTAGTCTGCTTTTCGACAATGATCTAGCTAACACACATAGTAGCTGTCAACATACCCAATGTGAACTTATAATAATAAGCTGTATTTTACATTGACAGAATAAGTGGTGACCCACTAGACCAGCTAAGTGTACTGTATAGGTCTAACATGTTCCATAATGGATGGAGTACTGTAAACACAGATTATATATGGAATACATACCAGTATACAAAACATGGACGTCAAGATGATATCATCAGAAACATAATATTCCTGGTTGAAAAAATTATAACCTTCTTATTGCCAGTGACGGCCTCTAACCATTGAGCCATCGAGATTCAGATGGAGAGAGGTTAAAATGATGCACTGGTTCTAATGATATATGTACTGCCTATGCACAGCAGTTACTATATATTTCAGTAATGACTAATGATTGGGTGTGTTAATATATACACTGCTGTTATATCAATAGAATCAGTACATCAATGTAACGTTCACTCACCATCTGAGTCTTGGTAGCTCAATGGTCAGAGCATCTCACTGGAAATCAGAAAGTTATCCCTGTCCGGGACACAGAATAATTTTTCTGAGGATGTGAGCTTGCTTCATCCATGTACTGTATCGTCTGTTTCCCCCCGAGCTCTCCCTTATTCACTACAAGTATACATAGTAATGCTTGTTTATTGCTACAAAATTGTAGGCCAGGCCCAGGTCATATAAACACAGCAATAGTATGCATGTTTTTTCACCCTAAACTACTATATATATATAGGCTATAATTATCAAGCAGATAGTATTTATAATTTTAATCAAATAATAAACATACTGCCAACTGTCAATATATTATACATATATGTTTTGAAAATTCAAAACATTACACACCTTCAAATTTTCCCAAATCTCTCTGTTAAGTATTTCAAAATGTGTCCATTAGATTTCGGAGCTTGGAGCAAATACACAATAAAGTGTACAATTATTTAATTTACATTCAAACACTCATTAATAATTCATGAGGAAAAGACAAAAGAAAATCACGACCGTATCGTGGTTTTAAATGTGATAAAGATTCGTCCTGATTTACATAAACTTTATCTTTGATTTTCTCGGCTTAGACAACATCGATTTTCAAAATTACTACGCCAATGAACTTATCAAATGGGTCGTGTTTGAAGCCGTTTAATAAACTCGCAGCACGTGTTTATTAGCGAGTCAAACTAAAAAGTTTAATAAACGATAAAGTGATCGTGAACTGAAGGTAATGGCTATTCGCACGGTAGCCGTACTCTTAGAATTCAATCTCTTAGAATTCAACGAAATGTAAGTAAATATCATCAAAATCCTAAACCTAACCCTAATCCTAACCAAATTGCTAACCCTAACTAAAAAAAACTATGCAGAAAAGGCAAATTAATTGCTCAACACAGACCGGTGAGTCGCTGACAATCACAATATACATAATTATAATAGTCCTTTTACCTTTTACTTGTGTCTGTCTTTGATTATCTTGTCCTTCAACACTACGGTTTCGGCTTGAAATCAGCTGATAATCCAGGGCGAAATTTCCGATGCCGCGCATGAGGACGGTTGATTATATATATATATATATATATATATATATATTATATATATATATATATATATATATATATATATATATATATATATATATATATATATATATATATATATATATATATATATATATATATACCTATAAAGCCGATCTCTTGCACCTCGCGTGATAAGGGACTAAACGCCGATCGATATTAGCACCCTCGCCCTCAGGCCTTCGGCCTTCGGCCGGCGCTTCGCGCCGGGCGAGGGGATTAATAATTTCTCAAATAATGGATAATAATAGTACACTGCGAGTCTGTGTTGAGCAATTAATTTGCCTTTTCTGCATAGTTTTTTTGGTTAGGGTTAGTAATTTGGCTAGATTTAGGGTTTTAATAGGTTTAGGGTTTTGATGATATTAGGTTAGCATTTATTCGTACGGCATGCAAATTTTGAAACATATACATATTCACATGACCAGTTGCTACGACCAGCTTCGCCACTGTGTTTTACTAACTTCTCGAGTGCCATTATAACTCGATAATCACACAAGACAAAGTTTTTTATTCCTTTTATAAAATAACACCATTAAATTAACACTAACAGTCCATGAAAAATGCAGATTTAACTGTTATAAGCGGCGTTGCTATGTGCGTTGCTAGGAAACATGTTAGCGATTTTAGCGATGAAAATGTATTGAACGTTGCAGTTAAAACATTCTCTTGTATTAGTACCTTGATTAGTCTTGTATCCAGGTATTCTTTGACTTCCTTTTGTGATTTACACTACGTCAAAAACGACAAAATCTACGCGAGGAACACGTCAGCTTAGCTATGCTTTAATATTGACAATATAATGACACGGTTTTTTATCTCAATCAGACAGCGTGTTGTCTGTCGCTCATTTACTTCCGATTATTTTATAATACTAGATATATTTTTTTTTATTTATTTAAATTAATATTTATACAGGATGCTCCGCTCACCAATGGTGGTTTTCAGGGAGGTCCTGTCGTAAATATATAAGTAATGTAAATACATGATAGATAATAAAACTATAAGAAGAGAAACGTTACGCTCAAACAAATAAAGTAATTTGAAAAATGTTGTGGTTAGAATAGTTTCTTTAAGTTTGTTTTAAAATATTCTAAACTTGAGGATTCCCTTAGGTCGGTTGATTCCCTTAGGTCGGTTGTTTTTTTATATTGCATGGATATGTCAGCTCAACCAACAAGCAGGTGAAGTGCATCCTTGATCAATGTGGTGATAATGTGATATAATTTACTGTAATGCATTGCATCAATGACAATTTGTGCTTTTAATTTTTGTATGGGCATAAAAGCATTTGTACATTTGAGTAGTGTAAACATGCATTGTACAGGTTTATGGACCTACACATGTTATGCCTGGCCTGGCCTCCACTTAGTGTTTCTGGGGAAACACTTTTGTCCTTGGAATAGAACTGCATATGCAATGCCGGTTTTATATATATATTTAAGCTACTCTTGTTGAAGTGCTTTCTGAAGGATATATAAAGAAGATTTTATTAACATAGATTTTATTACATTTCTTACAAACAAACAATTGAAAATGTAAAATTAATATAATATGTGTGATCACTCGAACTAAAAGTATTATACATCAACAAATCTGGCAACACACTAATTGGGCATGCGCCACAAGAGCATTTATATGTGCATTTTTTTAAATTGCAGGGGCAATAAAATATGATTCTGGACATATAAATTAAAGAGCTTTATTCCCATGGAACTGAACCTGAGAGAATTTTTTTGAATATCGTCATCTTGTAATCTGTTATATTTAGGGCTTCACTTTTGTAACTAATGTGGCATTTTGATAAAGGAGCAGGGTCCCGATACATTAAAAACTAAGCAAATGTGTTCAGAGTATTTTTTGAAGGTGCGGTATATAATGTTTATAAACCTGAACAGAAGAATATATATGCCATATAATCTGTTTATATGCCCTGGGATTATACAACTTACTTCCAAAGGGGTTTTGAGTGGGATAGATTATAAACGGTATAGAAAAATGTTTCAAAATGCATAACAGGCAAACTGTTGGCACTTTTTTACTCAAGTTTTTGCTTAATAATAATAGTAACAAATAATGTTGTAACTTAATAATAGTAACAAATATTAACTAAAATTTACAATAATGTGAAAAATGATGCCCTGTATTATATATAGCAAAACCTGCTAGACACGTTATGTAGCAGCCTCAAAATGCTTAATTGTCAGTAGTGAGATACTTTTTGTACGCTTTGAGTTTTGAGTGCTTTGATTGAATAATCCCAAATATATATACACATGCATTTTCAGTGAGTTATTATACAGTGTGACATCACAGTGAGGATCCGGCCTTTACATATGAAACAAATCTTAATCATTGCAGGTTGATATAATAATGCACCCAAAAAAGTAAACACTTTGAGTTATTTAGTTATTTAGTTTGAAGTCTAATTATGAAACAATGAAATTCAGAACAACACAAGCTTGATAGTTTAAAGGCTCTCAGAGATACATGTAGTGTTTTCTATAAAGTCCATTCGATTGGCAAATCAATAGGTTATTGATTTTTGTCGCCTATTACGGTGGGCAAGGGGTTGTTGCGTACACGTATTTCTAGTATATTCATGTAAACACGGGTTGACTTGATCCCGGGCTCGTATAAAGTGTCGGCAATACGATACCCGGGTAAGTTTCCATTTTTCCGCGCCAAGCCGCAAGCATGGCAAGTTCGAGCGATCGTAAAGAAAAAACTCCTCAATGGCAATGGCAGTGACCAGTGGTCATAGACTGCACCAGCGCTCGGATATATATTAATAACAAATAAACCCGCTTTATTGTTAAACTCGCTTCACTAATAGACGTTACGGCCTGTGGCATTACGTTACCTGCCTGGTTCATCACTCAATCGCTATTCAATCCAATAAAAACAGTCCGACGAGTGCGAGCAACAAGTTAATACTACCGTAGACTTGCAATCTGCAATTTAGCGAAAAAACTGCCTTGCTATAGTTTAACGCTTGATGATTTTGTCGTCTTATATGACATGTTGGCATATTGAATCAATATGATTTGTCGATTTATGCCCACAGGCAGCGAAAGGTAGCGAGACTCATATACATACTCCAATTTAAAAGCTCTTGTTATATGACTGTGTTTCTGGAGCATTCTAACTCGCACAATTAATTCAACAAACAAGTAATTTACGCCGGAAATACGCGCGCCGATGTACGTTGCTAAAAATATTAACAGTTCACCACCTTTTCACTTTGACAAGACCCGTTTTTCCAGTCGTATTATTTAAATTTTAAAGGTCATACTCTGATGGACTCCTAGGCTCGAAACGTTAGTATTTCGTGACTTAAAATCGTGGCAGTTTACCACCTTTTCACTTTGCAATTTGTCATTTACACTCGTTCTTAATAACGACGCACAGCCATACATGTGGTTGAAGTAAGAATCAATATCATACAATAAAGAATGTAGTTTGACCAACTCAATCAACACACTCTTACAATAATGTATAAATCACCGTTTGCCGACACAATAGCGTCCAGAATACTCATTGAATAGATCTAATTTCATTTGCTTTCGGATTCTTACGATCGGACTTCGGAATCCGAAGTGTACGGTCGCCAATACTCTTGCGGTTGCGGTCGAATGTGTCGACCGCAACATCACCGCAACCGAACCGAACCGCAAACGAACCGCAACATAACCGCAATCTAACTGCAACCGAACCGCAAACGAACCGCAACCGAACCGCAACCGCAGTGTTAGGTTAATTCTAGGCAGTATTGTATATATATATATATATATATATATATATATATATATATATATATATATATATATATATATATATATATATATATATATATATATATATATATATATATATATATATATATATATATATATAAGAGAGTAGTAAAAAAGTAGAGTGCTGCGTAGACAGTGTTTTGAATATATAGCAAAGTGAAAAGGTGGTAAACTGCCAAGAATTTAGTGACGAGAAACAGACGTTTCGAGCGGAGCCCTTCATCAGAGTAAGACGAGATGAAATAAAATAAATAGGGCTTATATAATGCCAAAAGGGTGTCACAGGTAGAAAGTAGCCAATCAAATGCACGGGAAATAAACTAACTAATAATTAATGAGATGGGAAAAGTTAAATCATTTGCTATTTTTAAAGTCGATCAATAAGCAGACTGAGGGGGTGGGAAAATGACAGGTCCAATATTCAAGGGGAATAGGCGATAATAATAGAAACAAAGACTTGAAAAGGAATGAAAGTGCATAAGCTTATTAGCTTATAAAAAGTTCCAAGCAAAATAAAATAATAAAAAACTTTTAGGAAATTAAATAAAAGAAAAACGTTCGTTAAGACCAAGAGGAGGTGTGGTGCCAAGTTTAAAATTGAGACGCTTCTCTTGCCGCTTGCGGTTATCGTTGCCACCGGAAATGGGAAGGATGGCACAGACTTTCATGTCTGAAACCAAATGGTTGGAGCTGTTGAAATGGCGGGCTACAGGTTTGTCACCATCATTGATCCTCACGGAACGAAGATGTTCAGCAAACCTGAGATTTTAGGGCATTTATCGCAAGAAATGCAATAAATTATGTTGGTGGACGTGCATGAAAAAGCATGCTGGATTATGTGGTAAATTTGGGGGCAGTAATAACTGTAGCGGGATTGAGAAAAAGGCATGTGTTACAGCGGGAACGGCCGCAAGAAAATGTTCCCGCTGGTGCCGAGGTATTTTGTTTAAGGGCACTCTGTACTAAAGAGTCACGAATGTTTTTATTACGGCGAAAAGATACCAAAGGGTTCTCGCTGAAAATGGCTGACGTCACAGGATCATTTTGTAAAATGTGAAAATTCCGATTAATAATATTTTTAACTTTAAAATCGAAAGGATGAAATGTTAGAACTAAAGGAATTTTATTGTTTGAAACTCGTTCCAAAGATGGTTCAAGGGATGGTTCAATGGTGATTCGCTGAAAACGTCGGTCTCGTACAAGCCTACTGACTCCCATAGTTATCTTCTATTTTCATCCTCTCATCCCAACCACACTAAGCAATCCATCCCTTACTCTCAATTCTTGCGTCTTTGCCGCTTATGTAGCGACGACCAAGATTTTCAAGCCAAATCAATGGAAATGAGATCTTTTTTTGTCCAACGTGGTTACCCTACCAACCTTTTAGACCTCGCCGTTCAGAAAGCTTTTCTCGTCCCCCGTTTAGACGCCCTTTAACCATCTTTGGAACGAGTTTCAAACAATAAAATTCCTGGCAGGTCGATTGTTTCCGCTTGTAGTTGCCCCACCGAGCTCGTTTCCAGTTTTCTAGACAACGTTATGTATCCTTTGGTTAAGAAGTTGCCTTCTGATATCAAAGATACTAAACATGCCTTGCAAATTTTCGACCAGTTACGTTTCAGTAGTTCCGATAAATTTATTTTCACGATGGACGTCAAGTCCTTATACACCGTCATTCCCCATTGTGATGGCCTTGAAGCTCTGAAGTTTTTCTTTGATCAGCGCACTAATTTAGAATCCTCCACAACCACGTTACTCCGCTTAGCGGAGTAATTAATTACTCCGGAGTAATAATTACTCCGGAGCTTAGCGGAGTATTAATTTTAATTAAAAATAAGTTATTATGAACAATAAAATTTGTAAATGTGAAGCAAATTGACAGTTATTTTTGAAGTAAGATTCAAGTAAGTCAGATTGGTATCGATGTATCGAAACCAATTTTTATATGTATTTAAAATGTTTATTATTTATCAATATTTGTGGACATTCCTTGATAGTGGGTATCGATGTGTCGAAACCTATTTTTTACATGTATTTAAAATGTTTATTATTTATCAATATTTGTCGACATTCCTTGGAAGTGGGTATCGATGTGTCGAAACCATTTTTTTACATGTAGTTAAAATGTTTATTATTTATCAATATTTGTGGACATTCCTTGAAAGTGGGTATCGATGTATCGAAACCATTTTTTAATTGTATTTAAAATGTTTATTATTTATCAGTATTTGTCGACATTCCTTGGAAGTGGGTATCGATGTATTTAAACCAATTTTTTGTATGTATTTAAAATGTTTATTATGTATCAATATTTGTCGACATTCCTTGCAAGTTGGGTATCGATATATCGAAACATTTTTTAATATGTATTTAAAATGTTTATTATTTATCAATATTTGTCGACATTCCTTGGAAGTGGGTATCGATGTGTCGAAACCAATTTTTTATATGTATTTAAAATGTTTATTATTTATCAATATTTGTCGACATTCTTTGGAAGTGGGTATCAATGTGTCGAAACCAATTTTTTATATGTATTTAAAATGTTTATTATTTATCAATATATGTCGACATTCCTTTTTTGCAATTTTTTGAATATTGGTTTAGACTCCTATTTTTGAATATTTTTTATATCATTTTAAAGCAGCAATCCTGGAATTACTCGCATACCTTGCTGAAACAGGACATTTTCTCTAAATTTTGCACTGGTATTTTATTTTTGGTAAAAATGGCATAAAAATATTACTTTTAGCATGAAAATCACCCTGGACAACAGTTCCTGGACACATTTCGAAATAATTACGAAATTTATCGAATTTTAGGCTAAATAGAATATCACACTTAACTTTATATAGCATAATGCCCGACATTCGAGGGATCTAACTGATTTAGTTCATGATTGAGGAGGTTTTCCAACAAAGTTTTGTCCATTTTATCCACTTTGGAGAAATATTTCCCTAGTTTTTTCCTTCATCTCTTATCTAATTAGTATTCAAGGTCTTTATGCTAGATAAAACCCGCGGTACATGAAAGAAAACTGACTCGATCATGAACTAAGAGTTTGTATTTCCCGAATTTGCAACGGTTTTTTGGTTGGTTAAATTTGGGGTTTAAATTTTAAGCGCTAGAAACTGCAGTCTTTGCCGCTAGATGTAGACGCCAAGGCAGACAGATTACAATAGCAATGTAGTTATGTAGTTATTTTCATCTATGGATCCGTTCCTTTGTCAGTTTTGAATTTGGTGATCAACCAAAGACAATTAAAGGTAAATAAATTAGTATTATCAAACAATATGAATTTCAAAAGTTTTTAATACACTGTAAGTCTATGTTGAGCGAATACCCTTTCACTTAATTCGTTATATACCGGAAAATACAAAATAAACAGAAATCGAACACGGATACTCTGCACAACAATATTTACCAAAACACTATGGGTCAGGTCTGTATGTCCTGGTCATGACATTAAACTGCACTTCACCTATGGGTCAAATAGGAAGCCTTGATGGTAGACTTGGTGTATTAGGTTACTATTATTCCTACTTCGGCAAAGGGCGTATGAGGAGATTCGAGGAGATTCGTTTCGCCCACCGGCCATCCATCAACGGGAGAGGAGTTGCGACCCCTTCGCTTAGGTGCCAAGGCATGCATCATAGCATTGTAAGGCTTAATATGGATCAAGACGTTAACGCAAATCCCATACTTCCAGTGGCTGGAGTCCACAGGAACTTGCCTGAGGATACAAATGCTGGTCGAACCATTGAGGGATTTCGACAGTATGACGATTTGTCTCCAAGCGCTTCGGGGAGAGACTTGTCTGAGAACAATGCTCGGTCCGCAGCACTCTTGCGTTGTAAGAAGCCGTTCATAATGGCCACTTTCAATGCAAATACAGCGAGAGATGAGGGAAGAGCAAGTGAGATTGCCCAGTGTTTCTCAACTAATTGAATTGGAATTTTGGGTATTCAAGAACACAGAAGAGTCCACGATGATCCAATGGTATTCACTAGATTAGAAGTCCAGTATCTAATCACAACATCGGCTTGGAGGAATCAGGCACAAGCATAAATTGGAGGAGTGGGTCTGCTGCTTAACTCAAAAGCAAGAAAGACTCTTCGTAAAGTAACCCCCCATACAGAGAGGATACTAGCGGCAGAGTTTGACAGCAATCATGTAACAACTATTATTGTTGCATACTCACCCACCAATACAGCCGCTCTGGATGAAGTTAAGAACTTTTATGAGGACATGGGTGCATTGTTTCGAGAGGTACCTGCCCACAATTTCTTAGCTGTTCTCGGTAATTTTAATGCAAGATTGGGATCAGCTAATGCACCTTTCACCTATAACAATGAAACTAATCGCAATGGAAAATATCTTGCGGAACTCGTATCAGAACATGGACCTCTTGCTGCCAACACCCAATTCCAGAAGAAACAGGGGAAAAGATGGACATTTCAAGATCGATGTACAAAGATGAAACGTCAGCTTGATTATATACTAATACGAAAGAAGTGGAAAAACAGTGTTCTAAATGCGGAGCCATACAACTCTTTCTGCACTACTGGATCTGATCACCGAGTGGTCTCTATGAAGGTTAGATTAAGTCTTAGGCCTGTATTCTAAAAGCTCACTCACACTCACACTTGAGTGGCATTCCAGTAAGGAGCACTGAAGTGGGGTTGAAGTGTGAGTGAGAGTGGAGTATGAGTGTGAGTGGCCACTCACCGAGGGAGCACTCACCCTTGAAAATATTAGGCTGATTTGTATTCAAAGAGCTCACTCGAGTGTGACTTGCTGGAGTGTGGGTGTGATCGTGATGTATAATTAATGATAGAGGGTATATAAACGAGTGACACTGTTGTAGACGTGTCAATGCATGCGTACGGCGTTCCTCATCAATATGGCTGAAGGTAGACAATATTATTCGCCATTGGAAAAGGCCCTGTTAACAGAATTAATTCGAAAGTACAAAGACCTTCTAGAGAATAAAAATAATGATTATAAAACCATACAACAGAAAAATAACACGTGGGAAACGTTATCCGAACAATTCAATTCCCAGTCCGGTGTGAAGAAGAGGGATGCGAAGCAGCTAAAGAAGTGTTGGGAAAATATAAAGGCCCGCGCCAAAAAACAGCTGGCGAAAGAGAAGAGGGATGTGAAGTTGACGGGTGGCGGTCCCTCAACGTCGAAACACGACGATGAAGCTGCGGCCGTTGCGTCTATCATTCCGGCCCAAATTGACAGCTTAAGTAATATGTTTGATGACGATAATTGTGAAAGAGGTAAGACAATGTCAACGCGTTATGCATGGCGGTGTTGTACAATTGCATAATCAGATCAATTCGTTTGACATTTCGGAACAACACATTCACATCCGTACATAACATCGCATTTACGTTATCTGCTTTTAAATGTATAGACAGCAATCGCGACGACGAGGAGACGAATGTACAGGTTCCAACTACAGGTACAGCCACTCCAGCGACCGAAAATGCATTGCCGCCATCGAGTGTCGTTGACGCTGCCCTCGCACCATCCTTTACCAATAAATCACCAATATCCGCAGCCCAAGCACGATGCTTGGCGATGCAAACCCAGCAGCATGAAGCAGAGATGGAACTGCTGGATTTAAATAGAAGGAATCTAATAATTGCACACAAACGAAAGATGGAGGTGCTAGACGCAGAACTGCAATATTGGGATATGATGAAACAGTCAATACAATCCACACAGGAAGTACATAAACCAAACACACGGGCGAGGAAGCAACATTAACGACAAAACATAACCTAATAAACTACATAATGATTGTACGAGTATATTTGATTGCGTGTTCCTCCCATTATGAAGTTATGTAATAACACAATACGACAACAATCATGTTGTTCGTATCTCCCATGTTGATGTATATTGATTGCGTTATCAATGTGAATATGTTATTCAAAGGTTACGTAAAATGTTGCAGTATCAGGGCGTCTCGTACCGCATTGCCCAAACGTCGTTCACCAGCTTGCATGTCATATACTTCGTCCCCATCCGGCCGAACATCGTCTGCTTCATCGATGGGGTCATTGCGCCGTCGTATGAAGTTGTACAGAACAGCGGTAGCAACAATTATAGTTAAGCACGTTTGCAATTTGATGCGAAGGGTCGTCGAAAGACAAGGAAATAGCCGTTTCCATACTCCAAACATCCGTTCCACTGTGTTGCGTGTACGTATCTGCGCTACATTATACCTGCGTTGCGGTCGGGTTTGCGGAGCAATTACTGGTGTCATTAGATATGGGCGGCATGGATAACCGCTATCACCAAGTAATATACCTGGGATATCACCACGTTCAAACTGTGCACATATGCGACTATTGTCGAATATTCTGGCATCATGTATGCTACCTGCCCAACGAGCGACAATGTTTAACATTTCTAAATGTGGACCGCACACCACTTGAACATTTATCGAGAAGTATCCTTTACGATTTTAAATAGTTCAGCATTGGCACCCCCCGGGCAAAGCATTTTGATATGTGTACAATTAATTGCACCCACAACATTTGGTAATGCACACAGTCGCCAGAAATCAAGTTTCACTTGATCCAAACCATCACCTTCAGGAAATGTTATGTAATTGTTCCTTAAGCGTGCGATTGCCTCCGATACTCGCTTTATAATTCGACTTGCTGATGGCTGCGATATCTCACACAAATCTCCGCATGCTAGCTGGAATGTACCCGTGGCGTAGAACCTGAGTGTCAACAGCAGTTGTATATCTGCGGGAATGGGCTTTCCTCGGTCGTTGTGTGCTGATATTTCTGGCCTAATTATATCCAGTAAGTCGCGAAATCCAGCCTTAGTTAGCTGGTATCTGCATCGAAACTGTTCGTCGTCATATTTCCCATAATCAAAGATATATGGTCCTCTCCTGTCTCTGTTGTTTCCTGGGACATTGTCCAGTACTTCTAACCTTCGTAGCCACCTGTCCGCCATCTTTGCATCCCTACGTACAACGTACGTGTCACTGAGTGCAGCTCAAGGGACGTATACCTCTCACTCACACTTCACTCATATTCTGCGCTTCACTTGAGTGTGAGTGGTGTCGTTGAATGGTTGGAGTGTGAGTGTAGCATTATACTCAGTGAGTGTGAGTGGACACTCATTGAGTGGTGAGTTGCACTCATTGAGATTGAGCGTCCACTCATTGAGTGTGAGTGTGAGTGCGCTTTTAGAATACAGGCGTTAGGGTACCAAAGCCAAAATCACGAGTGCGGTAAGACTGGAAAACATTCACAGAAAACCCAAACAATGGTCTCTATCTAACATCATTCCAGTTCCTAAGTCTGGAAATCTATCCAACACAGACAACTACAGAGGAATCTTCTTGACATGTATCATAGTGAAGTTATATAACCGCATGATACTGAATAGAATCAGGAGTGCCATCGACCCTAAACTACGGTTTAATCAAAATGGATTTAGACCCAAGAGAACGACAGTTACCCAAATCCTGGCTGTCAGGCGCATAATAGAGGAGGCAAAGAAGAACCATCTTCCTGCTGTTTTAACATTCATTGACTTCAAGAAAGCCTTTGATTCAGTACATCGAGGCAAGATGATAAAGATACTCAAGGCCTACGGTATCCCGTCGAATCTGCTTCGTGCCATAGAGAGTACGTACACTAATACAAAAAAACCAAAGTTGTGATACCAGATGGGGAAACACAAGAGTTTGATATCCTTGCTGGAGTTCTGCAAGGAGACACCCTTGCACCACACTGTCATTTTCAAGGAGTTAATTTGACTCCAAAAGTGGAGTAGAAAAAAAAGGTACAGAATGACTCCATTTTTGGAGTTAGTTTTACTCCAAAATTTTAACTCCATTTTTGGAGTAAACACGACTCCAAAATTGGAGTTAAAATAACTCCTGTAGGAGTAAATTTCTACTCCAAATTGGAGTCAATTTGACTCCAAAAGTGGAGTAGAAAAAAAAGGTACAGAATGACTCCTTTTTTGGAGTTAATTTTTACTCCAACATTTTAACTCCATTTTCGGAGTAATCGCGACTCCAAAATTGGAGTAAAAATAACTCCTGTTGGAGTAGATACCTACTCCAAAAATATGACTCCAAAACTTGAATTAGAGAAATACAAAAATAACTATATGCAGGGGTAAACATATAATCACACCGAAAATGAAATCAAAGCTACAAGAGTCAACATGGATTTAATTTAATTTATTAAACACTTTTAAAATTATAATAACAGTTATACTGTAACTAATTATATTAAATAATTATACTGTAATTATATTAAATAAACAATTATACTGTAATTATATTAAATAATTATTAAATAGAATACAATAGTTACTTAGTGTATACAAATATAATAATATGGTTACTCAATGCAAATAAAAACTTAAACAATATACATCAAGATGTTCACCTCTAGTCCAACTCCTGGAGATCTTTGCTGCATTTGTTCTACTCATGAGTGTATTTTTCAGGAAAGGTACACAATATTGCAGGCCAATGCATACACAATTTTAAATATATAGTAACACCCAATTAGCAGTGAGTTCATTTTCACAACGATTTCACCCCAGCCACCATGTAAAGGGGATATACATAAGCCAGCTCACCTGCTCCAATTTGCTTGGCTCAAAAGTCCTTTATCAATTCATCAATACATTCATCTTCCTTCAAAAAAAGAAAATAATATATAATCAGCTACATGCATCAAGAACTCATTACATAGTTAAGAAATGAAACATGGTCACCAGTGTTTTAAAGTGTCTATGAAGTGAAAAATTCGCTAGCATTTTTTTTGCTTTAACGGACGGCAGGTGCGTACGCTGAAAATTTCAAGTGAATCTGCTGCATAGTATTCGAGCTATCAACTCTCAAAGTTTGGCATGGCTAAATGTTTTTGGTGAAATCTGAAACGCGCGGTTTATTGTCTTGTGACGTATGCAGGTGTACTTACTATGCACAAGAAGAATGGCTTTGAACATTAATGATCCACCTGCATACGCCATATACCACATATATTCAATCCCAGTCTTTCCCTATTTTGTAACGTTAAACTATGCCAATGGACAAACTTTGAGAGTTGATAGCTCGAAGACTCTGCTGCAGATTCACTTGAAATTTTCAGTGAACGATCCTGCCGCGCTACTTTGTTCGTGAGAGCAAAAAAATGCTAGCGATTTTTTCACTTCATAGACACTTTAATGCAGTCTGAATCAAATATTACTCAAATTTGCAGCATAATTGCTTTACTGGTTAATTCCCATTGGCATTGCATAGATGAGAGCAAGGTTTTAGCTAATATCCTTCCTGTAGAAACATACTGTCTATAAGTGACCACAATTTGGTTGTTGTTACAATTTGGTACATAATTAGCATATTACATTGACCAAAACACACAAGACAATGTTAGGGCAATTTCAAATTTCCTTTTCACATGTTTAAAGTGCCAGCTAGTATGAAATGAAAAAATCGATATTCAATAATGTGTTCCCTTCGAAAGTATGTTTTGAATAATGATGAAATTTGTTTAATTTTTTTTTCATTATTCACCGTTGTCTAGTTATAAGCATTTGAAATTTTAGCGTGATGACGTCACAACGTGTACCTGAGAATTATTAAAGTGTTGATATTTCATAAAGTATGACTTGCACAAAGATGAAACATGGTAGCAATGTTGTCCTTTAAGTGCTCGACTCACCACTGTTGTTTGTATAGTTACCATGGAAACATGCTAGGTTCCAGACCCTTTTACCCTTATTTTATAAAATATAATTTTCTTGTTTTCTGGATACTTGCTGCTGACTTTGTTCTGGTTATGTATTTGGCATGACATCCTTAATATGAGAGATGATAGTGTTTGTGTAAACAATGCCTCATACTAAAAGTAGAGCAACTTTTTATTTACTCTTTTCAGGGGCCTGGAGCCTAGCTTATTACCATGGTGATCACAAAAAGTAGTTTATCACCTAGATTATATTGTGGTCGTGTAAGCACTTCACAAAATATCACGACTTTAATATTTCTCTAGTACAGCACGTCCACCTTGTGACGTCATCACGCTAAAATTTCATATGCTTATAACTAGACAATGGTGAGTGATAAAGAAATTAACAGATTTCGTCATTATTCAAAATCTACTTTCAAAGGAAAGACAGTATGGAAACTGGCACTTTAACATCAGTAATAACACTCTATTTCATAGGCACTTTAACATCAGTAAATAACCCTGGATATGAGGCTGAGTACAGAGTAATTTGTCACAGGTTCAAATGTAATTTTAGTGACATTGCTACATGTAATTAAATATAATAATTTTAGGATCTATTGTGTGGCTGCTTAGGTAGCCCATACCAACTCATATATTATGGATTTATAAGTTGTAACTAACTGAATGGCAAGATGTAATGAGGATATGATTGCCACAATATATAAATACTGTAGTCTGCAACAAGATAAAAATGTACAGTAATACAGTATAAAATGTAATGAGAGTCATAGAGTTGTTAACCCTTCTAATAACTAAATGGTAAGAGATACATTAATTTGACAACTGTCATGTACACAATATGTAAAAATGTAATACAGTAATTCAAATTTCATAATACATTAGATACTGTACTAACCAATTATAATGATGATTTCCACATAGCGTAAAGCAAAATATCTTTATTTTCTTTCTTCTGTCATGCATGATGGTGATCCCAGGAACTTATCCCCAAATAAGTCATGTACATGTAACTTGTTTGGCATTAACCTGTTCTCACTGTTGAATTAAGTCTAGAAAATTCTGAAATTAAAATTATATGTTAGTTGCTTTAAATGTAAATTTTAAAAATGTTAAAGACTGCATAATTAATGATGAGTGATTAATTTATGATAAGCATTGTGCATGTTCTATACCTAAACATTTTATTATAAATAAATTTAACTCTAAAGTTGTTTACGGAACATAAAATCTTGTAACCTGAACATAAAATTCATATCTTGTTGCCAACATCAAATATCCCACTGAGGGAGTGGTCATTATTTGTAGGCTTTACTGGGTATGGAATATTTTAAAACTGAATTCAAAATTTTTCAAAAAATTTTTTTGAAGCTTGTCCAAACAAGCATAATTGGTCAATTTAAAACCTTGTTGATCCTTGTGAGATCATTGGCACATCCAATATGAAATATGGAAATACATGTTGTTGTTTTGAAAGTTGCATGGCTGGTATATTTCCAAACTGGTGAGATAGTCTCGTCTCAGAATTTTAAAACCCTGTTTCATACATGAACAGAAATACTGTAAGAAAATTTATGGTTTTCTGTTTATTCTGTCTCACTTAACACCAGAACTTTGTGTTTTTCATAGCCGTAGAAAGGATTGGAGGGCAAAATATTTCATGACCCGACCCAGTCTATCCATAAATAATGACCGGTTGCTTATGTGTATCTAACCACTGTGATCTAACTCAATGTGTGGTTACAGTTACCCATGGCATGTCTCGTCTCAGAATTTTAAAATCCTGTTTCATACATGAACAGAAATACTGTAAGAAAATTTATGATTTTCTGTTTATTCTGTCTCACTTAACACCAGAACTTTGTGTTTTTCATACCGGTAGCAGTAGAAAGGATTGGAGGGCAAAATATTTTGTGAGCTGACCCAGTATATCCATAAATAATGACCGGTCGCTTATGTGTATCTAACTCAATTTGTGGTTACAGTTACCCATGGCATATATTTATATATGGTGAAGGAAAATTTCGAGTGTAGGAATATATACATTTTAAGACCAAACCGGGACCAGTTGCGAAAAATGCAACTTCAAGGCCTTCCGGCTGGAATTGAACCCGCAACCCTGCTATGCTATTGCAGTGTCTGACCACTGAGCTACGGAGGCCGTTGCCGAGAGCCTAGTCACGAGTTATGTATATATACTATAGTGGTGGTATGCTTATGTGTAGTTCTGTATATATATATATATATATAGATATAGTGGTGGTATCCTTCACCATAAATCCTTAGAACATGTAGTTTAATCAAGTGAAATGCCAAATATTACTTGTAATATACCCAAAATCTTATCCCGGCATTACCACCACTATATATACAGAACTTGTGACTAGGCTCTCGGCATAACGGCCTCCGTAGATCAGTGGTCAGAGCACTGCACTAGCATGACAGGTTCAATTCCAGCAGGAAGACCTTGAAGTTGCATTTTTCACAACTGGTCCAGGTTTGGTCTTAAAATGTATATATTCATCACTCTCTTTTAACTGCTCAAGTTTTGTTTCATAAATAATGACTCGGGACTTTATCACAGAGAAATTACAGTCGCACTTGTGCTAGAATGAAGTGCTGAGTCAATGAGACTGTAATATATTATAATACTATATAAATTGCATGAAATAACTACAAACTGTGCAATATTTTCTTGATGTCATCTCATTCGTTTTGTAAGAATAAATATACAAAACAGAATTGTATGGACCAGTAGAAGCAGTATGTCTTGCCTGAGAAAAATAAACTTCTCTAGTCATTTAAATTGGTAAAATAAACTGAATTCTGCTTAATATTTGGGAGCAAACCAGTAAAGAAAGAATGATGAAGTAAATAATCGGCAGACATTTCAAAACAACAATTGTTTTCTTCATGGATTGCGAACTTTGAATGTTTGAGAATGATATATAAACAATTTCAAACAATGTTAAGCATAGTAAAGCCTTCGTTAAAATCGAATCTGGGCTACATCTACACTGTGTGACTGTGATTCAAACCAAAATATTGTGACTCATGCCGAACATACAGGAAAATATAACTCAATTATTAACGTCTGAAATCACTATCCAATCCTTTATTACAATTCGTATGAAAATAAACAATTAAATATGAACAGGGCATAAATAAATGCGCATTATTAAACAGCATTATTTAAATAGCTAGTCGCTGACTAAATGATTATACAAATACACGGACTTACCTTCAAAAATATGACTGCAATCCTCGTCTAAGCCTACGAGTATAGGGAATTAAGCAACGAGTCCTTTTGAAAACCATCACAAAATACAACCAAGAAATTCGAATTAAATATCAAAAATTACCAACAAACGCCAACAAACTCCAGTTCGACATTCAAGCATTTCGAAATGGCCGCGTGGCTTGAGATATATATCCATGATCCTTTTCGGGGCTCATAAGCATCGTGGGGGTCGCATCCGCCACTTTTCGCCGTTGTATTAAACACAAATTTTACGAAAATATAAAATTAAAATGCTAGTTTAACAAAAGCCAACTGACTGCAAATCAATTTTAATGTGCCTAGAAGTTTTGTAAAAATACATCGGGTACTGCCGGGTTTTTGAAATTCATGTGCAGGTGTCTTCGACACGCGTTATCGGTACATCTGACTTCTGTTTAGCAAAAGGTTAATCATGTCGATTAATTTGTTACCCTGAGGATGATTCTGAAATAGAATCTTTACACTGGAATTAAATTTTAACACCATATCTGGAATTCAATTTTTACTCCACCTGGAGTTAAAATCACTCCTGTGATAGAAGTGGAGTAGAATAATAGGAGTAGTTATAACTCCACTAATTTAACTCCAAAATAAGAGTAATTTTGACTCTCTTAGTGGAGTTAAAATAACTCCACGTGGAGTAAAATGAAAATTATGCCATCAGTTGGAGTTAAATTAACTCCAAAATAGGAGTAAAATTAACTCCGAAATTTTTACTCCACCAATGGGAGTTATTTTAACTCCCTTGCTGGAGTTAAAATAACTCCTTGAAATTAACAGTGCATTCCTCTTTGTTATTGTCTTGGACTATGCGCTTCGGCAAGCTACATCAGGGCAAGAAGCTGAACTTGGGTTCACTATTACTCTAGGAAATCCAGGAGAATCCCGGCTGTAACTCGAACAGATTTTGATTTTTCTGATAATATCTGCCTGTTGTGTAACCAAATAAAGCAGGCTCAGGAACTACTTACACGGGTGGAGAATGAATGCAGCAAAATAGGGCTAGCTATAAATGCCAAGAAGACAGATGTTATGACCTACAATATCCCAGAACATGATCATTGATTACAACCTCAGGAAAGGTGATTAAGGAAGTCATTGATTTCAAGTACCTGCGATCATGGACTGAATCCACTGAAGCAGACATCAAGATACGGAAGGCATTGGCGTGGAAGGCCCTAAAAAACATGAACCGCATATGGAAGTCCCATATGTCTCGCAAGGTCAAGCTGAGCTTTTTCACGGCGGCTACTGTGGAATCGGTGCTTCTTTATGGGTGTGAAGCTTGGACGCTGTCCCCGGAATTAGAGAAGACTCTTAATGGCTGTTATACGCTATCAGCTGGAAACAGCATACAAGGATTGGGGACAAGGTTGCATATAGGACGATGTGACTAGCTGGGCACTGTTATCGACACCCAGAGTTACCAGTCAGTGGTCTAATACTATGGGAGTTAGCAGGATGTATGATGGACCGAGTTACCTGGAGGATTCGTACAATAGCCCGGCTGAGGCCGACCTAATAATATAATAAGCCCATCTGGGATTGCAAAGAACCTTTAGGAAAGCCAAAATTTCAACGAATTCCAACAAATATCAGAAACAAGAAATAGTTTTTTGGCTTCAAATGACTTCTCTTGACTTTTATGAAAAAGTGCACTTTCAGATTATAAAAATAGAATCTAAATTCGCATGAAATTCAGCAATCATCTAACTGTTGAAAATAAGAGTGTAACGACGCGTGTGGACGATCTTGGAGACCAATGAGGAGGAGGAGAAGAAATCGAAAACGACCGTGATGCAAAATAATTTCACGAAAACAAAATTTCGTAACGCAAATACAAATACGTGTATTGTCATAGACGGTTTTGTTTTGAAAAAAATTCGCGTACCGTAGCTATGAATGACTGCACTTGAAATTAGCATTTATCAGTTGCAACGTGTACGTATTTTTATATGTTTTTTCAATCTTAACTAAATGAGTTATGCCTAAGAGTAGTTTATATGTAAACTTTATATATGTGAAGTTTTCATAGCGATACTGATGCATGCGAAGATCCTGCGATATCTATTCACTACTTTCCGTCGCCATAGATCTCAAGTTGCAAGCAGACCTGGCATTTGATTAAAACTTCACAGCCTTCCTGACATATTGTGCCCTTAATTCTTGTGTATTATATATTGTGTACTTTAATATTAATTATTTTCAAGAAAATATTTGAATAACTTGTTCGCGCAACTGCCGAGATCTAGCGAAATCTATTCTTTACTTTTCCGTGGCCACAGGTCTCAAGTTGTAAGCAGACCTAGAAATCGATTGCGTCAACATAAATAATATCGTAATTTCTATTAATAATTTAGATCATAAAAATTTGAATACAAATTCTACAGCCTTGCGACGTCTTGTGCGTTTATTTACTCGTGTATTCGCTTATCTGCCTTTGGAAAATACAATTATTTTAATGGCTAAATTTGAATAGTTTGATCGTGCACTGCCTATATCTTGGGAAATCTATTCTCTACTTTTCCGTGCCAAGGATCTCAAGTTGTAAGCAGACCTTGCAATCTATTGCGCCATAAACAAACCATAAATTATCTCCTAATTTCTATTAATAATTTAGATTAGTAAAATTTGAATAAAAACGCTACAGCCTTTCCTTATCGTGTGCCCTTATTTCACCGTGTATTCGCTGGTGTCTCTTTTGGAAAATACAATCTTAATTTTTTTCAAGGAAAATATGAATAATTATCTTTCACTGAAGAATACATTCTTTATTGACTTCAAGGTAAAAGCAGATAACTAAAGATCGCTGGTAAGCAGAAATGTTATGATTTTAATAAAATGTTGATGTGTTTGTTAGGTTGTCGCCAGTATAAAAAATATATATTCTGTCAGTATTAGTTATACAAGCGACTTCACGGTTGGAAAAATCTCTGGATTGACAGATTCTCTGTTGAAATGAAAAAAAAATTATTCTTACTTTCGAGATTCAATAGAACATAATAAATTTGCCAGTTGTAAAACATCTGTTTATATTATTAAGGAATAAAATAGACACTCAGGTTATATTGTATTACAATATGTAGTTAATATACTTTGTCCAAACTAAAAAGATCGGAATTGCAAATAGCAGTCATCTTCATCCTGCTCATCAGCACTACACTGATGAGGCCCAAAAGGCCGAAACGGTACCGTCTGTAGTTAGATACGCTCTATGACCTTTAGGTCATATTGAGCGCTCTACAGGATGAACCATTGTCGCTTACGCATTGTGCGCACGCTCACTGCTTGCAGTTGAGCGCTCTGGCATGGTTCTTGATGTCCCACATTTTGTGTGCATCAAGGGTGACTGCAAATAGCAGTCATCTTCATCCTGCTCAATTAAAAACCAACCCGTGTTTCGGAGTTAAAAATTCACTCGCGTCCCTGGGGGTCTAGGGATTAATTTTCACTTTCGGAAAGACCAACGTGTGATTCGAACTCGACCTCTCGTGCTTGCTACTTAAACTTAACTTAATTAACCTACCTAATGTTCCGCGACTAATCCGCTGCGCCACCCGATCAGTCTATAAGTTCTAGTAATATTTATCGTATATAATGAATTATTAAAAGCACTTACGAATCTTATTTTCGTTTCAAATTTTTGACCTACTTTACTAACTTGTATAAATTTTAAACAATCTATTAAATTTCGAAGATTTTGTTGAGCATGCAGACTGCAGTATTACAAGTTAAGAACAGAACAAAACTTTTCTCAACTAGACATAAAATATATGTTTAATAACTTGGACAGTACTTGACGATTCACAAAGCCCACAAAGAAAGTAAAAAAGGCAATAATATACGATTCACAAAGAAGGTAAAAAAAGCCAATAAGTACGGCATTCAGACTTAAAAGCGGCGGCTGTAGTCGACAGCAGCATGAACGTAAACCTTAGGCCAAACATTCTTGTTGACAGGAAGACAAGTTTCTTCAAAAACAAATGGGTTTTCGAAGCATAGTCCTTGTGCCTGATCGCCGACAAAGCCGTCTTCGAACCGAAGGACACTTAAAATCCAACTGCAGTTACAGTAGTCTACAGATAACATGAATATCTTTCCGTGTTTAGTACTGGCTTTTCCCTGTCGCTGCATCGTATGTCCGAGTTGATATAAAGTATGAAACTATAGATTTTTGACTCGTCTGGGACTATTTTTAACAAATCTTCTCAGACAACGATATCCCAAAAGGGAGTATAATTTTTTAAGTGTTATTTTCAAGGAGTTAACATTAACAAATAGCTCCACTATTGGGAGTTATTTTAACTCCCAATAGTGGAGTTATTTTTTAACTCCACCTAAATGGGGTAATATGAGAGTTATTTTAACTCTCAAAAAAAAATAACTCCACTATTGGGAGTTATTTTAACTCCCAATAGTTGAGTTATTTTTTAACTCCACCTAAATGGCGTAACAGGGGAGTTATTTTAACTCCTTGAAAATAACAGTGTAGTGCAGTGCTCTGACCACTAAGCTACGGAAGCCGTTGCCGAGAGTCTAGTCACGAGTTCTGTATATATCGTGGTAACGCCGGGATAATATTCTTGGTGATATACTTCGGAATGCCTTGTGAGTACACACTAGTTGGCACACCTTCAATTGTGACTCTAACACTCTCAATATTTGGGTAAAGAAACTCCTCGCTGTCTGCTCGCACCTTATTTGTGAATAGCAACACAATCGCCTTCATGCTTTTTCTTGGCAGATTAACATTCTTGTTCACAATGGTCGTATCTTTGTCCCATTCAGTGGTTTTCATCAACGTGACGTGTTCATATGACAAACTACGACCACTTGCATAGCCTGACGCTATTTCATCAGAGAGCTCCTGGTTATCAATCGTCTCATACTCAAGCTCGAGGTTTTCCAGAGTGTATCCACCTACAGCCTCATTGGATTGCGCCACCATGATGTCTGTGGCCTTCGGAAGTGTGATCACATACTGCAAATTGTTGTTCATGCTGAAAGGAGCGTACAACCCATGGTCATTCATAATTCTACCAAGCTTTATCCGCTGTTTCGTTCCAATCACATCAAACATCAACGCGTCACTAACTTTAGCAACGTTCCCACTTGTCGCGCCACCGTCATCCTTAGAAATTAGCTTTCTCAAGTTCTCAGAGCCAACACCATAGTCAATCATTTGGTCTCGCGCAGTAACACTTTCCCAAAGGTCGCGATAAACACCAATGTAATTTTCCCCACTGTTGTCATACACAGTTTCCCCAGCTAGTCTCACAACAAGTTTCTCAACCAACAACTTGCTCACATTGTTCAAGAACCAACTTTTGTCATTTGCATTTTTAAAGTCGAACACTAGACCCAACGATCCAGGCACCAAACAGCTGCTAACCTTAAGCTTCGGTATGTCAATGTAAAGTTGCTCGCCAGGGTTGACTTTATTAGGGTTCAACGTGATCACATGCTGTGTTCTCACCCCTCTTATGACGCCCATAGTCGCTCGTCTAAAACCGGGGCTCAACTCTGCCGACGTGACGTTCATATATACTTTACGTATGTTTTATCGCTACCGTTTTAGCTTGTAATAATCATAAGCAAACCACGCAAGTACCACTGCGAGCACCCACAGATTTTGAGCCAACCAAGCGAGACCCTTTGCACCCAACGTCAACATATTGTAAACTAAATTAGCCAGCCCAACAGCCCATGGACCCATCTTCGTGATCGCGTTCTTAACAGCCTGTGCGAATGACCTCGTGGCCATAGCGCCTTTCACAACAGCAGACCTACCAGCGATAATAATTGTTGTTATAATCCCAGCCATTGAAATTGCTACAGCGCTCAACCCAACCACATTTTCTTTAGCCCATTCCTTGAACTTCTGAAATCTGTCAATGTCGACTTCTTGTTGCTCTCTAACCTCTTCAAGCTCACGCTGTCCTGTCTCTGGCTTGCTCAAGTCCTCCCACTCTTTCAAACAAACCGGCGCGCTCTCGCTCTTCACCACTCGTAAGACTACCTTGGCCAGCTTTTCTATCAATCTCTGCCGATCTCTCGTTCGATTCGTCTATCGCTTCTTGAAAATGGTCTGCCTGTGCTTGCAGTGCGCCGTCATCACCTATTCTCGATTCACGCAACACGCTATCGCTTGGGTTAAGCACGCCATTCAGCTCGCGGCTCTCGTCTAGTGATAGCCCAAGTATGTCATCGTTATCCACTCTTGTCTCAATCACTGGGAAATCGTCTGGGATTACTTCTGTTGTGACAACTGTTGTTTCTGCATTCTCAGGGATTTGACTAACTAACTTTTTGAACTGCTCAATCGCATTTTTACTACTTGCGTCTTTACTGTAGATCAAACCTTTTTTCCCAGGTTTTAGAATTCGTTTAGGACTCCCACGCTCACCATCTTTGTTTATCGGTTTGAAAAGAATAGACCCTGAGTCCGTCACATACGATCTGTTGACTATTTCCCTTGACGCGTCGTCGGGACCGAGTTTTTTTTTATACAACTTACGTATTTTCTTACCTATCACCGTGACTCTTTTTACTTGATTTTTTGCTATCTCTTTGTTGGCTGCGTTTAGCTCGCCCAATCTTCTCTTAATTTCGTCCTCCTCCTCTTCAAAAGCTAAATTATAACTCACGTCACTGACGTCACCATATGATTCCTGCTCAACAAACTCCACTGCGGGGACTTCTGTGTTGGTTCCCCTTATCGTCACCGTCTTACCATCATCAGTGTAAATAAATAACGTCTCTTTTTGCCAACCCCGTCTCGCGTCTAGCTCACTCCTTATCTTTTTCGCAAGGTCTTGAGAGTCGTTGTAGCTAACACGAACGTCTTCCGGCATGTTGTCTTCAGTGTGCCCACCGTACATGTCTTCAATAAAATCTTCGACATCGGCAAGACTCTTTTCTAATTGCTCATCACTCATTTCTTCGTACTTATTGAGGATTTCCATCTCGATCTCGTCAAAACCTTCCCCACCCTCAGCCATATTACATTAGCTCACATTTTGAATATCACTCTCTGGCTCCCACAAATCACGTTTGCTTTTAGTTTAAATAATTGTACGCAAGCCACGCGAATGTCACCGCAAACACCCACAGATTTTGAGCTAACCAAGCAAGACCCCTTGCGCCTGTCACCAGCGCGTCGTAAACTAAGTTGGCCAACCCAACAGCCCATGGACCCATCTTCATTATCGCGTTTTTAACAGCCTGTGCGAACGACCTCGTGACCATAGCGCCTCTCATAACATTAGACCTCCCAGCGATAATAATAGTTGTTATAATCGCAGCTACTGAAATCGCTAAAGCAATCAACCCAACCATATTTTCTCTAGCCCATTTCTTGAACTTCTGCAATCTGTCAATGTCGACTTCCTGCTGCTCTCTAACTTCCCCCATTTCTCGCTGTTCAATAACCATGTCTCTAGCCTGTCTAAGTCCAACCATTCTTTCATATAGATCGATATACTCTTCGTTCTCTGCGATCGTGAGGTCCTCTCTATCAAGCTCTGCTATTCTTTCGCTCGCTTCATTTATTGAGTCTTGAAAATGGTCTGCTTGTATTTGCAATGTGCCAGTGTCGCCTACTCTCGACTCAGACATCACACTCTCGCTTGGATTGAGCATGCTATTCAGCTCACGGTTCTCGATTGGTGTTAGTCCAGGTATGTCAACGTACTCTGCACGTGTGGTGTCTAACAATGGTACACTCCTCGCGACGTCTTCACGATCTTTTGCGTAGTCATTAACCCGCGTTGTAATATCGTTAAAATCCTCCTTCATGTGTTGACGAAATCTTACATCACGTTCACGCCTCAGTCCACTATCCACTCTAATTAGTCTAATTTTCTCATCGACTGTGACGTTTGGGTCGTCCCGAGCTAGTCTGCGATCTTGAGTGGCTTTTTCGAGACTATACTTTAGTTCATCGTCAGTGATATCTTTGTATTCATCAGAGCTCTCCATCTCAAGGTCGTCGAAACCGCCTTCAGCCATATTACACTAACTCACATTTTGAATATCGCTTTCTGGTATCCACGAATTATGTTTGCTTTCATAACCCAACCATTTGACCAGCGCCATCTTCCTCCCTCTGACTTTCTTTCTTTTCAACACCTTTTCAACTCTGTACACATCGTCACCATGTTTCCTATTGACCAGCGATAATTCCTGTTCGTAAAATTTCCCAATAATCTGTTCACCGCTTATGTCCTCAATTTCATACACATTCGGATCACCACGAATAACCTTTACCACTTTAAACAGCTCTTCAGTGAAGTTGGCTTCATAGCCCTTTGTGAACACACTCTTGTATTTACTAATTCTCACTGACTCGCCAACTCTAAACTTTGGCAATGGGTTGTCCGCAAATTGGTGACCGAACAAAGTGGTCCAAACTTCACCCTCATTTGACTTATCGACGTCCTTTGGCTTCATCATAATGCTGCGATTCACATTGCTATTATAATTGCTCACAAACTGGTCAAGAACGTCAATCCACTTGTACGTTCCACGGGTGTAAAAGTACTTCCACATGACGCTCTTGAGGCTTCTATTAAAACGCTCAACAACAGCAGCCTTTTTATCGCTCTTAGTGCTGAAATATTCAACACCATGTTTTTTCAGTAAACTTTTCACACCAACGTTGTAGAACTCAAGTCCATCATCAAATTGAGCTAACTTAGGCACGGTTCCAAACCGATCTTTAAAGTCGTTCAATAGCTCTCCAACAGCCTTAGTCATGTTCTTAGTGTCTTTTCTATAAACTGCAATTCCAAAAGCGTATCTACTCAATATTTCGATGCCTGTCAATATCCAATAATAACCGCCATTCTGTTTTGAGTACTTACTCATGTCCACTAGGTCCATTTGAAGCTCTTCACCAAGAAATCCGACGAAGGTAGCGCGGAACTTATGCCTTCTCACGATGGGTTTGTACCTAGTGTAAGTGTCCTGCGCTGTCAACCATTCTTTCACTGTTTTTCTAGTTACTTTCAATCCGTCTCCCAATGCACTTTGATACAACATCTCTGCGCCACTGTACCCTGTCTTGGGATTATAATAGATGTCTCGCAACCCTTGCTCTGTCTCCACACCGAGCTCCATATAATTCACACAATATACAGTTCCAATAACACCGCGCCAATTTTGAAATCGTCGTTATTTGGTTTGACGCGAAATGTCATACTTGAGTAAACACCTTTTTTAATACTCACCTTGGACTCAATGTCTACATGACGTTGCACCGACCCTTTCAAAGACTGTTCAGTGGGTATTGGCAACGTTGTGATCACATCACTGCGCTTCCCATCAATACCCACATTGCTCTCCGTTTCAACAACGTCACACGAAACTTCTATGTACTTCAGGCCTCTATACATGTCGACCTCGTTTGGGCTATTGTGCCACTGTAAGTCGTTCTGAATCACCTCACCTCTCGCGAAACCAAGTAGAGGCCCAAGGGTGTCTAACACAGCTGAACTACTAACCTTAACCCTGCATTTGCCTGTGGGTGCTAGTTTCTCTATCTCAAGATTCACCTTATGCTTGTTAGACTCTAGTTTTAAGACTTTGACCAGTGCGTCGAAGCTAAAGTACCCCTCACCCACTTTAATCTTTTTAAAAGAGCCAACCCTAGAGCTATCCAGCGTGAAGACCTGAATGCTGTCGTCATTTGTTGTGTTATGGTAGTCCCAAAACACAGTGGCTGTCTTGACCACAATGCATGGGTTATCATGTATGACCATCATCGCGTTGTCAAAGGACACAACTTTTTCCGCACCTTCAATGAGTACTGTCAACTTTCGCGTCATGTATAACATACGGTATATTATATGCAGAAAGCCCTTCATGACTACTATGGAAAGCACTACAAACGTGCGATGGCTAACACATCGAAGGCCACACACGACGCAAAGGCAGACCTCATCAAAAA
This sequence comes from Chrysogorgia sp. JL179-B06, assembly GCA_035772405.1. Taxonomy (NCBI): domain Eukaryota; kingdom Metazoa; phylum Cnidaria; class Anthozoa; order Scleralcyonacea; family Chrysogorgiidae; genus Chrysogorgia; species Chrysogorgia sp. JL179-B06. The sequence goes on along the minus strand of JAYKKM010000023.1, from coordinate 1,298,535 downwards.
GTACCCTCACGCTACTCTAGGTAAATTCGAGTTCTATCCAAATATTTCGCAAGATGGTAAAATCATGAGTGTCGACATATATTTCAGAAACAACGACATCCTTAGCACAGACATAACCAGCACAACCTTCAAAAATAATAAAAACATGTGGAAGTGGCTACACAATAGTAAGTTCCCAATAATATGGCAAGGCGGTGGAACTATCCAACCACTACCAAAAGGTCATAAGAACCACTGGGGACTTTGGGATGGCTACCCAACAGAAAACGTGTTGAATTATCCAGTGAATAACTTTAAAGTTTTTGTTAACCAAAATAGCTACTTCATGTCAAAGCTACCAACCTTACAAATCACCACGTCAAAGACAAAATCAGAGTGGGATGACAACGAATCTTACTACCGCGTTGTGTTTGCGACGTATTGTGCGAGTTTTTGTTGTGGAGTGTCGTTGCAACATTTATCAGTGTCGCAACAAGTCCACCCCGTGGTCACAAGTGTGATGAGATTTCATTTGTACTTCACCATTAGAAGACTTCTCAGAAGAATGGAAGGTGGTGAGACCATGAAGTCGATAAGTAGAGAATTTAACGCTTCCGAATTGTATGGCAAGATTTCCAAAGTTCCCAGAAAACATTACTACCAGAATAAAGTCCTGAGCGATGGCACTCTAGGCGAATCCAGAGTCTTCACACTCAACGACGTTCAGAACGATTATAAACGATATGTCGCGCGATTGTCAGATGGCTTTACCAACATTGGACTGCAATATCTAAATCAAAGCATAGAAGCCTTTGTGTACTCCACACTTGGCGCGCAAGCGAGAACACGTGTGTCTGTCGTTGGTGGTTCTGCAGGAAGTCTAGAGACCCAACAAGAATTCCGCAAGTTGTTTTCTGACAGTGTTATCAACTATGACGTATCGACATGGATTCTCAACATGAACAAATCGATTAGAGACACCAACGTTGTCCAAAATCTTGCAGTGTCACCAAGTACGTGGTTAATGCCAAGTAACCTAGTGATTCTCAAGAATAAAATCGTTGGGTACAACAACTTATTAAAGATCGCTACAGAGTCCATGAGATTTGGAGTGAACACCCGCTTGAACGCAACAACACCAACGACTGTGGCTAAAAAAGTCCACCAAGAAAATGTGGTGACTCACTCCCTAGTAGCGCCAACGACTGTGAAGAAAAAAGCTCACCAAGAAAGTGTGGTGGTACCAACGACTGTGGCTAAAAAAGTTTACCAAGAAAATGTGACACCACTTCCCGCGAAAAAAACAGTGGCTACAAGTAAGTCAGACACGACAACGTTGGCGATAGTGCTAGGGTTCTCAACAGTCTCTGGCTATCTACTAACCAAATACACCTTGAAGTAGTAATGAGTCTAAACTATGGGTATGAGTCTGACGACCCTCACGAGAAAATACTAAAGAGAACGAAAAGGCATCTGGACGAGGATCCCAAATTAAGTGTGACCGGTGGAAGGATGTCTGGGCTAATAGACATGCAAGGCTCAGCAATAAAAAACGTAGCAGACCCAGTCGATGACTCAGACGCTATCAATAAAAGAACTCTAGAGCAATTACTATCAGGTTTCCTCAAGAGTCAGTCCTACAATGTTGTGCTCGACTTCAACGTTAGCAGACACGCCTTGAAAAATGTGGGATTTCACACCAATGGTTCAAACAAAGTGAAAGCCATTGGTGAAACAAGCAAATTAGTGCAAAACGACCCAACTTATGGCCCTATTGTTGGTATTAACAGTGCAGGCCAAAATTTTCTATCGCCTGTGTTAACACCACTCCCACTTGAGTCAGGTCTCCATTTTAATTGTCCCAGTATGCAATGGTGTGATCTTTCCATTTTTGTTGTGGTGAGGTTACCTACTCGCACCGCTGGATCAAATTGGGAGACAATTATATCGAACGACGATGGTCAGTGGGATAAGTTCATAGGGTACAAGACTGGTATGGCTAATGGACTCGCATATGGTGGTAGCATCCCAGCAATGGAGAGCATATGCACTATTCCGAGTGGCGTTGACCTCACAAAAACGCATATGATATCAATACACTGGCAAATGGATAATTCGCACGTCAGGGTCAACAACGTTAAGTCAACCGATTCAGACTTCATAGCGAATATGAAAAAGATAGGCACGCCCTATGGAACAATTTTTGGAATACATCGACCAAGAATACCACTCGCACCTTATGCGTACCCATCGTTGATAGAATTTTACGGTGTGAAAATTGTGAGTGGCTACATGACAAACCGAGACATCATAATCATGGGTGGAGAAATGATGAAGGAACATGGTGTAAAGTAAATGGGAGCATGTATTTCGAGACCTCGCGAAATATATAAAATAAATAAGACGACTGATCACATGTTCAAAGCTGGTGGGTCATTTGGCCGCGGTGACGTAACTCTCGAGCTCCACGCTGAGATTGGTATGAGGTCTAAAAAGACTTATGGCAAACCTATTATGTTACCAGAATCAGACACTGTGGGAATGGTAGGAGACGTGACCTAAGTTAAAATGGGTTGGTCTCAGCTTCGAAGGTTTAGAAAACTGGTTCGTAACATTAGAAACTTTTTCAGACGACGTAGAAAACTGAAGGCTAATAAAACGTATCTGATGCGTTGGTACACAACAAACCAGATCTATAAAAAACCTAGCGCCCATATCGAGTAGTTTTTTTGTGGGAGACTATAATATAGTGATGACTTCCATGGCACTTCGATTATTCGATTTCGACGGTCACCAAATCACAACGGTTAATCACAACGGTGAAATATGGTTCAAAGCAAAAGAAGTCGCGAGCGCTCTAGGTTATGCCCGACCAAAAGATGCAGTTCACGACCACGTCGAACCTGATTGTAAAATGAAGATAGAGCAGGCCTCGTTTATCAACGAACTTGGGGTCTACTCGTTGGTGTTCTCGAGTAACCTAGAGCGTGCGAAACACTTTGGAAGGTGGGTGCACACAGAAGTCTTACCAAGCGTTAGAAAAAGTTTAGCTGACGTCGGTCTCAAACACAATCAGTTTAAAATGATCACCGAGTTCGATCTTCATACGAAAGTTGTTGGTTTTCTTAGGAAATATTATCCAGAAGCTATTTTGATAGCCGCTTGTGGTGAGAATCAAGACACTTCGAGTAAAAGAATAAATTCGTGGAAAAAAGGTTACCAACGTGGAACGCCTGACTTGATTATTGCCAACGCAAACCGACAGCATAGCGGACTTGTGATTGAGTTCAAGAATCCAGGTGGCACAGGTAAGACGTCCAAAGAGCAAGACTCTCTGCTGCTCAGATACAAATCCGCTGGTTATCTAACATTGTTGTGTGACTCGTACGACGACGCTATTACTGCGATAATAAAATATTTCTTTGACATTGGGTTTCAATGTTCCCAGTGTTTTCGTAAATTTAAAAATAAATCAGCGTTGAGTAACCACGAGAGACACTATTGTAAAGAGACTTTTTAGACAGCGACTAACGAGCCGAATTAGCACTCGTTCTCATTGTTGAGACGACGTCTAAAGCGGCAACTGTTCTAGCATTTTTAAAAGATGTTTTTAACTCAATAAAGGTGTCTGCGAAACTTTCTCTCAATGAAACCTTCTGACCACTGTGTGTGGTGCGCGGCTAATTTTGTGTCATGTGAAAAAATGTTTCTACGGTACATTGGACGCTTCATGTGACCAATGTCTAAATTTAATAAAGTGGGGTATCCGAGAACACCCTTAATTTTGCGTGGAAGGATGATGACGTCTGCACACTGCACGATATTGCTCAGCACCACCAACGAATGATGGTCCTGGGTTATATCTCCAATTGAATGGCGCTTCAACAGTCGTTCCGCGAGTGTCGCGACAAACAGCGCAATACGCTTTTAGAAATGTGATGTCGTCTGCCATTGGGAAGAGCGTGTCGAGTTCACCAAGTCTTTTTAAGTGCTCTGTTGTTATGAGACCACAAATAATGACGTGAATGCCAGCTTTGATGTACTCGCGAATGACTGGGAGTAGATCAGAGTACCAATGGCCTTCATCGATTCCGATGACGTCGTAGCCAGCTAGCTCGAAAGAACTCGGGAGGTTGGTGATTAACTTTGCAGGTAAACTGTCTGATCCAACAACAATGGTCTGACGATGTGTGGAGAACGCGTGGTCAGTTCGTCTGGTGCCACCTGCGTTGTTCATGTAAAGGACTCTAAGCCCTGACTTACTTAACGCGACTAACCTGCGGAGAGTCTCTGTCGTTTTTCCTGCGAACATGGGACCAATCACGATTTCTAGTCTACCGACTTTCTTCATGATTACTATACCTCCAGAGAAATGTTCTATCCTGTTGCGGCAACTGCTGCTCGTTGTTAAATATCCGCTGAAGCTCTAAGTTTTTAAGATGGGACTGCGAGCTCTCGTGTCTTGAGCGATGCATTGGGTTGTTTGTGGTCACACCGCATGGGTAGCATATGTACGTGTTGTGCAAGTGTGCAAAGCTTTGATGGGTGGATGAGCGTATGTGGTCCTCGACGTCGTCCACACTCAGTATATCGTTACACCCCACCATGCAAACTTTAACGTCGCGGTTTGTGGCAAGCTCTAGCCACGCTTTGGCTTTGGTTGGGCATGGTCTCCATAGAAGGATCATTAAGAACACTTCAAGGTGGCAACCGAGTAATGTAGCGGTGGACTCACAAGGGTTACCTAAGTAGACATCACCCGCTAACACAAGACGCTTGAACGGTAAGTAACACCACACGGGGATCTCGCTAGCTAAAATATTAACCCACCAGTTGGCTGTGTCTTCTTGAAGATTGATCCAAGCCTCGTGAACACGCTTTGTGACGAAAGTCTGAGCGTTGAATCGTTTTAGCGACTCCTCATTTCTATTGTAGATATTGCGCAACGCGAAGGCTGATAAGTACTCTTTTAAGACACTAGGTCCAGAGGTGTCTTGTGGGATAGACACATTGATAAAGTGGTTTCTTCGAAACTCAGCAATCTCCGCTTCGCTAATTTCTCGGGCTCGAGTCATGTTATACTCCCAGAAAAAATCCTAATTTTTTAGTGCGTTTGGTTTGGAATTGTGAGATACCTGTGAGGTCAACTGTGAGGTCGACTGTGAGATACCTGTGAGTAAGATAACACGTGATAGTGTATTAGATGGCTGAGGACCCACAGACGGCTGACGCTAAGATCACGGCTGATGTGAAGAGTGTTAAGGTGAAGGACCCAAAGCGTGTCGCCGCTGGTAAAAAGTTGGCTGAGATATCGAAAGCTGCGAAAGAAAAGAAAATGCGTGAAATGATAGTCAACGAAGAACGGGGTAGTGAGTGGAGCTATGGTTACATTGTTGGAACACTTGGTGTTATCATTGCTGCTGCTTCGTTATGGTACACAATTAGCAGTGAGAAAGAAACACAACTGGAACCTGTGAGTACTGTGGTTAGCGCGTCAGAAAATCGTAGAACTTGTCGTCCAGCTGGAGGACTCGACACATTTGACTCTTAAACAAAACACACGACAATGTATATGGCCACGATCGATCGAAAAGAACTTATGAACGAATTGTACGACGCGCTACTTGTCACGACTGGTGCTGTGGCAGTGAGTATGATTTCTAAAAGGGCCTTGGGAGAACCATTGGGAACGCCAGAGACAGTGAGAGGCACAGTGAAACTTGCTGCGGCTGTTGGTGCAGGAACGCTGTTAGTAAAATGGGCGCAATCGAAAAAGTGGATACCGACAGATCCATTCAAATCAACGTAAGTTAATGGTGAGTGTTGTGGCTGGAGGGATTTTTAATGCGATAGCTTTTGCAGGCGCTGGCTTTATGTTTTCAAAGTTTAATCACACAGGCTATGAAGCTGAGATGAAAAGACACAACCACGCGTTGGAACAGTTAGCCAGCGCGAAAGAAGTGTGGTACGAAAATGAAATCGCTAAGAAAGATCAGATTCAGCGTTTGCGACAACAGCTCTCTGATGCTAACTCCGACATCAACGACACAAACCATGCGTTGGAAGAACTTAGAAGCGTAATGACCATACAGTACAGCGGGCGAGTGTTCACTAACCTCCCAAAGATTGCGGATTACTACCAACCGAGTGCGGAAATGAAGGATTACCAATTGTTGTTTGTTGGTGCGCTAGGTTTGAGTGGTGGAATAGCGGCGTGGGTACTCACTCGATAAAAAAATGTTGGAGTAGTATAAGTGATGGACAAACTTATGAGGCAGATGAGTTTTGGTTTGACAATCGACGAGATCGCGAACGAAACGAAAATTGAGTGTGGAGGCACCTCCAGGTTCTACTACTGCTCGGATTGTGACGTTGTGAAAAACGTAAGTGACTGTGGTGGGTACGCGTGTCCAAAGTGCGGCGACATCGAATGGGGCTACACTCAGAGTTATAGCGACATGAGACTCACACGACCAAAAAGCGTTCACAAACGGTCTTGGTGGAAGGGGAGGAGACTGCGGAACGTTGTGAAGTACGAGCACCTTGAGTTGATAAAAGAGGACTTCTTGAAAGTTGTCAATGTGTTGTACTCATGCAATTTGATAAAGGGTAGAAACGTCAGCAGATACGGATACTACATTATTAGGTTGTGTCATAGAAGACAACTCGAGACACTCGAAAGGGTGTCAGACCTCAAAGACGGAAAAGTGAAAGAGAAGTTTGACGACAATCTGTTTGGGGTGGTGTATCCAAAGTTGGGATGGTGTGAAAGTAGCGATCGCTATTACAACGAGTGGCTTAGGAAAAAAATATATGTGTAGTGTATAGAAGCCATGGGTGACGTCGCAGAAAACTCACTTGTTAGAAATGGTGCAGCCGTTGTAAATCCACTAACAGGTAGAGCAGTCAACGTTCACGGGCGAGTCTACAATCAACTTGTTAGAGATGGTGTTTTTAGCGACACGACAAATGTCAGTGTTGTTAATCCGCTGACAAACAGGCGAGTTAACATTGGCAGTCGGACACACAACCGTCTCGTTAGAGATCAGGGAGCACAACCCACAGTTGAAGACCATAGCCCACGGCTGTTGGGTCAAGCGCTGAGAGGGTTCACAAGGTCCTACGGAGTTGAGGTAATTGACAACAGAGACATAAACCAGGTGAACGGTAGTAGAAGCGCTGTCATTAATCTTTTGAGACGCGAATTGGGTGAGACCAACGGAATGAAAGTGGTAGAGACAGTTAAGGTTACTTTCGAGAAAGCTTTAGAACTCGATAAGACCACGTACAAAACTGCCTACTTTAACAGCGAGACGTTCGTCGTCATTAACGAGCATGACATTGAGGGTGTTGCCAACCGTGGGTCGGAACAGATTTTGACGCGGATAGCTGGGTGGTTATCTGAGGGGTCTGGATGGACTATCGACAAAATAGATGCGCACTACGTTAACATTGCTATTTACAGACCTTTGAATGGGAGTAGCTACATTGCGTTGCCAAAGGAGCTGTGCAATAGTATGAAGGGTTTGATAAACGTAAATAACGAGGGTGACAACAAGTGTTTTAGATGGTGTCACCTAGCGCATAAGTTCCCTGTTGGAAAAAACTCTGATAGAACGTCGAAGTACGCCAGACATGTCAACGAGCTGAATTATGATGGAGTTGACTTCCCAGTCACACTCAGAGATTACAACAAGATCGAAAGGGCTAACAAAATTAGCATTAATGTTTTTGGGTATGAAAATAAGCAGCCATTCCCTGTGTATGTTTCTAAGGAAGTGTACCCTGACCACATGGACCTATTGTTGATAACTGCCGACGACAACAAGCACTATGTGTACATTCGCGATTTCAACAAATTTATGTACCGTCAGACAGAGCATAAGGCGAGAAAGCACTTTTGTAGATATTGCCTGCAGTGTTTCACCCGAGCGGACGTGCTTGAAAGCCACATTGAGGTATGTTTGGTCATCAATGGGAAGCAAGCTATTAAAATGCCGCGAAAAGGTGCGAAAGTGAAATACGAGAATTTTAGTAGGCAGCTAAACATACCATTTGTGGTGTATGCAGACTTTGAGGCTATCACACAGAAGGTGCACACAACAAGGCCATCAAGCGAGTGTAGCTACACAAATGCTTACCAGAGGCATGTTGACTGTGGTTATGGATACAAATTAGTTTGTTGCTACGACGATGAGTATAGTAAGCCAGTAAAAGTGTACCGCGGTGAAAATGCAGTCAACAAGTTCATTGGGGAGATGTTAGAAATTGTTGAATATTGTAAAGAAACATCTGAGAGCCACTTTAACAAAGAAATTATAATGACTGATGACGATAAACAAAACTTTGACGAGGCTAAAAGTTGCCACATTTGCAGTGTTGAGTACACCGGCGCTGACGTTAGAGTTAGAGACCACTGTCACGTGTCAGGTAAGTACAGAGGGTCCGCACATTGTGAGTGTAACGTGAACTTTAGATTGATTGATAAAATCCCTGTGATCCTTCATAACTTACGCGGCTACGATAGTCACTTCATTATGCAGGAGATTGGCAAGTTTGGTCGAGACATAAATGTGATACCGAACAACATGGAGAAGTACATTGCGTTCACGCTTGGGAAAAACTTGGTGTTTTTGGACAGCTTTCAGTTCATGAGTAGTGGTCTAGACAACTTGGTGAGGAACCTACCAAGGGACGCTTTCAAATACACGTCAGAAGTGTTTCACGACGAGGGGTTGGCACTTATGACGAGAAAGGGGGTCTACCCCTATGATTATATGGACTCCTTTGAAAAATTCGACGAAAGCGAGTTACCCTCTAAAAAAGACTTTTACAGCGTTCTGAACGACGAGCACATTACGGAAGAAATGCATGAGCGCGCTTGCGATGTGTGGGACTACTTTGACGTTAAAAATATGGGTGGGTACCACAACCTGTATTTGAAAAGCGACGTGCTCTTGCTTGCTGACGTTTTTGAGAACTTTAGAAAGACATGCCATCGCGAGTATAAATTAGACCCGTGTCATTATTTCACATCGCCTGGATTAGCTTGGGACGCCATGTTAAAGATGACTGGAGTAGAACTCTAATTATTGTCCGACATTGACATGTTCCAGTTTGTAGAATTAGGTATGCGCGGCGGTGTGAGCTACATTTGCAACAGACATGGTGTGGCGAATAATAAATACATGGAAGGGTACGATAAAGTGCAAGAGTCGAAGTATTTGATGTACCTTGATGCCAACAATTTGTATGGATGGGCAATGAGTCAAAGTTTACCTACGGGCGGTTTCAAGTGGTTGACTGAGAAAGAAATAAAAAAGGTTAATCTATGCGACTATCACAACAATAGTAAAAAGGGCTTACTGCTTGAAGTCGACTTGGAGTATCCAACCCATTTGCATGACCTACACAATGATTACCCGTTGGCTCCTGAGAAGATGGAGATAACCGTTGACATGTTGTCGAAGTACTGCACGAAAATTAAAAATAAGTTTAATGTGAGTGTTGGTGGTGTGAAGAAGTTGGTGACTAATTTGATGGACAAAAAAAAGTATGTGTGTCACTATAAAAATCTGCAGTTGTATGTGGATCTTGGATTGAAAATCAAAAAGGTGCATAGGGTCCTGCAGTTTAACCAGTCTAAGTGGTTGGGTAAGTACATTGACTTTAACACAGTCAAAAGAACTGCGGCTAAGAACGCTTTTGAGAAGGACTTCTTCAAGTTGATGAATAACAGTGTGTTTGGAAAAACGATGGAAAATTTGAGGAAGCGTGTGGACGTGAGATTAGTGACCACTAGGAGGAAATTTAAAAAGCTTGTCTCAAAGCCAACGTTTGTGTCTTGCAAGATATTTAGCAAGAACCTAGTCGCTGTTCATAAAGTTAAAGAAACGCTGACATTGAACAGGCCTGCATATGTGGGTATGTGTATACTAGTCTTGAGCAAAACGTTGATGTACGATTTTCACTATAATTACATTATGAAAAAGTACTCTAGCAACACCTGTAGATTACACTTCACCGACAGTACACAATCAAAACTGGTGACGTTTATTCCGACTTCATGGAGGAGCGCGAAAAGTTTGATAATAGTGATTACCCTGCAGACAACCCATTCGCTTTTAAGGAGAATAAGAAAGTTATTGGGAAGATGAAAGACGAGTGCGCTGGAACGCCAATTGTTGAGTTCGTCGGGTTGCGCAGTAAAATGTACAGTTATTTGAAAGAGGGTGGAGGTGGCGGGAAAACCGCTAAGGGTATTAGAAAAAATATAATTAAAATAGTAATCAGACACGAAGACTACAAAAGCGTGTTACTCGAGCAGAAACAGTTGCGACACACAATGAAGACCATTAGAAGTGTCAAACATCAGCTCGGTAGTTACGAAATTAATAAAGTGTCGTTATCCTGCTTTGATGATAAACGATACCTTTTAGAAAATGGTATTGACTCCTACGCATATGGTCACAAAAACATTGTAGTGAGAAACACCACTGAAAATAGTGAACAAACGGACTAATTCGCGAAACAATCGGCCACCTGTTAGTATGCAAATTAACCAATCAAAAGAGCGCCATTTTGCTCCCCATTTGGGTACTTGTTTGGATAAAATATTTGTTGTGGGCGCTGGTGTGAATTGACCAATCAAAAGAGCGCCATTTCTCTATCCATTTGGATAAACATTGCCACTAGAATCAAAATCTAGTGGGTTTTTTTCGCGCGCGAATTGAGACAACAGCAGAATGTGTTGGTAGTTTGTTGAACAAAAAATGCGAAAATGTTGAAACGACACTTTCTATTTTTTTTTAAATACACGAAAATGATGAAGCGACACACTACCTTTTTTAAATATGTGAAAATGTTGAAACGACACTTTCTATTTTAAATATGCGAAAATGTTGAAATGACACTTTCTACTTTTTTAAAAATGCGAAAATATTGAGGTGGCACACTATGCCTTTTTTAAAAACGCAAAAATGCTGAAACGACAATTTCTACTTTTTAAAGACGAGAAAACAATGAAGCGACACATTCTATCTCTAAATATGGCTAAAATTTAGCGAAAATTGTTTTTTGGTGTTTTGCATCAATTGAGTAGAAAATGTGGGAGGGGTGTCTAGATTGACTAATAATCACCATAATAGTGTAGAGAGTGAGGCTGTGAGCTCACCAACGTTGACTTTAAAATGTAAATACCAAAACATTGCCCAGTTGTGGCTTGGTACAAATTTGGTGATGTTTTGGTGTTTATATCACGGTTGACGTTGCTGAGCCCGTAGCCCCACTCTCTATACTACTCAGGTTTTATGACAACGTCATTTCGGCATCGTAATGAATTCAAAGCTAGAAGCTCTTCTTTGTTAAGGTTATGCACTTGTTTTCTGCGCGGAGGTTGCAATTTATCAATGTCATGGCGGCATTGTCTTACGAAAAGATCAAGGGAAGAAAAATCACCTTCGGATGGAGACCAAGACGACTTCTTGGGGTTGAGTTCTTCGAAAATATCCTTATTGCTATTGAAAGTGGGCTTATCATGAAAAAAGGCTTTGAGGCGCATGCGGCGGAAGAAAGATTCGGTATCCTCTTTAACTGAAAATAGATCGATGGGCCCGGAGTTGGGAACAAACTTGAGACCTTTCGCAAGAACAGATCTCTCGGGGTCAGATAATGGCAAATCAGAGGGAATAGTGAAAACTAGACGAGTGACTTCGTTAGAGGAACTAGTGCTTTGGGAGGGATTCGGGGAAGGACCCAGTAATTTGGCCAATTTGGACGCCTTAACGTCTTTAAGAAAAACATAGAGTCTGGAATTTAGCATGCGAATTTGTTGAACGATAGCGGTAAACAAAATAGGTGGGCATACCTGGGAGAGAGAGGACTTACATCCCGAAGTCATCAGTATGTTGTAAATTACTGGACATAGATTTAATAGTGATACGCATCAAACGACGGGAATGACTCGAACAAGCCGCTGATATGTGATGGGAATAACGACGATCGATAGCGGGGAGATTAAAAGACAATAAATCAAAAGAGGATCTAAAACCGTAGGGAATGACCCCCCGATATAAACAACGACTAATAAAAGTAATGTGAATGGAAAAACGGGTTTTAGATAAAATAAGGTCAAACAAACGTAGAGCATGATTACTGATCGACGGTAAAAAAGGAAGCAAATAACTTACCATTTCGTGACGGAGACTTTGACGAAACTTCTTAAGGTTAGGCATGTCGCAGCGGTATATAGATTATCCGAGAGTAGTAAAAAAGTAGAGTGCTGCGTAGACAGTGTTTTGAATATATAGCAAAGTGAAAAGGTGGTAAACTGCCAAGAATTTAGTGACGAGATACTGACGTTTCGAGCGGAGCCCTTCATCAGAGTAAGACGAGATGAAATGAAATAAATAGGGCTTATATATATATGCCAAAAGGGTGTCACAAGTAGAAAGTAGCCAATCAAATGTACGGGAGATAAACAAACTAATAATTAATGAGATGGGAAACGTTAGATCATTTGCTATTTTTAACAGTCGATCAGCAAGCAGACTGAGGGGGCGGGAGAAATGACAGGTCCAATATTCAAGGAATTAGGCGATAATATTAGCATAAGAAACAAAAACTTGAAAAGGAATGAAAGTGCATACGCGAATAATAAAAAATTAATAATAATAAAGGTTCCAAGTAAACTAAAATAACCAAAAACTTGTAGGAAATTAAATAAAAGAAAAACGTTCGTTAAGACCAAGAGGATGTGTGGTGCCAAGTTTAAAAATGAGACGCTTCTCTTGCCGCTTGCGGTTATCGTTGCCACCGGAGATAGGAAGGATGGCACAGACTTTCATGTCTGAAACCAAATGGTTGGAGCTGTTGAAATGGCGGGCTACAGGTTTGTCACCATCATTGATCCTCACTAAACGAAGATGTTCAGCAAACCTGTCTGAAAGACGTCGCCCAGTTTCACCGATGTAGATTTTAGGGCATTTATCGCATGAAATGCAATAAATTATGTTGGTGGACGTGCATGAAAAAGCATGACGGATTGTGTGGTCGAATTTGGGGGCAGTAATAACTGTAGTGGGATTGAGAAAAGCGCATGTGTTACAGCGGGAACGGCCGCAAGAAAATGTTCCCGCTGGTGCCGAGGTATTTTGTTTAAGGGCACTATGTACTAAGGAGTCACGAATGTTTTTATTGCGGCGAAAAGATACCAAAGGGTTGTCGCTGAAAATGGCTGACGTCTCAGGATCATTTTGTAAAATGTGAAAATTCCGATTAATAATATTTTTAACTTTAAAATTGAAAGGATGAAATGTTAGAACTAAAGGAATTTTATTGTTTGAAACTCGTTCCAAAGATGGTTCAAGGGCGTCTAAACGGGGGACGAGAAAAGCTTTCTGAACGGCGAGGTCTAAAAGGTTGGTAGGGTAACCACGTTGGACAAAAAAAGATCTCATTTCCATTGATTTGACTTGAAAATCTTGGTCGTCGCTACATAAGCGGCGAAGACGCAAGAATTGAGAGTAAGGGATGGATTGCTTAGTGTGGTTGGGATGAGAGGATGAAAATAGAAGATAACTATAGGAGTCAGTAGGCTTGTACGAGACCGACGTTTTCAGCGAATCACCATTAATCGAAATTAAAATATCAAGGAACGACACAGAGGTCTCGCTGATTTCCCACGTGAACTTCAGAGCAGGATGAAAATCATCAACAAAGTTGATGAACTGCTCTAAAAGGACACGTGAACACGACGCTGTTCCTAAACAGTCATCGATAAATCTTCCGAAAAAATCAGGCAAGGGACCCGTGTATTGTTCAAAGATCTGTTTTTCAACATAACCAACAAATAAATTAGCATAGCTTGGACCCATTTTGGTGCCCATCGCAACACCACTTATTTGTTGATAATGTTCACCATCAAACGAAAAATTGTTAAGGGTAAGCACTAGTTCTGCTAAGCGGAGTAACGTGGTTGTGGAGGGTTCTAAATTAGTGCGCTGATCAAAGAAAAACTTCAGAGCTTCAAGTCCATCACAATGGGGAATGACGGTGTATAAGGACTTGACGTCCATCGTGAAAATAAATTTATCGGAACAACTGAAACGTAACTGGTCGAAAATTTGCAAGGCATGTTTAGTATCTTTGATATAAGAAGGCAACTTCTTAACCAAAGGATACATAACGTTGTCTAGAAAACTGGAAACGAGCTCGGTGGGGCAACTACAAGCGGAAACAATCGGCCTGCCAGGATTGTTAGGTTTATGGATTTTAGGTAGGAAATATATGACAGGCGTTCTGGGGGTTGTTAATATAAGGTTAGATGCAGAGGCAGGCAATTCACCGGCTTGGATGAAATTCTTGATGGTAGTTTTGACGGATTTTTGGTGAGATTGAGTGGGATCGGAATTCAACTTAGTATAAAAAATGGTGTCGCTGAGTTGACGAAGAGCCTCTTGTCGATACAAGTCCGCTCTCCAGACAACTACAGCGCCACCTTTGTCCACAGGTTTTATGACAACGTCATTTCGGCATCGTAATGAATTCAAAGCTAGAAGCTCTTCTTTGTTAAGGTTATGAACTTGTTTTCTGCGCGGAGGTTGCAATTTATCAATGTCATGGCGGCATTGTCTTACGAAAAGATCAAGGGAAGAAAAATCACCTTCGGATGGAGACCAAGACGACTTCTTGGGGTTGAGTTCTTCGAAAATATCCTTATTGCTATTGAAAGTGGGCTTATCATGAAAAAAGGCTTTGAGGCGCATGCGGCGGAAGAAAGATTCGGTATCCTCTTTAACTGAAAATAGATCGATGGGCCCGGAGTTGGGAACAAACTTGAGACCTTTCGCAAGAACAGATCTCTCGGGGTCAGATAATGGCAAATCAGAGGGAATAGTGAAAACTAGACGAGTGACTTCGTTAGAGGAACTAGTGCTTTGGGAGGGATTCGGGGAAGGACCCAGTAATTTGGCCAATTTGGACGCCTTAACGTCTTTAAGAAAAACATAGAGTCTGGAATTTAGCATGCGAATTTGTTGAACGATAGCGGTAAACAAAATAGGTGGGCATACCTGGGAGAGAGAGGACTTACATCCCGAGATGTAGTCATCAGTATGTTGTAAATTACTGGACATAGATTTAATAGTGATACGCATCAAACGACGGGAATGACTCGAACAAGCCGCTGATATGTGATGGGAATAACGACGATCGATAGCGGGGAGATTAAAAGACAATAAATCAAAAGAGGATCTAAAACCGTAGGGAATGACCCCCCGATATAAACAACGACTAATAAAAGTAATGTGACTGGAAAAACGGGTTTTAGATAAAATAAGGTCAAACAAACGTAGAGCATGATTACTGATCGACGGTAAAAAAGGAAGCAAATAACTTACCATTTCGTGACGGAGACTTTGACGAAACTTCTTAAGGTTAGGCATGTCGCAGCGGTATATAGAATATCCGAGAGTAGTAAAAAAGTAGAGTGCTGCGTAGACAGTGTTTTGAATATATAGCAAAGTGAAAAGGTGGTAAACTGCCAAGAATTTAGTGACGAGATACTGACGTTTCGAGCGGAGCCCTTCATCAGAGTAAGACGAGATGAAATGAAATAAATAGGACTTATATATATATGCCAAAAGGGTGTCACAAGTAGAAAGTAGCCAATCAAATGCACGGGAGATAAACAAACTAATAATTAATGAGATGGGAAACGTTAGATCATTTGCTATTTTTAACAGTCGATCAGCAAGCAGACTGAGGGAGCGGGAGAAATGACAGGTCCAATATTCAAGGGAATTAGGCGATAATATTAGCATAAGAAACAAAAACTTGAAAAGGAATGAAAGTGCATACGCGAATAATAAAAAATTAATAATAATAAAGGTTCCAAGTAAACTAAAATAACCAAAAACTTGTAGGAAATTAAATAAAAGAAAAACGTTCGCTAAGACCAAGAGGATGTGTGGTGCCAAGTTTAAAAATGAGACGCTTCTCTTGCCGCTTGCGGTTATCGTTGCCACCGGAGATGGGAAGGATGGCACAGACTTTCATGTCTGAAACCAAATGGTTGGAGCTGTTGAAATGGCGGGCTACAGGTTTGTCACCATCATTGATCCTAGTAGTAGGGTTTGAGGGGTTCTGGGCCAAACCAAAAAACTGTCCCAGAACCCGCACCCACTGTCCCAGAACCCGCACCCACTTTCGAGGGTGTCCCAGTATCTCCACCCCAGAAGAAAGATAAACAAAACTATTTTAAGTTTTGTTTCTCGCACGTGCTCACCACGTGTTCCAAAAACACTTTCCAAAAACCGTTCGCCACGTGTTCCAAAAATTATTTCCAAGATGGCGGCGTCATTTTCCAAGATGGCGACGTCGACATGTGTTCGTCACGTGTTCTGAAAGTCAAAAGCAAAACCTTTTTGGTTTTGTTTTTTTAAAAAAAACTTTTCTAATAGGTGACTATGGGCTCACATCGAACCAAGCTGTGACTATTGGAAACACCATAGGTATATGCCTCGCGTGCAACTTGAGACTACCACTCTTGATGATGAGTCGCCCTCCGTTTAACGAGCAACCTACAAATACTTCGATGTGTTCTTTCATTTTAAGTTTGAACTCGTCTGAGAACTTTCGTGGGTAGTGACTCATGACTATCGAGGCGGAGAACATTTCGAGGAAGCTGAAGACAATCCCGTGTTCTAGTGTTAGGACTCTGTCAACGTGTCGCTTGATGTAAGACTCTTCGGCAGGGCGCAGTTTAACTCGAGTGCGCTGAACGTCGAATGTGTCTAGCTTACCACAGTGACACTTGGAGATGGTCCCGTACACGTGACTCGCTCTCTTACATGAAGAGCACTTGTTCCCTTTTCTTTCCATTCTTTATCTCTCTCTTTAAGTGATCGTTTTGAACTACTCGATTCTGAAGTGTCCCAAGGCCAGCGTGTTGATCCCATCCGGTAAGATGTGTCGCTTGTCGTCGTTAGAACTCAAAGCTTTCTTGTTGACAGCCTCCGTGTAAATCTCATGTCCGCGTGATCTGAACACGTTCATGGACTTGAAAATGGCTACTCCACTTAGGAGACAGCCGAGATAATCTGAGAATTTGATGTCTTTGTCAACCACGCCTTTTTTAACTCCTTTACACTTCTTCTGCTCTCCACGTAGTGTTCTGAGAGCATAGAGTTTGGCTCTTAGTCCAACAAACTCTAAGACCTGCTCGCCATGATGCTCGTCTTTCATCATGCCGATCACTTTCTTGTTGAGACCTATTGGAATACAGCTAGGATGATTTTTTGCGTAACCGGATGTGTCGAACATCTTCTCAACGTCATCGCTAATGTCCTTATAGAAGTCGTCTGTGAAGATCTCGTACATGAGACTGTCGGTGTCTGTGAAGAGTAGTGTGGCTTTGTCCCCATACTTAGGCTTGATATAGTCGTAGTGGAATTTATACATGATGGTTTTGCTGAGATCCAAGATAGACATCCCAAGATAGACTGGCTTGTTGAAAACCACTTTGGTTCTCTTCATGTGGACGGCGACCAAGTTCTCGTCAAAAATAGTCCTGTGATGATAATTAGGCTTGGCGACGAGCTTCCTCATCTTCTCCTCCGTGGTGACTAGCTGTATGTCAACCCTGTTTCTGATATTTTCCATGGTCTTCCCAAACACGCTATTGTTCATTAACTTGAAGAAGTCCTTCTCGAACTCGTTCTTTGCTGCTGTCCTAAGTCGTGTGTTGAGGTCGATATATGGTTTCATCCATGCGCTCTCGAAGAATGTAATCCCACGGTGGATCCTCGTGAGTTTCAACCCCAGTCTGAGATAGAGCTCGAGGTTTTTCTTGTGGATCACGTAGTTAGTCTTGTTGTTCAGGTTCGGGATGAGTTTCTCTATCCCGTTAACCATGACTCTCTCCGGTGCTAGCGGGTAGTCATTATGGAGGTCATGAAGTTCTTCTGGATATTCTAGATCTACTTCTAGAATGCATGGCATGTCTCTCCAGTTCTCTAGCTGGTCTTCAGTCATCCACTTAAAACCGTGTGTGGGTAGCGGTTCACACATGGCTCCGCCGTAGAGATTGTTCGCGTCTAGGTACGGCAAAAACACGCTTGGTTTTGTAGGGTCATATAGTGATTCACCAGTCCGTTCCGCGCGTGTGTCGCTGTTGACATGATCCATGTGCTCGTTGTTCGCGACAGCGTGTCTTTTGGTGATGGTGCTAACCCCACCACGAATCCCAGATTCCACCATCAAGAGCATGTCTATGTCAGTCAGTAACTCTAGCTCCTGTTCTGTGACTTTCAACAACGCGTCCCAAGCTAGTCCAGGTGAGGTGAAGTAGAATGCTGGATCTAGTTTGTAGTGTGTTTTACATGTTTTTCTGAAATTCTCGAAGACGTCCTCCAACAACATCACATCTGTCATCAGGTATAAGTCGTGATATTCACGCATGGTTTTCATGTCGAAATGCTTCCAAACTTTCGTGGCGTGTCGATAGTCTTCTTCAGAGATGTCGGTGTTATTCAGTTTGGAGCTAAACTTCTCTATAGTTGGTAGCCGTCTCTCGTCGAGAGATGACAACCCAGTCATGTGTTCGTACGGGAACACACCCTTCCGAGAGACTAGCTCGAAGTCGTCCTCAAACACTCTCTTGGTTGATGTTAAGCTTTCCTTGTCGAGATTTTTAACCAGCTTGTCCAAACTGGAAGGCATGAATTTAAAACTATCGAGGAACCTAATTTCTCTCTTGATAGGTCTCTCCTCGCCGTCGTTGTCTATCTCGTGGTCAACGACGATCTCTTTGCTGAACGAGATGTATTTTTCCTCGTTGTTCGGAATGCATTTTATGTCACCCTCCGTGACGCTAAGGTTTTTCACGAAAAGATGTGAGTCGTAACCAGATAAGTTGTGAAAAATAACCGGCACGAACTTCGGTAGTTTGTACTTTAGGTTACAGCTGCTATGAGCAGCTCCGCGGTACTTACCCGTGAGATGACAGTGGTCTCTGACTTTTCGATCTGGGTTACCTTTCTTAGTTTTTTGAGTCCAGTCTTTCCCACACAACCAACACGTCTCACTACTATCGTGAACTCGTCTGTCATCTGATCCGTAGATCATCTCCTTCGCGACTTTAAACTTGTCGTAGATGTTCTTGACGGCTCTCTCCACCTCTACGACGAACTTCTCACCGATGTTTTCACCTTCAACCTTCTTGGTGTAGAGGTATGGCTCTTCGTAGTGGAGAGTGTCGTCGAAGCACTTCAGATGAAAGCAAAATCCAGATGGTGTGTGGTGTTGGTATTTGGTCGTCGAGCTACGTGTGTCATCGTTAACACACGTGTCAATAGGTTCTATGGAACTCTCGAAGTCTGCGTAGATCGTGAATGGCACGTCTTGTGTCTTATAGATGTTCTCGAACTTTATGAAGCTCCCCTCTTCCGGCATTTCGGTCTTGATGCTGTCCACGTTGGAGCAACGCTCGACGTGTTTCTCCAGGACTTCCTGTGAGGTGAAGTTGTTCAGACACCGAAAACAGAAGAAGGTCTTACACTTACGCTTGCTCTTAGTGCTAGACAACAACCGGCTCATGTTCTTAATCCACGCGTAGTGGGAGTTCACGTTCCCATCTTCACCCTCTTCCGTGATGAGCAGCAGGTTGATGGTGTCTTTTGACTCACCCCCGATGAGAAGTGGGTAGACACCGGTTTCCTTTTCGTACGCAAACACGTTGATGTTGGTCTTGTTGTTTCTAGTGAATTTCTTAATTTCGGATAGTGGTGTGGGGAACGAGATCCCACTCCAGTCGAACTTCTCTGACTCGTCTCTCATCGCCTTGTTGAGTCGCTCGGGGTGGTCTTGTTTCAGCATTCGAGCGGCCGTGACGGACCACTTGAAGCACTCGTTATCAGCCTTGTTTTGGACGTTGACGATAGCTTTCCTAACGGCTAGGGTCTTCGGTGTTGGAATATAAGACGACGCGCTTATTGGTTTATACGTGTCGATGTATATGTCCAGTTTGATAACGTTCAGAACTCGCCATCCACTACCTTTCTTCAAGTAGGTCGCCAAGTTCTCGAGAATTTTTCCGACAGACTTACTATACAGTTCGTCCGTGTCGGTTCCAGTCAACGTGGTACTCACGAGAGAGCGAAACATCGCTACTGCTTCCACTGGTCCGCTGTCAGTCGCTCTAACCATGACGCATTCTAGAGCGAGTTTCGTCTTCAAGCCACTCCGCTTCTTCACCTCGTTGTGCCAAAGATCGGTCACGAGGTCTTTTGACCTCTCTAGGAAAGTCTTCGGGTCTACTTTCCCTCGACTCTCGATGGTGAAAGTCTCTGAGAATCCACGTATAGAACTCTCAGTCCTCTCCACGACTTGGTCTCGCGCGTCGTGAAACTCCTCTTCTGGCTCTACGAGTAGTGGGGCGACCTTACTCTTTAAAGTCTTGAAAGCATTCGAGACTCTCTTTCTGATCGGTTCGGGCGTGTGGTCGACGAACCAATCACTCCACTCGCCGAGTTTGGCTCTCAAGTATGACTTTGGTGGGTCGACAGTTGGTTCTGGAGTGCCAGCGACCCAACTCGACCACTCGCTAAGTTTTCTCTTGAAGTAGTTCATTACCCTTTATTGTAACGCTGCTTTAAGACAAGCGAGCGAACGATTCGTCTCTAAGCCGCTCGAGAAGTGTTTCGAAAGACGTGTGAGTCTTTCGAAAAAGAAAAGGTTTCCCTAATAGTCATCAGGGATGTCTAAGAACTGCTCTCGTTCGTAGTCACTCAAAAGACTGAACAAGAACCTATATATCGCGTAGGATGACTCGTGACACCTCTCTCGAAGCATTTTCTCTAACAAGTCGTGAGTCATGTCTCCATCTTCGTCTGTGTAGAGCTCTCTGAACTCACATATCTCAAACAACAAGTCAAACTCGTCATCATCGTCGAGTGGAGGTCCAATGGTGAGAAGTTGAAATAGGCGGGTTATCTGCGTTAACCCATCAGCCTCGTTGAACCAAACACTCAACACCATCTTGAAAAACTCTGCCATTAACACGTTCATTTTGCTCTTATTCTCATGACTCTTTAAGTTCGGTGTCGATTTCCTTACGAATTTTATATGTCACCCCGTCGACGATGAGGTCCTTCCCATGTTTAAGTCGGTAAGTGATGGAGCCAGCGAACATCTTCACACTGCTCGCCAGTTCGAATATAGACTTGTAACTAGTCTCTTCACCAGTGACTGTGTTCACCTTGATCATGACTTGAGCTGGTTTCTTACCCTTACAATGGTCATATCTCTTCGGTGTGACTACTGGTTCCATGCCAAGCCTCTCTCTGATGGTGTTCCGAGACGAGTTCGTCGTCAGCTTTACACCACGTTCCTTCGCGATAGACATCAAATCTTTCAGCGTGAGATATTCCTCCTTCTCCTCTTTTGGCTTTGGCTTTCGAACGTACTTGACTTTTGGTCTCTGTATCTTGTTTAAGGATCCCTTTGGACGTGTCATATTTTTTTCTCTTTATTAGACCTCATAGCTAGTCTCTCTAAGTCTCGTTTTAACCACACGTGCTCCAGATTAGAAGTGCCGTGCATAAGATACTCAAAACGCGTCTGATCGGTGGGCTAAGAGCTCGCTCGTCACGTCGCGAGACGTCCACACCCGTCGATTTGATTGCTACCACCATCACTTCGCTCACACTCACCAATTCCAGATCGGTGATCCTCTCAAGCTTATACATGTGACATGCGAACGCTACGAACACTACGACACGTCCATAATTGTCCATGGTTATGTAAGTCAAAACTCTCAATACGTCCGCGTAGTTCATCATTCTAACCGAGTTAACTAAGAACACGTCTCGCTCGTGTGACACCTGTGACACCCAGCGCTTCATGCTAGGTGCGTGAACGACCAGACCATCGCGAACCATCGTTCTGGTAACTATCTCTATCGCGTTGGTTTCTCTCGAGTCCATTTTTATACCTATCTCCAAACAGCAATGTTTGGAGATCACACGACCCAACTTAGAAGCGCACACGTTCCCTTTTCACTTTCACCGCTTTCTTCTCTTTCATGATCACCATCTCGTGAAGATATAGCTGCAAGTGAGCCACCCCATCTTTCACGAACACACTGCTCACGTCGACGGCAGCGTTCACGGTGTATTTCTTTCGCTTGATCAACTCCTTGAATTTGATCTCGTCTTCGTCATCCTCCTCGTAGGCGGAGAACAGGTTCTCATCACACTTGACGTAGACTTTGTCGTTGTATAGACCATTTTTGATCTCCGTGATGGTTGGATCGCTGAGGCTTTTCAACACCTCTTCGCCGACGCTCTCTAGCTTTGCGACCTGTTCCTCACTCAGACACAAGGCTGCCGTGAACTTCTCACCGTTAAACTTACTGTTCTGTACTCCAAATGTGAACACATCCTTGAAAAGGATGGGGTCCGTCTCAATGACTATGGTGACACTCTTATATTTCTTGTTCTCGACACGTTTTCCAATACTAACACTCATCTCTCTTTATTAACCTACTCCTTAACTCGCGAGTCTAGCGACGACTACTCGATTTAAACGTGACGTAGTTATATGCCTTGTAACCGACCCACCCAACGCCAGCGAACATCACCCCTTCGGATATCGACAGATAGCCACGCATCTCTGGTGATGGTGTGTAGTAGTCACGTAGTCTCGGCTCCCTTCGAAATGTCGTGCTCAGCAAGTCGAGTGCCGCGTTCGTGTCGCTTATGTTGTGGTTAGCATCCGATAGCGCGAGCCGTAGTTTCGCGAGCTTGTCGCGATGTTCGACTTCTTCTTCGTTCCACTTCTCTTTCTCTCGCGCGAGTTTCTCTACGGCAAGGTTGTGGCGCTTCATCTCCTTACCGTACTTGTTCCCGTCTAGACTCTTGAATAGAAACCCAGCGCCCGCGAATGCGACCGCGTTGAATAGTCCACCTGATATCATAGAAGCCATGGTCTTTATCTTATGAGAACACGTGTGTTCATAATAAATGTTTGCTGGAGTTAGTTCACGAAGATCACACTTGGAAGATTACGCGATAAAGGTTCTTAAACTTGAGAAAAAGGTTGCGGAGTTGGAGGAATACGCGAGATATCATGTGAAGAAAATAAGCGATTTAGAACACGAGAACAAGTATTTTAAGAGCCAGCAAGGTGGTGGGATGATGGGTAAACTGTGAGTTCTACTGTGAGTTAACTGTGAGTCTACTGTGAGTCTACTGTGAGTCTACTGTGAGTCTACTGTGAGTCTACTGTGAGTAGACTTGAGTCTACTGTGAGTCTACTGTGAGTAAATAAAGAGACATGGAAACCATAACTAACAACAATCCTGAGAAAATTAAAGATCCAAGACGTGTGGCAGCGGGTAAGAAGCTCGCCGAGATCAGTAAGGCTGCGAAAGAGAAGAAAGCTCGCGAGCGGCTCGAACAAGATAGTCAAGATGACTGTGAGCAGAGTAGTGGCTCTAGTTTTGGTTACGTTATCGGAACTATCGGTGCTATCACAGGGATGATCGCGCTGTACTTCGCATATAGACAAGACAAGTCTCGAGGTGAGACTCAAAAGAAAACTCGAGATAACCCCACGACAGCCACACCACAACCCACGACTACTATAGAGTCTTTTGACTAGGTGAGAAAAGCATCATAATAAAGAATGACAGATCGCAAAGTTATCATGAACGAAGTGTATGACACCCTACTCTACGTTGCAGCCGCAGTTGGAATTAGCATGGCGTCGAAGAAAGTTTTCGGTGAGTCTCTAGGTGCGCCAAGTAGTCTTATTGGAACATTAAAACTCGCAGCCGCGGTCACCGCGGGCACGGTCGTCGTGAAATATGCACAACAGAAGAAACTTATCCCTGACGATCCTTTTAAGTGATCTCACTATCGTCCGCGTGCTTTCGTAATGGTCGCTCATTACGAAAATTTTTCACGTCATAATAAAGACATGTACGGCCAAAACTTAGAAGAGCTAAGTTCCACGTTGAAAAAAGATTTGAAAAGTTCGAAAAAGAAGATGACGCGTCTGAGAGTGAAAGCTATCGTGAAAATAGTCGTGACTACGGTCGTGCTCGTCAGCGGGATAGTCACATCGATATTAGTCCCGAACCCTATATCGGCAGCTGTTGCTATTGGTGCAGCGACGATATTGTCCGGGTCGGAGGGTATCAAACACACGGTGAAAAGGTTCAAGTCAGTCAAAACTAACAACAAGGTCATCAAAAAGACAGACAAAGAGACCGACGGTCGAATATTCGCTGATAGGATCGAAGCGTTAGTTAGAGGAAATCCAGTGGACCCGTCCGCACCATCGTTATATCCGAATTTGCAATCTTAGAACTCGTAGAGTCTTGTTATTTTGTAACCTGAACGGTTACAAAAAAAATACGAGAGACTCACACGATATCATATTCTAACATCATGCTCTTGTTCAACTTCGAGATGTCGGCTGGTTCTAGAAATCCACTCACAATTTTCAGTCCGTAGATCTCACCTGATATACCTGTTGTACTCTCGAAACTCGCTAGACGTTCGTTAAAGAATATCGAAGAGAACGGAGCACCAATGTTTTTCAAATTCGCGTTGAAGTACGAGTCAGACGACTTTATGTTGTTCACGCGTACGTGACTACCTTTCATCATCCAGTGACAGGATATTAAATGTTTGTTAGTTCTTGTAACAGCACTTGGTAGTGTACAGTTATATTCTTGTACAGGCCAACCACCACCGTATGATAGTTGATCGTTTGATCCTGTTTTATATATCCTATAAATTTATCGTAAGAACCACTATCATTACCAACAATGTACCCGTAATTATCTGCTGACGGAGCAGTTAATAACTTGAAAACCACAAATATAGAGACATTAACGCGAGTTAATTGTGGACAATCAAAAACCATTCTACTAGAACTCAAATTTTTTACAAAGTCTGCGCCGACATCTACAGTAGGACTTTTACGATATGCGTTTTGGTGAAGACGAGATTTCCCGTCTTCTATTCTCTCTACTTTGGTACTAACTCCAGCGTGTTGGTAAATAACCTTTGCATCTTTAACGTTAACGTTAAAAACAGTATTGTAAGGTAGTGGTGTCTTTTGTGTTGGTATTGTTACCTTTTTTGGTTGACTATATCCAAGATGTAAACTCATTTATTTATATCACAAACTTACTCACTATTACTCCTACCACTAACGCTACAAATGGTAACAAACTGGATGGTGATGATGGTGATGGTGATGGTGTAGACGAGACTGTTTCCTCTTTTTTGTTTTCATCTAGTCTTTCCAAATGTTCTCCACCACTAGCATGTGTCTTCACAGTTTTTTTACTCACGCTCTCAAAGTTGAGTCCACTATTGAAACCAAAGGTCATGTTCGTCTCTGACGACTCTCTGAGTAAGTTATTATATCCTGCGATGGGTGTTTTCAACAACACCATGCTTCGCGGTATTAGCCACGTGTTCGGAGTGACGGCCATGTCCAACTTGACGTTCGTGTCCCCGATGGCCTTGTTCATGAGGTTAATCCACGTGCTTGGTGAGTATTGAACGACCGCGTCTTCCACGATGTTTCTGAACACCTGCTGGACCTCGCGAGCACTTGCGCGCGACCCAACGATGCTTTGTTTGCTTTTCGCCTGTGCACCGAGTAAGGCGTAGACATAGACCTCTATGGACTGGTTCAGTAACTCCTGACCTAGCTCGGTGATCCCATCCGATGTCCTAGAACAATAGCGCTTATAGTCACCTTGAAGGTCTTTGATGTCCAAGAGCCAATTACCACCTAACGGAAGGTTTGCCATTAGAACTCTATAGTCTGGAACATATAGTCTGATGATGTCAGCGATGTCAGCCTTACTCTTGTCAAGACGAAACATCACTCTCCGCATGGTGAAATACACGTGGAATTTCATGAGACTCGTTATCTGTTTTGGGACGTCGGGGCTAGCTGTTAAGTTTTGTAGTGACACGCCAGACCTATACGTGGCTATGTACATCGCTGTGATAGCCTGATAGTAGCTCTTCGTCAGAGTCCACACTGTGTTGATCATACTACCGTCTGGTCCGTCTTGATAGTATTTTTTCGTGTCGATGACTATCTTAGGCAGGTTCGACATGAACGAGTTCTCGTCGTTCACGAAGACATCGAAGTCGTTGACTTGGTAGTTGAGAGTGTGAGGTGGATATCTCACGATGTCCTTACCATACCCAGCCGACTCTGTCAACGGTAGTTTCTGAACTGTGCCACCACTACTCCACACTCTGGGAAACGGAATGTTATTATGTAGCCATTTCCACATGTTTTTGTCGTTCTTGAACGTGGTGCTGGTGATGTCCGTCGAGATTATGTCGCTATTTCGAAAGTAGATGTCCACTCTCTCTACGTCACCATGTTGTGTTTCGACTGGGTCGAACTCGAACTTACTCATCGTGGCGTGTGGATATTTTTTCAAAAGATCCGACTTAGCCTTCCGAATAGCGATCTCGGAGTTCTTGATCGCCTTGTCGTAGTTCTCACCGTAGTACGCTCGTATCATTTTATTTGTGGTGTAAATAAAATGAAGAAACTATCAGTGTTCGTCGAGGATGGTAAGAAAACCCTCGCGTTGGACAGGAGTTTGACAGTCCTAAAAGGCTCGACTTTGGTCGTAAAGTCAGCTAGCGTGTTTTGGGACTATAAGAACGTCATTAAAGGTTACAACGACGAGATCCAATATAACTCGAGAAAACACACGATACCCGAAGGTTACTGGTCTTTCAACAATCTCATGACTTACTTCTTAGAAGAAAAAGACATCGGGATAACAATATCTCATAACTTACATGATCATACATGCACGTTAAAGACACTTAGTCCTACTAAGTTGTACAAGTTTGGAGAGCTACTTGGTTTCCCAACGAACACATCAATGGGAGCAGTAAAGGTGGTTAGTCCTAACAAGATAGACATCAACAGAGGTCTAAGGTTCGTGGAGATCCACTGTGACACTCTAGTAGATGAGACCATAGATACGTCAGGTAAGCAATCTAGCGTCATCGCGGTTCTTCCGATCACGTCGGAGTCCACGTTGAGTGGTAGTGTGTTACATTTCCCGACTGTTGAGTCTAGTGTTCCCACGCGTAGTGGTGTCTATAATAACTTGTCTTTTCACACCAAGACTAACGTGAGTGGCGTGGACAAAGTGGGGAGCGTCTTGCTCGACATCAACATACTCACGAATAAAAACCATGGACAGTGATGTTGTGACAGAGCAGTCCTTGAGAGACTTGTACTACGATCCCGTGACTGGTTACCAAAGCATGGAGAGACTATATCAAAAAGCACTAGGAGAAGGTCTCAACGTGACTAGAAAGTCCGTGAAAGAGTGGCTGAAAACACAAGACACCTACACACGGTACAAGCCCGTGGTGAGACGTCACAAGTTTCGAAAGACGTGGGTCTCGTATCTTGGTGAGCAAATTCAACTAGATCTCGTTGACATGGGAAAATACAAAAATAAGAACGATGGTTACTACTGGATCCTAACGTGTGTCGAGATTCTTAGTCGCTACGCTTTCGCTATCCCTGTGTATCGGAAAGACACGAAAAAACATGACGAGAGCCGTAGACGAGTTACTACGACAGTTTCACGAGAGGTTCGAGACATACCCGAAGTTCGCACAGTTTGACGAGGGACTAGAATTTTACAACGTAGGTGTTAAAAACTTGTTAGGAGAACATGACATAGAACATTTCTCTACGAAGTCTGACAAGAAAGCGGCTGTGGTTGAGAGGTTCAACAGGACCCTGAAGACTAGTATGTGGAAATATTTCTACAGCAAGGGAACGTACAAGTGGATAGACGTTCTAGACGATCTTGTAAAAAGTTACAACGCCACGAAACATAGTAGCATTCTCATGAAACCAGTAGACGTGACACAAGACAACGAGAGTCAAGTGTGGATGACACTTTTCGGTAGTGAGTTGGGTGGGTTTCCACGTCCGAAATATAATCTTGGACAAAAAGTAAGAATAAGTAAGTACAAAAGTATATTCACCAAAGGGTACGAAGCAAATTTCACAGAAGAAATCTTCTCCGTGAGCAAGGTAGTTCGCGGAGACCCGAACGTCTATGTTCTCAGCGATGAGAGTGGAGAAGACATCATTGGTAAATTCTACGAGGAAGAGATGTCTGCCGTGGAAAAAACTGACGACGCCACGTATCGTGTCGAGAAAGTCTTGAAAAGAAAGACAGTGAACAAGAAAAAGATGGTCTTGGTCAAGTGGGCTGGTTACGACGCGAAGCATAACTCGTGGATCCCTGAGAGCGACATGGAAAATTTGTGAAAAAAAGTGTAAAAAGTGTATATTGCAAAAAGATGCGCAATAAAAAATAACGGTGAAAACGTATAAGAAGTTTTTTTGAAAATTTTCAAAAAAAAAAAGACAAAAAAATTTTTTTTTCGAAAAATCACGTGACGGTGTCGGCACATTCCCAGACGTCAAAGAAATCTCGAAAAATTTTTCTCCCAAAAATTTTTTTTTTCCAAACGAAACTTTTTTTTTCGCCTTTGACGTCTGGGAATGTACCGACAAGTGGGGTCGCGCGAGACGTCGCGCGGTCGGGGTCATGTCGCAAGCTCATTACGAGAGACCCCCTCTACGCTAGGTTGTTGTCGTCGCGACCGATAGCGTCCTCTCCGGTCAGTTGAAAATGGACTCCCCGGTGTCAAGGGATCGACTTCACCACCTCGTTTACATGGAGGAGAGAGGACGGACCGCGACGTTGCGGAGGAGGGCGAGAGCTCTCGAGAAGAGGGCGACCCTAGACGTCGAGATCTCCACGCTCAACGCTGAGTTGGTCGAGCACGAACGGCGTCTCCGAATGTTCGAGGAGGCGATGCAGAACAACCCAGAGCCACCAGAGTGGGAGAGAGTGTCAGGGACTGGGAGACCGCCGGTGAACAACCACCACCAGTGATGATGATGATGAACACCATACGCGAGGACTCTAACTTTTTTTAAATGACATTGGCTCGGTCGTCTCACCTTTAGAGGCGGTCGAGCTCTTTCTCTTTGAGAGAGAGAGCTGTTGTCTTTGTACAGAAAATACAATTTTTTAAAGAAAGCACAAAAACACGTCAAAAGTCTCACGAGTCGTTCGTTAATGTCTAGTCCCCCAACGTAGTCTATGAAAAGTGTATGTAGACACTACTTACGTGGTGATAACTTGAGTTACCACTGTAAGAAAGTCGAAATTCGTAGCGTTTCCTACGGGTTTTTGTGTCTTCACGGCTTTTTTAGATTTTCGCGGGCTTTTTTTGTTTACGACAGGCGCACGTACGTAATGGTCAGCGGTCGCGACAGGAGGGGAGGGGGCCCCTCTAAGGAAAAAATAATTATTTTTTTTGAAAATTTCTAAAAACTTTCAATAAATAAAATGGCAGAGGCTGATGATAATTTTGAGATGGAGGAAAGGTTCCCAGAATACGACGATCTCGACAACGAGGAGCTCGACACGACTCTCGACAATCTCAACGAGAGGTTGCTAGTCGATGACGACCCACTACTTACCGAGAGAATTACGTATATCAACCGTCACCTTCTCGCCGAGACTAGTTTTGGTGGTGACGTTAGCAAAGACGTGTTCGTTCAGTTAGACAAGTATGTTCAAGACTCTCACAACCAAAAACTTAATCCTTACTCAGAGAGTGTGATAGAGTTAAGAAATAGGACCACCGTCAAAGACGGCAAAGTGGTTTTTAGAGAGCGGCTTAAAAATGGCGGATATTCGACTGTTGAGAAAATAGTTCTCAATAACGTAGATGGTTCGTACGTAAAAAACACAGCGAGAAGAAATGCTAACGCCGTAGAGCAGTTCGAGAAACTCATCGAGTCTGCCGTGGGTGAGAGTAAAACTAGTGAAGAGCTACCAATGATAAACGTTCGTCAACAAGACCTACCAGCCGACGTGTTCGATAGGCTTGGTGAGGAGGACCAACGCGTTATCAACGGCGTGTTGAATCCTCCAGACACGATGCTTCCAGAAAGCAGAGTTGGTGACAGAGGTGCTATTCAGATCACTATCGACGAGTTTGAACATCGTGGAGAGACTATTCGCGAAAGAATTCTAGACAGCGACGGTGAGACGGCCGGGAGGCTAGCTCAAGAGTCTGTTGACATCGACGTAGTGGTTGATGTCCTGGAAAGACAACGCGTCATCGAAGAAACACGTGGCGAACAGGAGAGAGACGTGAGTCGTCTGGAGAAATTCAAAAAGTGGATAAAAAAAAATATGATCTCGGTATCGGCGTTAGGTATCACTATCGCTGGGCTGATCACAACTGTCATCGTTGGCATGCGGACTGCGGTCGTGAAGGGAGCGGGTGCCGTGAAGACGTTCGCGAAAGCCGTTAAGGACGTAGTCGCTAAGCTTGGTCCCTGGGCTGTTGGTGCTGCGAACCTCGTCTACAGCATTTTGAAAGTGGGTGTGAGCGGACTCGCGTGGTTAGCTAGAAACCTGTGGCTTGTAGTCGTGGCTTTGGTTTGGATATTACTGGAGTGGTACAGATCGAAACGAGCTTAAAGTGGTTTCGAGGTAAAGAAGGGAGTAGAATGAGCAGACTCGTCGAGAAAAAGAGAATAGTTTATGTTCTATATAACACAGTCAACATGGATAGCTACGTGGGAAGCACTTCGAAAACTATCAACCAACGACTCGCGATACATCGCTGTAAGTCACGCCTACCCCCAAGCAACAAACTATATCGAAGCACGCGCGACGTTGGTGGGTGGAGTAAAATACGTCACCTCGTTCTCGTGGAGAGGTTTTGTACAAAACCCAGAATAGAGAGATACGAGTCAGCTTGCATCGATGCATTCCAAGCGACACTCAACGACCGCAGACCAGGAGCTTACTTGAACGACGACGACGAAGTCGACAGGACCGCGTACGGTAAGAGATACCGCATCGATAACGCGATCGTCATCAGCGAGCGAAGTAGGGACTATCGTGTTGAGAACAAAGACAAGATCTGCGAGAGACTCGTGTCTAAAGTTGTGTGTAAGTGCGGGCGTGAGGTGAGCTATAGAAACGTCGCAGCACATAGGAGATCGAAAACTCACAGAGAGCTTCTCGAACAACAGTCTAAAGATTGAACAAAGATCTCTCTTAACCTACAACCAATAAACAGATGTGCTTTCAACTTCTCCAAATTTTGAAAAGACATTTCTCTCCTCGACCACGACCGCGTCGCGTGGACTCATCCGAAGACGAGATGGTTCTAATAGACTACAGATCCACCGAACCACCACCAGAACAAGTCGGGTATGACACCACTCACTGATCACGTCACCTTTCGTAACCTCTTTGGTTACGAAATTTTTTCACGTCATAATAAATGACTAGTAACTCAAGCTTATCACCGCACGCAAAAAAGACGAGCATGAGCACCATTAAAGGCGTTCGCACACGCCACGTCGTGACCATGAATCCGAACACCGTTAATCCTAACGAAACTCTCTACGTCAATATTCCAAAACTCAAACCAGAGTCATGTCTGGTGCCAGGCAGCATGCATATCCTGTTTGACTTCAAGAACTCTAACGCCAAAAGTTGGTACTTGAATAACCTATCGAAACTTCTCCAGAGTCAGCTGACCATCAAGATGGCTGGTGAAGTGGCCTACGATAACACTGGCGAGTCAACCATCGCTGTGTACAGAGACCTTTGGAAGACAACACTCCAACGCGACGAGATGACTGAGTATGGTATTGGTGGAGAAAACCTACGAAAACTCCTCTCGAAAGATGATAGTGGAGCCGCGAGTGGGAACGCAGCGAAGGTCTCCGACGCGTTGATCATGAGCGTGTTCGGGACTAAGCACAAGATGTCTCTCGACAAGATCTTGGGTGACTCCGGTCTATACGCACCATATAATATGAGCAACAACCTGCAGTTCCTCATCAAACTGCCAGCAGCTAGCGACATCATGGTGGCACAATCTGGTAGTGCTGTTGGAACCTACACACTAGAAAATCTCGAACTGGAATACGAGACTATTGATAATCCAGATCTGGCTAGCGAGATCACGAACCTCTATCTAGCCGGTAAGTCACTACCCTACGAACACGTGACACTGATGAAAAGGTCACCGTGGGCGAAAGGAGCAACACTGATCAATGAGAACATCAATCTCCCAAGGAAAAGCATGAAGTCCATCGTGCTGCTTTTCACGAAGGCTGCTATCATAGATTCAGAAGAGTTCAGCTACCCGAACATCGACAGCGTGAAAGTAACCATCGAGGGTGTCCCTAACGAGGTCTATAGTCAAGGCATTCCAAAGTCAAGATACTTCACAGAAGCCGAACGACTATTTGGACAAGAGAACCAGAGTGTGACCCATCGAGACTTTTTCAAGGACAAATTCGCGTTAGTCATCGACCTGCGAAGCACTCGCGACCAGACTGTCCACGGATCCGGAAAGAAGATTATGAACACCCAATCTGGAATTCTGTTGGAGATCACCAAGAAAGTCACCGCTACTGACCTGATATGTAACATCTTCGTGGTATCAGATGCACTACTTAACATCACGTCTGGAAATCTACAGAGCATCCAATACTAGACTTAAAAAGACACGTGTTTTTCTTATGCTATCACATAAGAAAACCCGAAAATAAAAGATGGACATCCCGTTCAATATGTTGATCGTAGGACCGACCTACTGTGGTAAGACCTTCTATCTTTTGAAAATGCTAGAGAACCACTTTAAGAACGTGTTTGACCACATCATTCTGCTCTGCCCAACCATATTATGGAACACGACCTACCACAAGTGGAAACATTACCACGATAAGGACTTCATTGTCTTACCTGTCGAACAAGATAACGTAGACAAGATGATGAAGCACGTGGTCGAGGTCTACACGGACACGAAGACACTAATTATTCTCGACGACTGCGCGAGTGGACAAGACGTTAAAAACAGAACTAGCGAGCTTGTGAAACTTGGATATTCTGGTCGTCACTACGGGTTATCCACTATCGTGTTGACGCAGCAGCTGACAAGTATAGCAAAACCTTACCGAGAGAATATCTCACGAATAACTAGCTTCCACAACACGAACAAAAAAGACATGCTTGAACTCATCAACGACTACTTGAACGGCGTGTCGAAAGAAGACGTGGCGCGTATCACGACCGAGTTGCGAGCGACAAAACACTCGTGTCTGGAAATTAATCTGCGACACCCCTACGGTTACGAGGTCATTTCCCCTCAATAAAGAGATGAACCCAGAAGATTTAATTAATAACTCTCCGAACAAAGAACCGACGACCACCGAGAACTCTGAGGACATCGCGAAAGAAGTCGACCAAAAAAGAGAAGAGCTGATCACTCTCGCGAATGATGGCGAGATCACGAAAACTGAGGCGTATATTAGAAAAGCTAACGCGAAAACCATCTTGAAGCTTTTCGCAGAGTACGAGGCGAAAGTTCGCGAGAAAAGCACCGTGTTCCTGTGTGACATGCTATTATCAAAATTCGCCATGGTGTTAGGTGGACTGGACTTCATCGAGAAACCGGAGGAGATGGAGAAAGAGCTCAAGAGAGATCCATATCTCAACAAGGATTTGAAGCGTGTGATGTCTAGCTTGACTCCACTGATCCCATTCTTAGGGTTGTTATCAGGTGGACTGACTATCGGAAAACACGTCTATAACAATCATAAGGGAGCTGAGAAGGACCGAGTCCCCGAGGACCGAGTCCCCGAGGAGACCGAATAAAGATGTGTTGTGACAATATGGAAGAGGTTCAGGGTCAACTTTTCTGTATAGTTTGTGGAGAGGTCGATCAGTCTGTGCTATCAACAACCACCACTGTGAGAGAGAAAAACCGCTCTTCGAAAAACAACACTCACCACCACCGTGAAGAAGAGTGGAAGTGTCGAATGTTAACTGATCAGGAATATTTCGATAGACAGGTGACCCGACGAGACGAGCTCGAAAAAGCCTATCATCTCACCAACCCAGAGATGGTGTGGAAGACATCCTACAAGAAATATCTCGACTGGTGTTTTAGAACAGAGTAGTGTGTTCTCCATAATCTTTCATAACCTTTTTGAGGTTATGAAAAATTCGACCTACTCCTCCACTATCGGTGGAGTAGACACATTTCCATACTTCGTGTCATCATATCGTTCGTAGCCAGCCAACACGTCTAACTCAAAGTTAGTGGCCTCTTTTCCAAACTTCAAACCTATCTTTAGACGACGGTGTGTGTTCATAGTAACATCACGAAATGATTGGTCTGTTTGGACTACCACTTGTTGTCGTTGTTGAGATTTACAGGGGATACATCCCATTTTATCGTCGTCTCGCAGTGAAGAACTTCCTCAAAATGGTGTTGATATCTCTAAAAGAGTCTAGTAGGTCACTATCATCGAACTCGTCATTATAACCATCGTAGGCGTTGGAGACTCTTTTTAGTTCGGACCTGACGAGATCATGACTTAACTTCGAACTCTTAACGAAAAACCTACTCATATAAGATAACCACTCGAGACACTTCGATATCTCAACACTTATGATACCATCACTTATCACACTAGCCGACGTCATCATGCTCCTCACGTCGTCGAATAGAACGCTAGTCAGTAGAATCTTATCGTAGGTCTCACTAGGCGACAACCTAACATCCTCTCGCTCGAAAAAACATAGACTAGTCACGTCGTTGACTCTCGAGTCATCACGTATCGTCAATCTACTCGTCACATGACTAGCGGTAACACCTCTCTCGCCGAATCGAATCTTTCCATACTTATCAACGACGCTTTTCACACTCGGATACATTTCAAAAGTTACCACATCGAGAATAGTCTTTCTAACACAAACTTCTCTACCTCGCTTATAGGTGAATCCCACGAGCATGATGAGTAACGGTCTCAACGCGTGTGATAATCCAGGTAGCTTAGGTAAGCACTCTACGAACGCGAGAGCCGCGTCTATATTCTCCACTCTAAACTTTGGTCTTAAACAACCCAACACGTCTCTTGCATGTTCAAGATCACCACTTGAGATAGCGTCTTGTAAGGTCACTGTCCATAACTTTATCGCACTTGATTTAAACATATCTCTCTACACATATATCTCAGACGGACTCAGTGAGAGAGTCGATTTAAAAAACAAAACCAAAAAGGTTTTGCTTTTGTTTGGTGACACCATCTCAGACTTTTTCCCACTCCACACCGTCCTTGGTACACACTTGGGGCATTGTACCGATGCCCCTGGTACACACTGGGGGCATTGTACCGATGCCCCTGGTACGATATCTCAGAAAACAAAACCAAAAAGGTTTTGCTTTTTGACTTTTGAACGAGAACACGTGGGGAAGTGGTTTTGAAACACGTGGGGAACACGTGGGGAACATGTGGGGAACACGTGGGGAAGTGGTTTTGAAACATGTGGGGAACGGTTTTTGAAACACGTGGGGAACGGTTTTTGAAACACGTGGGGAACGGTTTTTGAACGAGCGTGGCGAGAACACGTGGTGACGCCATCTTGGGAATAATTTTCTCGAACACGTGGGGAAATGGTTTTTGGAAAGTGTTTTTGGAACACGTGGTGAGCACGTGCGAGAAACAAAACTTAAAATAGTTTTGTTTATCTTTCTTCTGGGGTGGAGATACTGGGACACCCTCGAAAGTGGGTGCGGGTTCTGGGACAGTGGGTGCGGGTTCTGGGACAGTTTTTTGGTTTGGCCCAGAACCCCTCAAACCCTACTACTGATCCTCACGGAACGAAGATGTTCAGCAAACCTGTCTGAAAGACGTCGCCCAGTTTCACCGATGTAGATTTTAGGGCATTTATCGCATGAAATGCAATAAATTATGTTGGTGGACGTGCATGAAAAAGCATGACGGATTGTGTGGTCGAATTTGGGGGCAGTAATAACTGTATTGGGATTGAGAAAAGCGCATGTGTTACAGCGGGAACGGCCGCAAGAAAATGTTCCCGCTGGTGCCGAGGTATTTTGTTTAAGGGCACTATGTACTAAGGAGTCACGAATGTTTTTATTGCGGCGAAAAGATACCAAAGGGTTGTCGGTGAAAATGGCTGACGTCTCAGGATCATTTTGTAAAATGTGAAAATTCCGATTAATATATATATATATATTATATATATATATTATATATATATATATTCTATATATATATATTATATATTATATATATATATATGTATATATATATATATATATATATATATATATATATATAGATTATATATATATATATATATATATATATATTCGTCACCCGAGGAGGGAATTTACACGAGTTGGTGTTTTTGGTTAAGTTTGGTGCGCTGATTTCAAAAATCGATGTTATACGGGGAATGAACGGGGCGTTCAGCCTCGTTTTCACGAATTTAACCTCGTTTTGGTGCAAATTGAGAAATCAGCAAAACAGCATTGTTACTATACATGGTAAATGTGATAAAAGTTACCAATTGCAATAAATTATAGGACACTGAATCCAAATTGAAAATCAGGTGGAAAATTTGGGCATTTTAAACCTCGTTTTGGTGTAAAGCCTCGTTTTGGTGTTAAATAGCGCCCTCGCAACCTGCAACGTTTGGATCTGAGATTCAGCATAAATACTTGTTAAAACACTTAAACGACGTTCTGAGAGCGCTTATTACCTAATTTGGGTCCAGCTAACGTTACAACTTCGTAATCCATGGCCTGCCAGCCCGACATTTTCAAGATGGCGGCAGTACCGGCATCTTGAAAAAAACAGCAATAAATCAAACGCTTTAGAATTGTCATACCGTTTTTAAAAATTCACTGATGTCTTCGAATTCGAATTCATCACACTCAAACTCCTCACTTTCTGTTGATGTCATCTGGATAAGAGACGTCGCTCCAAACCACTTTTCCATCTGCGTCCCATCCATGTCTCTCGGGGCTCTCTAAATTAATTACCAGGTGGTCTGCTTGTCGAAAAAGGAAGGCAACATAATTTTCCCTCATGATGTGGTAACGCAGGTTGCTTTCACATGTAGGCATCAGGCTAAGGTCTACGATTTTATGATCCTTGTTGAATTTCTGCCAGACGACTTTCCGTCCAGCGTCGTTGACTGACGTCAGCCGTGCATGGCCATAAAGAGAGCATACAAACCTTTCTAATCCTTATACTAATTCACTGTTTGGTGTGAGAGAAGCAAATAGATTGACAAACGCGTTATTCTTCAGTACCGCTTTCCAGATTACTTTCTTTCCCTTTCGAAAAAAGGAAGAAACATAGTCATTCCCGGAAAAGGCATACATTCCCAATAGTGCTTTTCTCTGCTTCGTGGACGACTCGGAAGATGTTACATCGATTATTTTTCTGCATTTTCCATTGTCAATCAAAATCTGCACATCGAGGAAGGCGTGTCCCAGAAACAAGGCAATAATGTCTATGTCACCAGATGGTGACCGTACCATGACAGATTGACCAGGTTGCAGTGGACTTGCACGAACAAACGCAACGAGTTTGGTGTCAGAACAAGATGGAATGTAAGAAGATCATCTTCCTACAACCGATTATGGATTACTTCTCTATACCATCTGTACACCAATATTCCCAAGACGAATACTTTACAAGTGGAATATATGAATCATATTTTTCAGACAACAAACCGGTGTGGTGTGTCTTAAAATATACATACATACATATAATACATAGCTACATCATAATGTTCGCTTCATAACTTATCTTATACACAGGTTAAACGTTAAAGAGTTTAAAAACTACCAAACGTAATTTTCGACTACAATGCCGGTCATCTTCCGGGTTGAAATTGGCCATTAACTAACCTTCGCCACAGCTGCTGCAAAGCTGAGTAATCAAACCGTAAACCTTAATTGCTTATACAACTGTTAACAAACATCTTTTTTGTATACTATAATAAAATTGTTGTATATTATGTAATACAATATTGGTGGTGGCATATAGGAAACGAGACCATTGGTTGCGTTATAAAACAACCCATCTTTATAAGCAAGCTTATAAGCGAGCTTTAGGTGACTTTGTCACCTATCCCTCGTTTTGAACGTTATCTCGATCAATATTTAACCGTTGTCAATTCTGAAAACAGTTTTTCAATTAGCCAGTCTGAATACATAACACACGTACCTATTATATTACGCAAACGTCTATACCATTCGTAAAAACCTATTTGTGTAGTTCGTCATATCACCACTCACCAAAGGCCGACCTTCGCAACATTGCTCAAATATTGTGCGATTCAAACGGATCACCAAAAACGACTGTTTACTTAATTATAAGGAGTTGGTCCTATCATGTGCGGCTTTATTTATTTATCGATTGATCG
Organism: Chrysogorgia sp. JL179-B06; assembly: GCA_035772405.1. NCBI lineage: Eukaryota > Metazoa > Cnidaria > Anthozoa > Scleralcyonacea > Chrysogorgiidae > Chrysogorgia > Chrysogorgia sp. JL179-B06. Next base: position 1,260,164 of record JAYKKM010000023.1, on the reverse strand, counting down.
ATTGATCGATTGATCGATTGATCGATTGATCGATTGATCGATTGATTGATTGATTGATTGATTGATTGATTGATTTTATTTTATTTATTTATTTATTTATTTATTTATTTATTTATTTATTTATTTATTTATTTATTTATTTATTTATTTATTTATTTATTTATTTATTTATTGTCTCAGCACTTCTTAACTAATTGAATGTTGTATGTACCTTGTGCCCTCCAATAATTGACTTGCCAAATCGATATTTCTGTACTTCGGACTAAAATACTTGTGGACACTCTGCATGGTGAGGTTTGATTTATTTAATAATTTTCCTTTTAACTCATAGTACGTCAGATTTTTTGTGCTTTCCAGTCACAATTAGGTAAATCTTAAACATAATCAGGAATTTAGTGTGCGTAAACCTTTCAGTCATACATTACTGCTCAGAATTAACTTAACGAAAAACGCCCGTTCCTAGCGCGTGCGGAACGGGTTCCATTCTCATTCCGAACGAGGTCGCAACGAGGTCGGAACGCGTTCCGAACGAAATCGGAACTCATAAGGTACATACATAGATACATACATACTTTATTTCAACACGGTAGAACCATTCAGTAATTACAAAATTATATACTAGGTTAAAATAATATTAAAATATTACAAATTTAAAAATAATAATACTGTTTTGCAAGATTACCGTGTGGGAGTCCAACTAAATATTATTATAATGTTGATCAATTTGAGTTTTAAAATGTGTCAGTGAGTCCATCGTACGTAAACGTTGGGGCAAGTTGTTCCACAGGAAAGCCTCACTATAACTAAAACTTCTTTTAAGATAGTTCGTACGTGGCTTTGGCAAGTTCAATTTATTATCTGCATTCCTTAGGTTGTATTCTGTGCTGCGGAGCGTAAATAAATTTTTCAAATACACCGTGGTAAGGTGTTTCATTGTTTTAAACATCGAGACCGCCTTAAACTTTTTACGGCGTGTGGAGAGATTATCCCAGTGTAGGTTATCCAAGAGAAAACTAGCACTAGTGTCATAACTCGACTTTGTAATGACCCTAGATGCGCGATTTTGTAGTTTTTTCAGTTTTGCACTTAATGTCACGTTAAATCCATCCCAAACAGAACTGCAGTAATCAAAGTGTGGTTGAATTAATGCTTAGTAAATTTGGAGAGCAGTTTTATGGTTATAAATGGTCTTATGCGTTTAAGTGCGCCTATGGCCGAATAAATTTTCTTGGATTTTTCATCTATGTGCTTATATATCGTGACCAAATCGGTCCCCGCTGTTTTCCGAACGCTAATCGTTAATGAAATATCTTTGAAATAGACTCTATTTCGTCCTGTCGCAACTCACTGGCCACTGGGATAATTTAAATGATAGAAAACTTCACTAATTCTACGACTGTTAAAATATATGTAAGAGACTGGATATAAACGGCGAACTGAATAGGCTTTCTTACCATGTAATTTGACAACTTGCGCCTCATCTTTGCTCGTCGAATTCATCGAACTTCGAGGCCGAGCGGCTTCAATCTTCGCTTAAGAGTGTCCCGATACTAAAGCCAAGATCTTTGTTCGTCAAGAAAATAAAACCCAAGACACATCAGACTTGAACTTGTAACTATTGTTTTGACGTCTGACATATATTATTTACGGAACTCATGGCTTCACGACATACAATGATGCGAAACGGTTCAGCCAACTTGAGGCAGCGAAGATCAAGTGGGCGATCAAATATATAAACGACATACAGTTATTTCAGTATTTTTCTAAACTAGTAAAAATATATTTATAGATAAACTTTGCAAATATTCATCAATCGTTAGCGATTGAACGTTAGCGATTGAAGACTTTGCGCCGCTCCCTTTATTTACTCTCGCGTTTAACGATATGCTTTTAAATAGCGTTGAAATAAAAGCATTCATTATAAACTTGGAGAAAATCACCCATTCAAAGGACGGCAATTTAATGTACATTCTCCATTAATCTCGTTTAGTAAACCATATACCGCAAGCACTTCAGCAACATTTTAGTTTTGACATGATTTACTAAAGTCGGAGATTAACGAAGCTAAATCAAATTATCAGACGAACGTTTCAACCGAAGCCACAATGGCGTTCCGAACGCGTTTAGAACGAGTTCAAACAGCGTTCCGAACGCGAACGCAGTGTTAGGTTATTTCTGAGCAGTAGTGTAATTGTTAAACTTAGATTGGCTCATCTTTCTCTTGCTAATTAGACACCGAAGCATATTCAACTAGAGTTGTTTTTTCAAAGGGCCGTGTTTTAATATATCACCTAACTAAAATACAAAAAATAACAAATATTACAGTATAGAAAGTCTTTAAAAAAAATTCTAAAAACATCTTAACAATATTGTTTAAAATCTATAAATCTTTTCTTCTTCAGGTAAGGCATTCCAGATCACGGAACCTCTATATCTAAAACCTTTTTAACTCTTTCCTGTCCGGCTGAAAAACATCCAATCTGTTCTATTGATATCTCAGGAAATATCTATAACTGTTGCGAAACCTATACCTTTTCTGAAAGCCCAATAAACCGGCTGCTTTTGAATTTTCCGAACAAGGCACATTATGTTAATATCAATTAGCTCCATTTTTCTAGAAAAGACCATCTTGCACGCCCGCGTATCATTATGAAAATTCAAAATGCCACCAATCGCAGAGTTGTTTATGAAATTAAATCAAATTTGGCGTGTGAGTGGATATCATGTCCCTGGCGCTTGCCGAATTTCAATTTTTAATGAAAATTCAAAATGCCAACAATTGCAGAGTTGTGTATGAAATTAAATCAAATTTGGCGTGTGAGTGGAGTGACGAGAATAAGTTAATATATTCTATTTTATTTTATGTAAACAAACATTTCACTTCCGGTGGGGTGATTTGACGTGTTCGGCGTTGCTATGACAATTTTATTTTAGTCGAAGTTGTTTTTCGTTCGAAGAGTTTGAGAGCTGTGAGTTTTTGAGAGCTGTGAAATAAACCTTTACATTTTGCGATTTGGTGATTATTTGTGTGGTCCTGGACGTTCCCCACACAAAAGTGGCGACCCCGGCAGGATATTTCCTGGATAAACGAAGTAAATTGATAACAAACGAAACTATATGCCCTTGACACGGGGTCAGAGCGAAGCTTCGGCGGTTGAAAGTGAAACAGCGACGGACAATATGGAACAAACATTACAGAAAACCTCGGAGCAAGCCCTGGCAAACAAAGAGAATACCCAACTTGCAGCTTTACAGCAACAACTGGAAACGCAACTAAAAGTAACCCAACATTTGGATAAGCAAACTCAAGATCTCCTGGAGCTAGGAAATGAGCGAAAGTTACAACGCCATAAAGTGAATTTGGAAGAGAGAATAAACACATTACACACCTTGGTAACAAAAATGATCGAGTTGAAGTTCGAGAGTGGTCTCGAAGAAGAAGCAATAACCGAATGGTCGGGACATACCAAAGGAATAATAGAAAACTATGAGTATTCTTTGGAAACGGTAGAAATCTGCCTGGAAAAAAGGGAAGATCAAAAACAAGCAAAGAAGAGAGAGGAAATCAATGTGCTTGAAGAAGAAAAGCGACTACGCATACAAGACGACGAAGATTACAGAAGAGAACGTAACAGGAAACTAGACGAGGAGCTCGAATTAAAGCGACATGAAAGGTTCAGGAGCGAGCAACAAACCGCTAAGTTACCAAAGCTCAAAATAACAAAATTCAACGGTACGTGTTTAGATTGGTGTCGTTTTTGGCAGCAATTCGAAGCAGAAGTAGACAAGTCAAACAAGGCGGCCATTACCAAGTTTTCCTACCTTCGTGAGTTGCTTACTGACCAACCAAAAACAGAGATTCTCGGACTTCCATTTAGCGAAGAAGGCTATGACCGTGCGAAGGAGATCCTGAAGAAGAAATATGGTGTCACTTCAGAAATTGTACCGACGATTACAACGCTTGACCTGAAGCAAATCCACGAGTTCTACCGTGTCCTGAATGTGAGTGTCAATTCGCTGAAGACCTTGAAGAAATTGGATACCGCAGAGATACTGGTGAGTGAAACGTTGGAAAAGTTGGGACCCATCAAATCAGACCTCATTCGTACTGATCCAAACTGGCAAGACTGGGGATTCGAAAAACTGTTAGAGGCGCTGAGAGATTTTACACTGAGGAATCCAGAGAAAGAAGCAAGCCCTGGCAAATATTGTAAAAGACCACCCAGACAAGATTCATTCAGAAAAGAAAATCATTACAGATCAACAGAGAAAAGGGTGTTCAAGTGTATATATTGTGAGTCGACAGAGCACAGAAGCAGTGAGTGTGATAAAGTCAAGGAGATCCCAGAGAGAAGAGAATTTCTCAAGAGAAACAAACTGTGTTACAACTGTACTGGTACTGGCCATGGAGCAGCAACTTGTCGAAGTAGAAACTGTGGTTTATGTGGGCTTAAGCATCATACCTCGCTGTGTACTAATACCGACAAGAAAAGCTCTCCTTACATGATTGAGTCCACTAAGGAAACAATTCATCCAACATTGGTAGTAGTTTCAAATGGTGAAAAATTCAGAGTACTGTTGGATACAGGGTCTGGAAGTTCCTTTGCTTCGTCAACCTTCATCAAACACCTTGGAATCAAGCCGACATACTGGGAATGGAAAAACATTGAAACTATGACAACAACAGTGCGTCAAAAGCTACCCATTTATGCAACCAAGCTGTGCTCCATTGATGGCAAAGAACAACTAGATGTCAAGTTAACCATGTTGGACAAGCCCATTATTACCACCTTGAGCAACCCAAGAATTGGAGAGTTGAAGAAGCAACATCCCTACCTGAGAGGAATACAATTTGACAATGAAGACAAAAAGGTTCAACATCCTATCCATCTTCTTCTGGGAGTAGGAGATTTGGCCAGAACATGCAGAATTGGGGAGGTCAATCAACCTGTAGCAGAGAAAACCACCCTTGGTTGGACACTCATGGGTCCAGGTGAAATTGGTTCACACGCTCAGTATTTTGCAAGTACATCCCACGAAGACTACCAATTGCTCTACAGCTTGGATGTCCTTGGCCTTGAAGACCGCAATGAAGGAGACCAAAGTGTGGTACATGACGAATTCAAGGAGCAACTACAGTGAAGACCCGATGGAAGTTATTCAACTAGTCTACCATGGAAACCAGGACATCCACCTTTGCAGGACAATGCAAAAAATGCAAGAGCTCGGCTAGATGGATTACTAAAGAAGTTACAACGTGGTAAAGGAGTGCTACAACAGTACCATAGTATTATTCAAGAGCAAATCAAGCAAGGAATCGTTGAACCTGTACCAGAAAAGCCCACAGGAGAACATGTCTTCTATTTGCCTCATCGACCCGTGGTCAAGGAATCTGCAGAAACAACCAAAGTGCGCATAGTATATGATGCCTCTGCCAGAGAGAACCATCACTCGCCATCACTGAATGATTGTCTTCAAGTGGGTCCACCACTACAGCCTCTACTACATGATGTCGTGGTGAGAAACCGACTGAATCCCATTGGTTTAACTGCAGATGTGAAACAAGCCTTCCACCAGATTTGGATCAATCCAAAAGATAGAGATGCATTTCGGTTCTACTGGATTTCAGATGTGGAGACCAAGAAGATTGTAACTCTCAGATTCACCAGAGTTCCATTTGGCTGTGTTTCTAGTCCCTTCTTGCTTGGAGCAACCTTACAAGAACATTTGAGCAGTATGGAAGAAGAATACCCAGATACAGTGACTGAATTAAAGAAGGATCTATATGTAGATGATGTCATCACTGGTGGTGCTGGAGAAGAGGAGCTACTCCGCGTCAAACATGAAGCTAACGTGATATTCAACAAAGGAGGCCTAACACTTCATAAGTGGCATTCTTCGCTTCCAAGTTTAGAAGATCATCCCAACTCTGATGAGGAGCAGACGTACGCTAAGGAAGCACTGCGAACATCGCCAACAGAATCCAAAATGTTGGGGATTAAGTGGAACAAAGTGGAGGACACATTAGCCATTAGTTTTCGAGAATGCAAGAAAACCAAGGAACTCACCAAAAGAGGAATACTGTGGAAATACTGTCCTACAGGGGAGAACCCAGCTGACATCGGAAGTAGAGGAGCTACGGCGGTCAACCTGAGGGAATCATGGTGGAAGGGACCGAAGTGGTTAGCAAGAGAGGAGAAGTGGCCTAAATGGAGTGGACTTGAACCAACCAAAGAAGTGAACGAGGAAGCAAGGATCCTAAATAAATTGCATATGACGTCAGTTGAGGTGGAAACCAGTGGTTTACAGAAGCTGACCGAGAAATACTGTCTCTGGAAAGTCCTACGAGTAGTGGCATGGGTTCTGAGGTTCATATCCAATGTACGTACAAAACCAAAAACCTGTGGTATACTTTTCACTAAAGAAATCCAGGAAGCAGAAAAGTGTCTGGTCAAGATGACTCAGAAAGCATCAACATTGGATCCTGATCATGAGCATATCTCACTACGACTTGGTCTGGAGCCCGACAAAGAGGGTGTCCTTCACTGTAAAGGACGCGTCATGGGGGAGTATCCTGTGTACATACCAACAAAGAGCAAGCTTGCAAGATTGATAATTGAAGATGCACACACCAGGACACTTCACGGAGGGGTAGCGTCAACCATGGCAAAAGTTAGAGAAAGGTGGTGGATAGAGAAACTAAGAAGATTGGTGAAGACAGAAATACACAACTGTTACAAGTGTAAACGCTACCGGGTGAAACCGTTACCATCCCCTCCGATTGCTCAACTACCCAGATTTCGAACACAAGGAGAAAGAGCCTTTCAGACAGTGGGAGTAGATTTCGCTGGACCTCTGGAATACAAGATAAGCAAGAAGCAGCAAGGAAAATATTACATCGCGTTGTACACTTGTGCAGCTTCACGAGCAGTATACCTGGATCTATTACCCGACTTGACAGCAGCAGAATTTAAGAGAAGCTTAGGCGAGTTCATAGCCAGAAGAGGTAATCCTACAAGAATGGTTAGCGACAATGGAAAGACGTTCGTAGCCACTGCAAGATGGCTGCACAAGCTCAAACGAAACCAGTTGGTCAACGATTACTTGGCTAGAATGAATATAGAGTGGCAATTTAACCTGTCGAGAAGCCCGTGGTGGGGAGGTTTTTTTGAGCGAATGGTGGGACTGATGAAAGCATCACTTAGAAAAGCTGTTGGCAGAGCAAACCTGACTTTCAAGCAACTTAAAGAAGTCCTTGTCGATGTAGAAGTTACCATGAATAATCGGCCTCTTGGATATATGGAAGAAGACTTCGAGCTTCCTCCGCTTACACCTAACACACTGATCCATGGTGCCAACATTAGTCTACCTGAAGAAGAGACTGACGTTATGGATGAAGGAATGAAAATGTGCAAGAGAGCAAAGTACATTCAACGCTGCAAAAACATGATGTGGAGGAGGTGGACAACCGAGTATATCAGATCTTTAAGGGAGAGACACTTCCAAAACACTGGTAAGGCAACAGATATTTCTGTTGGAGAAATAATGTTAATCAAAGGAGACCAGAAGAATAGAGGCCATTGGAAAATGGGTGTTGTACAGAAATTGGTGAAAGGTAAAGATGGAGTTACCAGAGGTGTAGCAGAAGAATTCAAACCAAAAGAGCAAAGAGCTGCAAAGATGGATGCAATTCGAAGACTTAAAAACTTAGTACGAACTCAACAAGAAGATTAGTAGACATTTCTCAGACACTATTCGGTCTAAGAAAGGGGGAGAGTGACGAGAATAAGTTAATATATTCTATTTTATTTTATGTAAACAAACATTTCACTTCCGGTGGGGTGATTTGACGTGTTCGGCGTTGCTATGACAATTTTATTTTAGTCAGTAGTATAGAACATGGCGGTGCGAGCTCAGTCGACGCCAACCGTAATATAAACACCAAAACATCACCAAATTCGTGCCGAGCCACAACTCAGCAATGTTTTGGTACTCACGTTTTACAATCGACATTGGTGAGCTCACAGCCTCACTCTCTGTGCTATTATGGTAATCATTAGTCAATCTAGACACCCCTCCCACGTTTTCTACTCAATTGGTGCCAAATACTAAAAAATCACAACTTTCGCTAGACTTTACGCTACTTTAGCCATATTTAAAAAAAGTAGAAAGTGTCATTTCAGCATTTTCACATTTTTGTTCAACAAACCACCAACACGTTCTGCTACTGTCTCACAAATTCACGCGCGAAAAAAAACCACTAGATTTTGATTCTAGTGGTGATGTTTATCCAAATGGATAGTATAGAACATGGCGGTGCGGGCTCAGCGACGTCAACCACAAATGTGAGTACCATAGCAACGTTAATTTTTACGCCAAATCGCGATTTAGCGCAAAAATTAGCGATGCCACGGTGCCCACACTTGTGGATAACGTCGAGTAAGCTCGCACCGCCATGTTCTATACTACTACAGCAGTCGTTAATTAGGCTTGACGCACCCCTCCCCACACTCTCCACCGATTAGTGTCAAACACACGCGAGACTCGTGAAACAATACTGAATTTATACCAAATCACATTTCAGTCACGTTTAAAAATAGTCGCTTCAACATTTTCAGTCACGTTTAAAAATAGTCGTTTCAAAATTTTCAGTCACATTTAAAAAATAATCGTTTCAACATTTTCACAAATTTGTCAAATCACATTTTAAAAAATAGTCGTTTCAACATTTTCACAAATTTGTTAAATCACATTTAAAAAATAGAGAGTGCCGTTTCAACATTTTCACAAATTTGTTAAATCGTATTTAAAAAATAGAAAGTGTCGTTTCAACATTTTCACAAATTTGTCAAATCGCATTTAAAAAATAATCGTTTCAACATTTTCACAAATTTGTCAAATCATATTTAAAAAATAGTCGTTTCAACATTTTCACAAATTTGTCAAATCACATTTAAAAAATAATCGTTTCAACATTTTCACAAATTTGTCAAATCACATTTAAAAAATAGAAAGTGTCGTTTCAACATTTTCACAAATTTGTCAAATCACATTTAAAAAATAGTCGTTTAAACATTTTTACAAATTTATGTGTTGTAAAAGTGTCTCACGCGTGATAAAATTGCCACCTGTTATGCAAATTAGATTATTGCCACCTGTTAATAATAGATTAGTCCGTTTGTTCACTATTTTCAGCGTTTGTCGCCTCGCCTCTCACTTCAATGTTTTTGTGACCATACGCGTAGGAGTCAATACCATTTTCTAAAAGGTATCGTTTATCATCAAAACAGGATAGCGACACTTTATTAATTTCGTAACTACCGAGCTGATGTTTGACACTTCTAATGGTCTTCATTGTGTGTCGCAATTGTTTCTGCTCAAGTAACACACTTTTGTAATCTTCGTGTCTGATCACTTTTTTAATTATATTCTTTCTAATACCTTTAGCGGTTTTCCCGCCGCCTCCACCCTCTTTCAAATAGCTGTACATTTTACTGCGCAACCCGACGAACTCAACAATTGGCGTTCCAGCGCACTCGTCCTTCATCTTCCCAATAACTTTCTTATTCTCTCTAAAAAAGAATGGGCTGTCTGCAGGATAGTCGCTATTGTCGAACTTTTCGCACTCCATCATAAAGTCGGAATAAACGTCGTCAGTTTTGATTGAGTACAACAGACTGTCAGTGTCAGTGAAGTGCAATCTACAGGTGTCGCTAGAGTACTTTTTCATAATATAATTGTAGTGAAAATTATACATCAGCGTTTTACTCAAGTCTAGTATGCACATACCCACATATGCAGGTCTATTTAGTGTCAACGTTTCTTTAACTTTGTGGACAGCAACTAAGTTCTCGCTAAATATCTTGCAAGACACAAACGTTGGCTTTGAGACAAGCTTTTTAAATTTCTCCGCAGTGGTCACTAATCTTACGTCCACACGCTTCCTCAAGTTTTCCATCGTTTTTCCGAACACACTGTTGTTCATTAACTTGAAGAAGTCCTTCTCAAAAGCGTTCTTAGCCGCAGTTCTTTTGACTGTGTTAAAGTCAATGTACTTGCCTAGCCACTTGGACTGGTCAAACTGCAGGACCCTGTGAATCTTATTGATTTTTAATCCAAGATCCATGTACAACTGCAGATTTCCGTAGTGACACACATACTTTTTTTTGTCCATCAAAGTAGTCACCAGCTTCTTCACACCACCAACACTCACGTTAAACTTATTTTTGATTTTCGTTTTTGAGTCAACGTGCCTCTGGTAGGCGTTTGTGTAGCTACACTCGCTCGATGGTGTTGTTGTGTGCACCTTCTGTCTGATAGCCTCGAAATCTGCGTACACCACAAATGGTACATTTAATTGTCTGCTAAAATTCTCGTATTTCACTTTCGCACCTTTTTGCGGCATTTTAATAGCTTGCTTCCCATTAATGACCAAACATACTTCCACATGGCGTTCGAGCACGTCCGCTCGGGTAAAACACTGCAAACAATACCTACAAAAGTGCTTTCTCGCCTCGTGCTTTGTCTGCCGGTGCATGAATTTATTGAAGTCACGAATATACACATAATGCTTGTTGCCCACATCATTAGTTATCAACAGTAGGTCCATATGGTCAGGGTGCGCTTCCTTAGAAACGTACACAGGGAATGGCTGCTTATCTTCATACCCAAAAACATTTATGCTAATATCGTTCGCCTTTTCGATCTTGTTGTAGTCTTTGAGTGCGACTGGGAAGTCGATTCCGTCATAATTCAGCTCACTGACATGTTTGACGTACTTTGACGTTCTGTCAGAGTTTTTTCCAACAGGAAATTTGTGTGCAAGGTGGCACCATCTAAAGCACTCGTTGTCATCATCGTTATTTACATTTATCAGACCCTTCATACTGTTGCACAGCTCCTTTGGCAACGCAATGTAGCTACTCCCATGCAAAGGTCTGTAAATAGCGACGTTGACGTAGTGCGCATCTATTTTGTCGATAGTCCATCCAGACCCCTCAGATAACCACCCAGCTATCCGCGTCAAAATCTGCTCCGACCCACGATTGGCGACACCCTCGATGTCATGCTCGTTAATGACGACGAACGTCTCGCTGTTAAAGTAGGCAGTTTTGTATGTGGTCTTATCACGCTCTAAAACTTTCTCAAAAGTGACCTTGATTGTCTCTACCACTTTCATTCCGTTGGTCTCACCCAGCTCACGTCTCAAAAGGTTAGTGACAGCACTTCTACTAGCGTTTACCTGATTGATGTCTCTGTCGTCAATTACTTCGACTCCATAGGACCTTGTGAACCCTCTCAGTGCTCGATCCAACAGATGCGTTGACGGTGTGAGGTCTTCGACTACAGGTTGTCCCTCTTGATCTCTAAAGAAGCCGTGAACGTTGGTCGCTTCATCTGTTAATCAATTGACAACGGCTACACTCGTCTTATGCGCCCGTCTTTTTGTCAGTGGGTTTTTCACAGTCCGACTCATTGGCTTATACTTACACTACACTTTTTTTCCTAAGCCACTCATTGTAATAAATATCGCCACTTTCACACCATCCCAGCTTTGGGTACACCACCCCAAACAAATTGTCGTCGAACAAGTCTTTCACCTTCCCGTCTTTGAGGTCAAGCACCTTCTTGAGTGTCTCGAGTTGTCTTCTATGACACAACCTAATAATGTAGTATCCATATCTGCTAACATTTCTACCCTTTATCAAATTGCATGAGTGCAACACATTGACAACTTTCAAGAAGTCCTCTTTTATCAACTCAAGGTGCTCACCCTTCACAACGTTCCGTAGTCTTCTCCCCATCCACCAAGACCGTTTGTGAACGCTTTTTAGTCGCGTGAGTCTCATGTCACCATAACTCTGAATGTAGCCCCATTCGATGTCGCCACACTTTGGACACGCGTACCCACCGCAGTCAGTCATGTTTTTCACAACGTCACAATCCGAGCAGTAGTAAATTCTGAAGGTGTCTCCACACTTAATTTGCATCTCACTCGCGATCTCGTCAATTGTCAAGCCGTAACTCATCTGCCTCATAAGTTTGTCCATCGCTTATACTATTCCAACATTTTTTTCACCGAACTAGTACCCACACCGCTATTCCACTACCCAAACCTAACGCACCAACAAACAATAGTTGATAATCCTTCATTTCCGCACTCGGTTGGTAGTAATCCGCAATCCTCGGACTCTCAGTGAACACTCGTCCGCTGTACTGTATGGTCATTACGCTTCTAAGTTCTTCCAACGCGTGGTTTGTGTCATTGATGTCAGCATTAGCGTCAGAGAGCCGTTGTCGCAAACGCTGGATCTTATCTTTCTTAGCGACTTCATTCTCATACCACACTTCTTTCGCACTGGCTAGCTGTTCCAACGCATGATTGTGCCTTTTCATCTCAGCTTCATAGCCTGAGTGATTAAATTTCGAAAACATAAAGCCAGCGCCTGCAAAAGCCACTGCATTAAAAATCCCTCCAGCCACAACACTCACCATTAACTTACGTTGATTTGAATGGATCTGTCGGTATCCACTTTTTCGATTGCATCCATTTTACTAACAGCGTTCCTGCACCAACAGCTGCAGCGAGCTTCACTGTACCTTTCACGGTCTCTGGTGTTCCCAATGGTTCTCCCAAAGCCTTTTTAGAAATAATACTCACTACCACAGCACCAGTCGTGATAAGTAGCGCGTCGTACAATTCGTTCATGAGTTCTTTTCGATCGATCGCAGCCATATATACATTGTCGTGTGTTTTGTTCAAGAATCAAATGTGTCTAACGCTGGACGACGAGTTTTATGACTCTCTGGCACAGGTGCTGGTGCAGTACTCACAGGTTCTTTTTCACTGCTAATTGTGTACCATAGCGAAGCACCAGCAATGATAACACCAAGTGTTCCAACAATGTAACCATAGCTCCACTCGCTACCCTGTTCTTCGTTAACTATCATTTCGCGCATTTTTTTTTCTTTCGCAGCTTTCGATATCTCAGCCAACTTTTTACCAGCGGCGACACGCTTTGGGTCCTTCACCTTAACACTTTTCACATCAGCTGTGATCTTAGCTTCAACAGCCGTCTGTGAGTCTTCAACCATCTAATACACTATCACGTGTTATCTTACTCACAGTTGACCTCACAGGTGTCTCACAGTTGACCTCACAGGTATCTCACAGTTCCAGACCAAACGCACTAAAAAAATTAGGATTTTTTCTGGGGGTATAACATAATGACTCAAGACCGAGAGGTTAGCGAAGAAGTTATTGACCGCTTGCTGAGAACGGCCTTTGTCAGTGTGCCTACCCTACAAGGCGTCTCTGGACCTATCGTCCTAAACGAGTACTTCTCAACATACGACCTGTTCGACCCCGACCCTGAAGGGCCGCCAAAACGGCTTGGCTCTCAGGTCCGCCATACGAGGTATCTTCTCGACGCTTGGATCGATCTTCGAGAGGAAAGAGCCAACGAGCTTGCTGGTATGTTAGCTGACATAATCCCTGTGTGGTGTTACTCACCATTCAAGTACCTCATGTTAGCAAGTGATGTCTACTTGAACAACCCTTGTGAGTCCACAGCTACATTACTCGGTAATTTCCTCCAAGTGTTCTTAGCGACCCTTATGTGGAGACCATGCCCAACCAAAGCCAAAGCATGGTTAGAGCTCGCCGCAAACCGCGACGTTCACGTTTGCAAGGTGGGGTGTAATGAGATACTGGGTGTGGGTGATATCAGGGACCACGCACTCTCGCCCGCCCACAGACACTTTGCGAGAGATGAAAACGTGTACACCTGTCACCCATGCGGTGTGGTCACCAACGACCCACTGCATCGCTTGAGACACGAGAGCTCGAGGTCTCATCTTAAAAACTTAGAGCTTCAGCGGATATTCAACAACGAACAACGATTTCCACAATGAAAAAATATTTCTCCGAAGGTATAGTAACCATGAAGAAAGTTGGTAAACTAGAAATCGTGATTGGCCCCATGTTCGCGGGAAAAACGACCGAGACTCTTCGCAGGTTAGTCAGGTTAAGTAAGTCAGGGCTCAAAGTCCTTTACATGAACAACACAGGTGACACCAGACGAACTGACCACGCGTTCTCCACACATCGTCAGACCATTGTTGTCGGATCAGACAGTTTACCTGCGAAGTTAATCACCAACCTTCCAAGTTCTTCCGAGATAGCCGATTATGACGTCATCGGCATTGATGAGGGCCATTGGTACTCTGATCTACTCTCAATTATTCGCGAATATGTCAAAGCCGGCATTCACGTCATTATTTGTGGTCTCATATCAACGGAGCACTTAAAAAGACTTGGTGAGCTCGACACACTGTTCTCAGTAGCAGACGACATCACCTTTCTAAAAGCGTATTGCGCCGTTTGTCGTGACACTCACGGAACAACCGTTGAAGCACCATTCAGTTGGAGATACAACCCAGGACAATCGTTTGTTGGTGGTGCTGAGTAATATCGTGCAGTGTGCAGACGTCATCATCCTTCCACACAAAATTAAGGGTGTTCTCAGATACCCCACTTTTTTAAATTTAGACATTGGTAACATGAAGCGTCCAATGTCTCATAGAAACATTTTTTTCACACAGTGGTCAGAAGGTTTGTGAAATAAAGAGAGAAAGTTTCGCAGATATTTTTCACCGAGTTAAAAACGTCTTTAAAAAATGCTAGAGCAGTTGTCACTTCGAGCGTCGTCTCAACGACAAGAACGAGCGCTAACTCGACTCATTACTCGCTGTCTAAAAAGTCTCTTTACAATAACGTCTCTCGTGGTTACTCAACGCCGCTTTATTTTTAAATTTACGAAAACACTGGGAGCACTGAAACCCAACGTCAAAGAAATATTTTACTACCGTGGTAATAGCGTCGTCGTAGGAGTCGCACAACAATGTTAGATAACCAGCGGATTTGTATCTGAGCAGCAGAGAGTCTTGCTCTTTGGACGTCTTACCTGTGCCACCTGGATTCTTGAACTCAATCACAAGCCCGCTATGCTGTCGGTTTGCATTGGCAATAATCAAGTCAGGTGTTCCACGTTGGTAACCTTTTTTCCACGAATTTATTCTTTTACTCGAAGTGTCTTGATTCTCACCACAAGCGGCTATCAAAATAGCTTCTGGATAATATTTCCTAAGAAAACCAACAACTTTCGTATGAAGGTCGAACTCGGTGATCATTTTAAACTGATTGTGTTTGAGACCGACGTCAGCTAAACCCTTTCTAATGCTTGGTAAGACTTCTGTGTGCACCCACCTTCCAAAGTGTTTCGCACGCTCCATTTTACTTGAGAACGTCAATGAGTAGACCCCAAGTTCGTTGATAAACGAGGCTTGTTCCATCTTCGTTTTACAGTCAGGTTCGACGTGGTCGTGAACCGTATCTTTTGGTCGAGCGTAACCTAGAGCGCTCGCGACCTCTTTTGCTTTGAACCATATTTCACCGTTGTGACTAACCGTCGTGATTTGGTGACCATCGAAATCGAATAGTTGGAGTATCGCGGAAGTCATCACTATATAGTCCTCCACGAGAAAAAACTACTCGATGTGGGCGTTAGGTTTTTTATAGATCTGGTTTGTTGTGTACCAACGCATCAGGTGTGTTTTATTAGTCTTCGGTTTTCTACGTCGTCTGAAAAAGTTTCTAACGTTACGAACCAACTTTCTAAACCAACCCATTTTAACTTAGGTCACGTCTCCTACCACTCCCACAGTGTCTGACTCTGGTAACATAATAGGTTTGCCGTAAGTCTTTTTAGACCTCATACCAATCTCAGCGTGGAGCTCGAGAGTAACGTCACCGCGACCAAATGATCCACCAGCTTTGAACATGTGGTCAGTCGTTTTATTTATTTTATATATTTCACGTTCTTTTGAAATACATGCTCCCATTTACTTTACACCATATTCCTTCATCATTTCTCCACCCATGATTATGATGTCTCGGTTCGTCATCTAGCCACTCACAATTTTCACACCGTAGAATTCTATCAACGATGGGTACGCATAGGGCGCGAGTGGTATTCTTGGCCGGTGTATTCCAAAAATTGTTCCATAGGGTGTGCCTATCTTTCTCATGTTCGCTACGAAGTCTGAATCGGCTGACTTGACGTTGTTGACCCTGACGTGTGAATTGCTCATTTGCCAGTGTATTGATATCATATGCATTTTACTTATGTCAACGCCACTTGGAATAGTGCATATGCTCTCCATCGCTGGGACGCTACCACCATATGCGAGTCCATTAGTCATACCAGTCTTGTACCCTATGAACTTATCCCACTGACCGTCGTCGTTTGATATAATTGTCTCCCAATTTGATCCAGCGGTACGAGTAGGTAACCTCACCACAACAAAAATAGAGAGATCGCACCATTGCATACTGGGACAATTAAAATGGAGACCTGACTCAAGTGGAAGTGGTGTTAACACAGGGGATAGAAAACTTTGGCTTACACTACTGATGCCGATAATAGGGCCATAAGTTGGGTTGTTTTGCACTAATTTACTTGTTTCACCAATAGCTTTCACATTGTTTGAACCATTGGTGTGAAATTCCACGTTTTTCAAGGCGTGTGTGCTAACGTTGAAGTCGAGCACAACATTGTAGGACTGACTCTTGAGGAAACCTGATAGCAATTGCTCTAGAGTTCTTTTATTGATGGCGTCTGAGTCATCGACTGGGTCTGCTACGTTTTTTATCGCTGAGCCTTGCATGTCTATTATTCCAGACATCCTTCCACCGGTCGCGCTTAATTTAGGATCTTCATCCCGATGCCTTTTCGTTCTCTTTAGTATTTTATCGTGAGGGTCGTCAGACTCATACCCATAGTTTAGACTCATCACTACTTCAAGGTGTATTTGGTTAGTAGATAGCCAGACACCGCTGAGAACCCTAACACTATCGCCAACGTTGTCGTGTCTGACTCACTAGTGGTGGTGGCGCGCACCTTCTGATTGGTCACTGTTTTCTTCACGGGTGGTGCTACTAAGTTAGTCACCACATTTTCTTGGTGGACTTTTTTAGCCACAGTCGTTGGTGTTGTTGCATTCAAGTTAGTCACCACATTTTCTTGGTGGACTTTTTTAGCCACAGTCGTTGGTGTCGTCGCATTCAAGCGAGTGTTCACTCCAAATCTCATAGACTCTGTGGCAATCTTTAATAAGTTGTTGTACCCAGCGATTTTATTCTTGAGAATCACTACATTACTTGGCATTAACCATGTACTTGGCGACACTGCAAGATTTTGGACAACGTTGGTGTCTCTAATCGATTTGTTCATGTTGAGAATCCATGTCGACACGTCATACTGTACAACACTGTCAGAAAACAACTTGCGGAATTCTTGTTGGGTTTCTAGACTTCCTGCAGAACCACCAACGACTGATACACGTGTTCTCGCTTGCGCACCAAGTGTGGAGTACACAAAGGCTTATATGCTTTGATTTAGATATTGTAGTCCAATGTTGGTAAAGCCGTCTGACAATCGCGCGACGTATCGTTTATAATCGTTATGGATGTCGTTGAGTGTGAACACTCTGGATTCGCCTAAAGTGCCATCGCTCAGGACTTTATTCTGGTAGTAGTGCCTTCTGGGAATCTTGGAAATCTTACCATACAATTCGGAAGCGTTAAATTCTCTACTTATTGATCTCATGGTCTCACCACCCTCCATTCTTCTGAGAAGTCTTCTAATGGTGAAGTACAAATGAAATCTCATCACGCTTGTGACCACAGGGTGAACTTCTTGTGACACTGATAAATGTTGCAACGACACTCCACAACAGAAACTTGCACAATACGTCGCAAACACAACACGGTAGTAAGATTCGTTGTCGTCCCACTCTGATTTTGTCTTTGATGTGGTGATTTGTAAGGTTGGTAGCTTTGACATGAAGTAGCTATTTTGGTTAACAAAGACTTTGAAGTTATTCACTGGATAATTTAACACATTTTCTGTTGGATAGCCATCCCAAAGTCCCCAGTGGTTCTTATGACCTTTTGGTAGTGGTTGGATAGCTCCACCACCTTGCCATATTATTGGGAACTTGCTATTGTGTAGCCACTTCCACATGTTTTTATCATTTTTGAAGGTTGTGCTGGTTATGTCTGTGCTGAGGATGTCATTATTTCTGAAATACACATCGACACTCATGATTTTACCATCTTGCGAAATATTTGGATAGAACTCGAATTTGCTTAAAGTGGCGTGGGGGTACTTTTTGATGAGGTCCGCCTTTGCGTCGTGTGTAGCCTTTGATGTGTTCGCCATCGCGAGTTTGTAGTACTTTCCATGGTAGTCATGGAGGGCTTTCTGCATATATAATATACCATATGTTACACATAACACATGCTACATTATATATGGTCAGGGTTGTAGTATTGATTAGAGGTCCAACGGAAACTGTGGATCTACCAGAGGCACTTTTGACGTTTGGTTCAGATCCTCACTTACTAGTAAAAAAAGCGACCATCTTTTGGGACTATGTTAACGTGGAGACTGGCGTGAATGATGAAATAAGTTACAACAGCAACAAACACGTTTTTGAGCCTGGGTACCACACTTTTAAAATGATTGCCGACGAATTGAGAGGATTAGGGGCTATCGAGCTAGTAGCCAACAAACACAATTCAAAGTGTGCGATAAGAACTGACCAACAATTAGAGCTGTTTAAATTTGGAGAACTCTTAGGGTTCAACGATAACACAACGATAACCACTAGTGGTTTGGTCAGCCCTAATGTTGTGGATGTTAACAAAGGGTTGAAGTACGTACAAGTGGGTTGTAGCATTGTGAACAGACCTGAGAATATTGTTAATGGTAGCAAAAGCGAGGTTATCGTTGAGCTACCATTGACCACCACCCAACCACTGAAGAGCTCCGTTCAACACTTCTTCAACATTGAGTCGAAGGTGTCGATAAACAAGGGCGCTTTTACGCAGCTAGTTTTTAGCGTGACTGACCAAGATGGTAGTGGTGTCAACGTTGGTGACATATTGTTGGATTTGTATGCAACGCTAGAGTAGCTAACATTAAACGCGTGCTAAAGTAATGAGTCTAAACTATGGGTTCGACTCTGGTGGTTACACTGAAAAGCGACGTACACACAACAACCATCAAAAGTTGACGGTGCTTATTGAAGGTGTGGAGAAAGTCGTAACTTTTGACCATAGTGTGGTAGCCACACACGATAACCCACACATTATAGTTAAGACAGCCACTGTGTTTTGGAACTATGATAATGTGACTGGTAGTGATGATATTCGATTCTTTCATGTTAGATTAGGAACGCCAACGTCGATTCTCTCAACACCTCGATTGGGTGGGGGTCGCTACGACTTCGACGCGTTGGTTAGAGCTCTACGACACGCGCTCAGGGAGGTTAATGTAGACTTCGTGGTGGAGAAACTGATAGCCACAGGTAAAAGTAGGGCCAAAGCTCAGCGTATTAGGTCTAGACCCTCCAGCGTAATAGAACTTAGGCTGGGTGACGTTGGGCTTTTGCTTGGTTTCGCGAAGGATGCAGGAATTTTATTAGATGCTAAGTGGCACGACAGTCCAGGCAAGGTTGATATGAGAGGGGGTATGAAGTACATAGAAGTTTCATGCGACGCTGTTGAAACCGGAAGCAACGTGGGCACTGACGGGAAGCGAAGCAATGTGATCACAACATTACCAATACCCACCGAGCAGTCTCTTGATGGAGGGATACAACGTTATGCATATGTTGAGTCCAAGGTGAGAATTAAAAAAAGTACTTACCCAAGCATGACGTTTCGTGTCAAACCAGACAATGGTGACGCTGACGTTGGCGCGGTGCTATTGGAACTGTATATTGTGTGAATTATATGGAGCTCGGTGTGGAGACAGAACAAGGGTTGAGAGACATTTATTATAATCCTAAGACGGGGTACAGTGGTGTAGAGAGGCTGTATCAAAGTGCATTGGGAGACGGATTGAAAGTAACTAGAAAAACAGTGAAAGAATGGTTGACAGCGCAGGACACCTACACTAGGTACAAACCTATTGTGAGAAGACATAAATTCCGCGCGACTTTTGTTGGATTTCTTGGTGAAGAGCTCCAAATGGACTTAGTGGACATGAGCAAGTATTCAAAACAGAACAAAGGGTATTATTGGATATTGACAGGCATTGAAATATTGAGTAGATACGCTTTTGGAATTGCAGTTTATAGAAAAGACACTAAGAACATGACTAAGGCTGTTGGAGAGCTATTGAACGACTTCAAAGATCGGTTTGGAGCCATGCCTAAGTTAGCGCAATTTGACGACGGACTTGAGTTCTACAATGTTGGTGTGAAAAGTTTACTGAAAGAACATGGTGTTGAATATTTCAGCACTAAGAGCGACAAGAAGGCTGCTGTTGTCGAGCGTTTTAACAGAAGTCTGAAGAGTATTATGTGGAAGCACTTTTACACACGTGGAACGTACAAATGGATTGACGTTCTTGACCAGTTTGTGAGCAATTACAATGGCAATGTGAATCGCAGCATTATGATGAAGCCGAAGGATGTCAATAAGTCAAACGAAGTCGAAGTTTGGACCACTTTGTTTGGTCACCAATTTGCAGACAACCCATTGCCAAAGTTTAGAGTTGGCGAGTCAGTGAGAATTAGTAAATACAAGAGTGTGTTCACAAAGGGCTACGAAGCCAACTTCACTGAAGAGCTGTTTAAAGTGGTAAAGGTTATTCGTGGTGACCCGAATGTGTACGAAATTGAGGACGTAAGCGGTGAACAGATTATTGGTAAATTTTACGAACAGGAATTATCGCTGGTCAATAAGAAACATGGCGACGATGTGTACAGAGTTGAAAAGGTGTTGAAAAGAAAGAAAGTCAGAGGGAAGAAGATGGCGCTGGTCAAATGGTTGGGTTATGAGAGCAAACATAACTCGTGGATACCAGAAAGCGATATTCAAAACGTGAGCTAATGTAATATGGCTGAAGGTGGGGGAGATTTCGACGACTTTGAGATGGAAAACCTCGACAAGTACAAAGACATGAGTGACGAGCGACTAGAAGAGGAGCTCGATAAGACTGAGGAGTGGCTCAAAGACATAGACACTAAGTACGTTGTAAAAAACATGTCGATGAACGTCCGTGTTAATTACGACGACTATCAAGACTATGCGAAAAAGATAGCGAGTGAGCTAGACGCGAGGCGAGGTGGGCAAAAAGCGACGTCGTTTATCGACGCTGACGATGGTAAAACGGTGACAATAAGGGGAACTAACACAGAAGTCCCAGCAGCGGAGTTTGTTGAGCAGGAGTCATATGGCGACGTCAATGACACAAGCTTCAGTATAGCTTTTGAAGAGTCGGGAGAAATTGAGAGAAGACTGGGTGAACTAAAAGCGTTCAACAAAGAGTTAATAAAAAATGAAGTAAAAAGAATCGAGCTAATAAATAAGAAAATAAATGAATTGAGTAAAAAAGCGCTTGGCCACGACAACGCGTCAAGGGAAATAGTTAACAGGTCACAGGTTACGGACTCAGGGGGTATTCTTTTCAAACCAATAGGTACACATGGTAAGTATGGAGGACCCAGGCTAATTCTAAAACCTAAAGGAGATGATTTGATCTACAGTAAAGATAGCAATAGTAAAAGAGCTATTGAGCAGTTCAAAGAGTTAGTTAAACAAATCCCCAAGAGCGCAGAAACAACAGCTGTCACAACAGAAGCAATCCCAGATGACTTCCCAGTAATTGAAACAAGAGTGGACCACGCCGACATACGTGGACTATCACAAAACGAAAACCGCGAGCTGGGTGGTGTGCTTAATCCAAGCGACAGTGCGTTGCGCGAGTCAAGAATAGGTGACACTGGTGCGTTGCAAATACAAGCAGACTATTTTCAAAAGGCGATAAATGAGACGAGTAGGAGATTGGAAGAGCTCAACAGAGAAGGCCTCACAGCTGCAGAGAAAAAAGAGCGTATTGGTCTAGTTGAAAGAATGATTGGACTTAGACAGGCTAGAGACAGAGTTATTGAACAGCGACAAATAGAAGAGGTTAGAGAGCAGCAAGAGATCGACATTGACAGGTTGCAGAAATTTAAGGAATGGGCTAAAGAAAATATGGTTGGGTTGAGCGCTGTAGCAATTTCAGCGGCTGGAATTATAACGACTATTATTATCGCTGGGAGGTCTGCTGTTATGAAAGGCGCTATGGCCACGAGGTCATTCGCACAGGCTGTTAAGAACGCGATAACGAAGATGGGTCCATGGGCTGTTGGATTGGCTAATTTAGTTTACAACGCGTTGACGTTGGGTGCAAAGGGTCTCGCATGGTTGGCTCAGAATCTGTGGGTACTCGCGGTGGTACTTGCGTGGTTTGCGTATGATTATTACAAGCTAAAACGGTAGTCTCATTTTCGAGGGTCTCAGCTTCGAAAATAACAAAACATATGCAAAGTATATGAACGTCACGTCCGCGGAGTTGAGTCCTGGTTTTAGACGAGCAACCATGGGTGTCATAAAAGGGGTGAGAACGCAGCATGTGATCACGTTGAACCCTAATAAAGTCAGTCCTGGTGAGGAACTTTACATCGATGTACCGAAGCTCAAGGTTAGTAGCTGTTTGGTGCCTGGATCGTTGGGTTTAGTGTTCGACTTTAAGAATGCAAACGCCAAAAGCTGGTTCTTGAATAATGTTAGCAAGTTGTTGGTTGAGAAGCTTGTTGTGAGACTAGCTGGGGAAACTGTGTATGACAACAATGGGGAAAATTACATTGGTGTCTATCGCGACCTTTGGGAAAGTGTTACTGCGCGAGACCAAATGATTGACTATGGTATTGGTGGTGAGAACTTGAGAAAGCTAATTTCTAAGGATGACAGTGGTGCGACGAGTGGGAACGTCGCTAAAGTTAGTGACGCGTTGATGTTTGGTGTGATTGGGACGAAGCAGCGGATTAAGCTTGGTAAGATTATGAATGACCACGGGTTGTACGCTCCTTTTAGCATGAACAACAACTTGCAGTACGTGATCACACTTCCGAAGGCCACAGACATCATGGTGGCACAATCCGGTAGCGCTGTGGGCGGATACACTCTGGAGAACCTCGAGCTTGAGTATGAGACGATTGATAACCAGGAGCTCGCTGACGAAATAGCGTCGGGTTACGCAAGTGGTCGTAGTTTATCATATGAGCACATCACGTTGATGAAAACCACCGAATGGGACAAAGGCACGACCATTGTGAATGAAAACATTAATCTACCGAGAAAAAGCATGAAGGCAATTGTGTTGCTATTCACGAATAAGGCGCGAACAGACAGTGAGGAGTTTCTCTACCCAAATATTGAGAGCGTTAGAGTCACAATTGAAGGTGTGCCAAATAGCGTGTACTCACAAGGCATTCCAAAGTCGAAGTTCTATGCAGAAGCGAAACGATTGTTTGGGTTGGGTGAAGAACATGCTCAGTTCATGACCATACAGAAGTTCTATAAAGATGGCTTTGCGTTGGTCATTGACTTGAGGAGCGTTCAAGATAATTACAACATCGCCACTGGCAAGAATATCGTAAACACACAATCTGGTGTGCTTCTTGAAATCACTAAGGAAGCGACGACTTCAACTTCGTGAACAATGGGTTGCATTCAATCGGGTATTAAATCAAGCGTAATTTAATGGAAACTCCGTTTAATATGTTAATCGTTGGTATGACAGCTTGCGGTAAGACGCATTATTTGCTGGAAACATTGGAATCCGAGTATTGTAGCAAATTTGACTACATTGTGTTGATTTGCCCTACTTTCGAGTGGAATAAAGCGTATCAAGATTGGAAATATGTGCGCGACCCCGACGTGTTAGCGATAGACTGCACACAAGACAATGTCGACGCTGTTCTCAAGTGTGTGACTAACGTTTTTAAAGGTACTAACACTCTGATTGTGTTGGACGACTGTGCGAGTGGACAGGACGTCAAGAATAGGACTAGTCAATTGGTCAACTTGGCTTTTAGTGCGCGACATTTTATGTTGAGCGTTATTGTCATCACACAACAACTGACGTCGATCGCAAAACCGTATAGAGAAAACATTAGTAAGCTCGTTTGCTTCTACTGTCCGAGCAGAAGTGATATGAAGGTTGTTATTGACGATTACCTTGGACACATTAGCAAAGAAGAAGCGTCGGCGATTGTGACCGCACTAAAAAATAATAAGTACGCTAGACTCGAAATCTCACTGCGCCACCCATACAGTCACGAAGTTGTTATTCCGCAATAAAATATGGGTATAAGTAATAGCGTGATGGTAAAACGCAAAAGTGAAGAAAACCCTACGATTGAGGAATTAGTTGAGGAGACTCAAGCCGCTAGTACCTCAACTGTGGACACTGACGACATTGACGTTAGGAGAGCTGAGCTTATTAGACTGTCTGGCGATGGTGTGGTAAGTCAATCTGAAGCGTACATTAAAAAAGCGTCCGCAAAGGTTATCGACAAGATATGGCGCCAATATGAGTTGAAGAGAATGGAAATTGCAAACGCTTTTCTCACCGACTTGCTAATCAGCAAATTCGCTAGCTTACTAGATGGGTTGAACGCTATTGAGAACCCTGAGGAATTAAATGACGAGTTGCAAAAAGACCCGTTATTAAAAAAAGACGTCGAAAGCATTGTCGCGATTGTGACGCCGTACGTGCCTTTCTTGGGCTTGTTGTCGGGAGGAATCACAACGTCGAAATATGTGTACGATCACCATTTTAGAAGTGCGACAAACACTGAAAATAGTGAACAAACGGACTAATCTATTATTAACAGGTGGCAATAATCTAATTTGCATAACAGGTGGCAATTTTATCACGTGTGAGACACTTTTACGATACACAAATTTGTAAAAATGTTTAAACGACTATTTTCCTAAATGTGATTTGACAAATTTGTGAAAATGTTGAAACGACACTTTCTATTTTTAAACGTAATTTAACAAATTTGTGAAAATGTTGAAACGATTATTTTTTAAATGTGATTTGACAAATTTGTGAAAATGTTGAAACGACTATTTTTTTAAATATTATTTGACAAATTTGTGAAAATGTTGAAACGATTATTTTTTAAATGCGATTTGACAAATTTGTGAAAATGTTGAAACGACTATTTTTTAAATATGATTTGACAAATTTGTGAAAATGTTGAAACGGCACTCTCTATTTTTTAAATGTGATTTAACAAATTTGTGAAAATGTTGAAACGACTATTTTTTAAATGTGATTTGACAAATTTGTGAAAATGTTGAAACGATTATTTTTTAAATGTGACTGAAAATTTTGAAACGACTATTTTTAAACGTGACTGAAAATGTTGAAGCGACTATTTTTAAACGTGACTGAAATGTGATTTGGTATAAATTCAGTATTGTTTCACGAGTCTCGCGTGTGTTTGACACTAATCGGTGGAGAGTGTGGGGAGGGGTGCGTCAAGCCTAATTAACGACTGCTGTAGTGGTATAGAACATGGCGGTGCGAGCTTACTCGACGTTATCCACAAGTGTGGGCACCGTGGCATCGCTAATTTTTGCGCTAAATCGCGATTTGGCGTAAAAATTAACGTTGCTATGGTACTCACATTTGTGGTTGACGTCGCTGAGCCCGCACCGCCATGTTCTATACTATCCATTTGGATAAACATCACCACTAGAATCAAAATCTAGTGGTTTTTTTTCGCGCGTGAATTTGTGAGACAGTAGCAGAACGTGTTGGTGGTTTGTTGAACAAAAATGTGAAAATGCTGAAATGACACTTTCTACTTTTTTTAAATATGGCTAAAGTAGCGTAAAGTCTAGCGAAAGTTGTGATTTTTTTAGTATTTGGCATCAATTGAGTAGAAAACGTGGGAGGGGTGTCTAGATTGACTAATGATTACCATAATAGCACAGAGAGTGAGGCTGTGAGCTCACCAATGTCGATTGTAAAACGTGAGTACCAAAAGATTGCTGAGTTGTGGCTCGGCACGAATTTGGTGATGTTTTGGTGTTTATATTACGGTTGGCGTCGACTGAGCTCGCACCGCCATGTTCTATACTACTTTAGTCGAAGTTGTTTTTCGTTCGAAGAGTTTGAGAGCTGTGAGTTTTTGAGAGCTGTGAAATAAACCTTTACATTTTGCGATTTGGTGATTATTTGTGTGGTCCTGGACGTTCCCCACAGGATATCATGTCCCTGTCGCTTGCCGAATTTCAATTTTTAATGAAAATTCAAAATTCCAACAATTGCAGAGTTGTTTATGAAATCAAATCAAATTTGGCGTGTGAGTGGATATCATGTCCCTGGCGCTTGCCGAATTTCAATTTTTAATCTTGCGTTACTGTGTGCCGTATTTTTCGATTGACGATTTCGGACCGGAAAGAGTTAACGCATTCGTGCGAGGTTTTAGTAACAAAAGCATACGATTATTGGTTCTTAGCTTGTAACAATGTCGATTTATAACAAGAGATAAGTATTAAAAATTATCTAAATTCGACTTGCCAGTTATTATTTTTTGGACAAGATTTGACCAATGTTCATCTCTTCTTGATTGCATGGACAATTCCCGCTATAGCAAAGCATCACGGGAGTTATAATAATAATAATAATAATAATAAAGAAGTATTAGGAGCATTATACAATAGTCTCAATGCTCTTACAACAATATATATATTCTTAAAGTTACTTTTAAACTAATTACAGTTTCATTATAAGATAAATCCTACTACATATATTAACACTAGGAACAATAACTATTAATTTTAAAAAAGAAAAGTCTTAACTGCAGACTTAAAATTACTTAACATTTCAAAGCTTCTAATTTCCTGTGGTAATGAATTCCACAGTTTTGGTGCTGCAACCGAGAATGCTCTGTCTCCATGAGTCACCGTTTTGGATTTTGGCTCGAGTAGCAGATTTTGGTGCGATGATCTCAAAGTACGAGTAGGTTTATATTTAGTTAGCAAATCAGTAATATAAACAGGCGTCTGGCCATGCAAAGCCTTGAAAGTAATTATTAGTATCTTAAAAACAATCCGTGATCTCACCGGCAACCAGCGAAGATTACGTAGTGCAGGGGAGATATGCTCCGATTTTGTAACCCCCGCAACAAGTCTAGCAGCTGTATTTTGAATTCGCTGTAACTTGCTCAATTCAGTATCTGGTAAGCCATATAGGATGCTATTACAGCTGTCAAGTTTTGATGTTATGAATGCATGCACCAACTTCTTACAGTCCTTTTTACTCAAATATTTCCTGATCTTGCCAATATTTTTGATAGCAAAGTGGCCGATTTACAAATGTTATTTACATGAGTATTTAATTTTAAATGACTATCAGCAGCAACACCGAGATCACGTGCAACCGGAGCCGGTTGGATTATCACATCATTGCCACATATTTCTGGCATTGGTTCGCAATACATAAAATTTATGGTATATACTTTCGCTTTCAGACGAAATGGCCGCAGCGAAGCAAGTAATTTTCTTGGAGAATTATTGGCTTTTTGATAATATTTTCTTCCACCAAAGATAATTTTTCACTTCTCGTTAGGATTTTGAGGGTATGAACCACTTTCTGCGCCAAAGGCAGTGAAATCGCAGCTGAAGTAAGCGAGAAATGGCTTCAGAATTATTCATGGAGCGAATATTCTTCGAACAAAAAACGTTTTTGAAGAAGGGCCTTTCTGGACGTTAGCGGGTGATTAAGCACATGGATTGCTGCACAGTAAATCATTCGGATTCAGTGACATGCATGAATAGTTGATCTGTCAGTATCGCGTAGTTGTTGTTCAGGCAAGTGTTTCCTAATACTATTTTTGCTTTTTAAAATTAATAAGGTCTGGCGTTGTGCTCGATCAGTTGTTCGATAATTATCTTTTATCGTTCGATAATTGTTTTTTTAAATTGTTTTGGCCCAAAACAAACCTGTTTTACGAACAACGGTTCAGGTA
Organism: Chrysogorgia sp. JL179-B06; assembly: GCA_035772405.1. NCBI lineage: Eukaryota > Metazoa > Cnidaria > Anthozoa > Scleralcyonacea > Chrysogorgiidae > Chrysogorgia > Chrysogorgia sp. JL179-B06. Next base: position 1,232,213 of record JAYKKM010000023.1, on the reverse strand, counting down.
TTTCACAAAAACTGTGAAGTACTTTCGCCTGGTTTCTTGTCGTTGTTTTCCTTTTCTATTTCCATTGTTGTCGTTGTTTCGTGTCCTCTCAAAATAACAAGTAGGTTCGAGAATTAGTTTAGGTTGCAAATATAACTTCAGGACTATAAATTCACTAAATATTTTGAAAAACTGCAGAGTTTTTTACCAATTAATAATATACATGAAAAAATTTCTCAATTCTGATTGGCTGAGAGCGGTGCAGTTTTGAGGAAATACAGTGCAGAAAAAAGGAAATACAGTGCAAATTTTTAAATTTTTTAAATTTGCACAAAAATCATTTTTTACTAGAAAAAAAGCTCTTCCTGTTCATTTCTTTTTCATGTATGTTATTTGAACAAAGCATTCTGATTAGAAAGATTCTCTTTTTGTTAAATGTTTTCATGTATATTATTAATAAGTAATAGCATGATTTATCGTGCAATTTGAAAAAAACACGCACTCGTGAGTTTTTCAAAGACCTCAAATAGCACTCGTCCTTCGGACTCGTGCAATTTTGATAGTCTTTGAAAAACTCACTCGTGCATGTTTTTTCCAAATTGCACTCGAAACCATGCTATTACCTATACAAACCTTTTAAAATATTTAATGGCAATATATGAAACAAATCTCTAATTTTATCAGTATATATTATACTTAATAATTAATAATAATAATTTATTAACTTATATTGCGCAGCTATACATATAAATGATCAGATGCGCATTAAATCAAGTGAGAAAGCATATAAATAATAATAATAAATAATTATATAATAATTACAATTGAAAGCATCCAATTTACCAAATACCTAATATATCATATAAAAATAAAATATAGTAATTTATAACATCTAAATGTAAAGAACATTTGAGAAAAACTCAATGTTCTTTAGTTTTAAGCTAATCTAAAAAGGTAGGTTTTTAGATGTGATTTAAAACTATTTACATTCGTGATCATACGTAATTCTCTGGGCAGGGAGTTCCAGAGCTTGGGTGCAGCAACAACAAATGCTCTGTCTCCTAACGTAACTTTAGTTCTAACAGTTGGCATAGTAAGTATAAGACTATCCGATGATCGTAAGCGATAAGAGGACTTCTTAATGGAAAGTAGGTCACTTAGATATGTTGGCGCGAGACCACGAATGGCTTTGAAAGTCTTAATAGGCAGCCAATGTAAACCATACAAAAGCGGCGTAATATGACAAAGCCTCGGTGCATTACAGACCAGTCTGGCTGATGCATACATAATTATCTGCAGGCACGGGGGATTTTCACATAATTCCATTCGTCCTTTGTATTAATTAATTCGCCAGGTTTTACTAAACTAATAAAGGCTGCTTCTGTGATCTGTCTCAAGATCGCACCATCACGGAAAATACCAGTGACATTCATAACAAAAGGTGGCATATTGCCTCTATGCTCTTCATAGGCATGCCTCCACATGACATATTTTTCCTCATGGTGGTTCATAGAAAGTAAATGCTCTCTCCCAGGACTATATGCACTTCTGGACGTTTCTCCTATATATCTATGTTTGCACTCATGACATATTAGTTCATAAGTGACTCCTGTGGCATTACACGCTCCTTTCCCCCCACTCTGGCAAACCAAGCATTCCTGTCTTTGACACTGTCTATCTTGGAACGGGTTACTTGCTACTCGACAACCTTCATGTTGATTCCGACATGTCTAATTTCTCGTTCATATCGTTGTTTAAGGATAGATCGTGGTGTTGCCAAATCTTATTAATATGTGTGTAGAAAGCTAGAAATATATATTTTTAACATTACCTATGAGTTTGAGTAAAGCTTTCTTAGCTACAGCAGTCACCATATCGAGAAATTTGTAGTTTATAGAGGTTTTAATAATATGAGATATACTGCACTGAGTCTGTAAATATTTAATTGTACTTTATATAAATAAAATATTCTGAGATTAATTTATAATGGAGGATGAGCCTTGTACATCAATGGAGGAGAAGGAACAATTGCCAGTTCCATTATCTACAAGAAACAAATGCTTGAAAAAGAAAGGAAATTGTGGTGGAACATGATGCTGTGTCCCTAGTTGTATTATCAACTCTAGAAAAAATACGGAGCTCTCATTTTAAAAATTCCCCAAGGTAAGAAAATTTGGTTACGTTGGGTGTGCAGAGCTGACATCACGCCAAATGAGCACTACAGAGTTTGTTCAAAACAGTTTGAGGGTGGGAAGAAGACTTGTCTTGGCAACATACCAACTCTTGTACCCAAACTTATCAAGCCTACCCCAACCACACAACATTCAGTTCTAGGGAAAGAACTGAGGCTGTGCTGGATCATTTGACTGTGCTGCTCGACTTCCTGTAAAAGAGGTTAAGGTCCATTTCTATTTGGCCATCACGGGAGTATGTAAGGGAAAGCATGCCAGCAAGTTTTAAGGAAAATTTACCTAACACCAGGGTAATTATTGATTACACTGAGCTATTTTTAGAGATGCCTTCACAACCAAGAATTCAGAGTGCAACATTCTCATTGTACAATCATCATAACAACAATAACACTGCCAAAGGCCTTTATGGTATTTTCCCCAAAGGTGACTTCAGTTGACATTTGTTTCAGAACTATATGCTGGCAACACCTATGACAAAGAAGTGACAAATAACTGTGGAATTTTGGATCTGGTGGAACCAGGTGATGAAATAATGGCAGATAGAAGTTTTGGTATCGAAGATGACTTACCAACTGGCATTTATTTGAATTTACCACCCTTTTTAAATGGCCAGAAACAAGAACTAGAAGAATTAAAGAAGCACCGAATCCAAGTGGTGCGAGCAATACAAATAATATGGCGTTTTCGCATTCTCCGGCATGCCTTGCCTATAAACATGTCTGCAGACATAAAGAAGATCTGGATTGTGTGCCCTTACCTTGCTTCGTTTTCCAAGCCAATACTTTGTCAGCACAAAGAGTAAAAGTTGTTCAAAATAAAAACAATTTATTCTAAATAATACTTAGCATATAACTATAGTTGTGAAATAATATCGTGTTTCTCCAAATTAATAAAAAGCATATTTATTTCTGTTAATATATTAAAAATACTTGAGCTCAGACGTTCTGTAAAATATGTATTCAAAATGAAGATTAATATGTGAAATGAAGATGTAAATTATATTGCAACCATAAAAAAGCAATTTTTAACATTGTCATTGTCATTCTATATTGTTTTTGAAAACTTAAACAAGATTCATCAAATATAAAAAGCAGTTAATTGTGGTAAAATATTCTTCGAGGATCCTTTCTAGTGTACACAACAAAATCTAACCAACTCAACTAGCAAATTTCCATAACTTCTTCTGACTGAAAGAAGTAAAGATGCCTTTTTCAGCAAAGGCTTGCCATATATAAGCTTCAAACAAAATAATTTATCATCACAACCTATCATAATACCTGTGTCTGCTTTGGATGCTGGACATTTCGCCTCCACAGCTCCATAAATAGATGTTTATTTTGCATCCAAAATATAATTAATGCATCAGGGCTGGATCCAAGTCATGGCCACTTTGGATTATCCACTAAACCACAGGCATAACAAATCGCTACTGCCTCATTTGTCTTCTGTTTATAGTCATGATACCCAAGTAAACCAGCATGTTCATTTACAGTTCCCCATTGAGAACTTGCATTTATTATGCTCTTAGGCTAGATACACTGTTATTTGAAAGTAGTTAATTTAACTACAATTTTTGTGGTAATTTTAACTACATTTATTTAACTACACTTTTGTAGTAATTTTAACTACATTTATTTAACCACACTTTTGTAGTAATTTTAACTACATTTATTTAACCACACTTTTGTAGTAATTTTAACTACATTTATTTAACCACACTTTTGTAGTAATTTTAACTACATTTATTTAACCACACTTTTGTAGTAATTTTAACTACATTTATTTAACCACACTTTTGTAGTAATTTTAACTACATTTATTTAACCACACTTTTGTAGTAATTTTAACTACATTTATTTAACCACACTTTTGTAGTAATTTTAACTACATTTATTTGACCACACTTTTGTAGTAATTTTAACTACATTTATTTGACCACACTTTTGTAGTAATTTTAACTACATTCATTTAACCACACTTTTGTAGTAATTTTAACTAATTGATTTAACCAAACTAGGAGCAATTTTAACCACATTTATTTAACCACACTTTTTGAGCAATTTGGACTACATTTATTTGTTGACTTTTGTAGTAAATATATAGTTTCCTGAAGCGACTAATATATGGAAATACCATCTTCTCGATAATTGTGCATATCAATTGATTTGTCATCAGTCTAGCAAAATAAATGCATGCATACTAATTACATTTGGGCCGCTTATATGGGGTATAAGCCTCGGTATAAGTAAATAACCTGGCGTTAGTCACAGTAAAATAACAAAGTGACCGGTTTTGGAGAGATTTATGTAAATATACAATGAAATGTGGTGTATAAGCAGATAAATTAATAAGCCACAGCCAATTTTAATTGTGACCAAATGATCTGTTTATACGCCTGTTCTGGTTTCCATATAATCGCTACGATCGCTCAATTTTAAAACCGGCGATCGTGGCGATTGTCATATAGACGAAGTAAACAAAGGAAACTTTCAGCACAGCTTATTATTCTAGTGCTTATCAGTAAGGCCTATTTAAAACGTCGAATTTACAAATGTATCAGATGCCTAATGTGTATTATAGATTTGACAAATTGGACGTCGGTTTCAAGCGTATAATTTATTATTTTGTCGAACGTAATCGGCCTCCCGTTTAAAGAACTCGTTCGGATTGCGTTTTATCTCGTTTTTGGGTTGGATAGATGTTTAGAATGAGAGAAAAGCTTTGAGCTTTTCACACTCTCGTTCCACAGCTTCGCGCACAGCTACGTCTTCATGACAGATAACTATTTTGCAGGTATTTACATAAAATATTTACATAAAACACTTTAGTTTCACTGATTCACCTAAATTTGCGTGATGTATACAATGAAGGAACTGTTTAATCTTAATATTGTAATGTATTTTATAGATATAGCCGATGTCGCTGGAGTACATACCGATCGCTGAGATCGCCAGGATAACCAGCGTTTCCATATAATCGCTGCGATCGCCGAGATAGAACATTTTCTATCTCAGCGATCGCGACGATCGCCAGGATCGCTGAGCGTGTGGTTTCCATATGATCGCTATGATCGTCGGTTTTAAAATTGAGCGATCGCAGCGATCATATGGAAACCGGGCTTAATACTGCAGATTACTAGTTACACAATTGAAATTCTGATAACATACCGAACAGATCTTAACAATTTATCAAAAATGAATTCCTGAATACAGACTTGTTTAGAAGGAAGTAAGCAGACTCCACAGAATAGATATCAATCAGTGTTGATCTCTATTCTCATCTGTGATAATATATTTTCACAGAATAGACATCAACTATTACTCTCTATATTATGTGATAATATATTATAACAGAATAGAGATCAACAGTTTATCTCCATTCTGTGAGACTGTTTGCTACCTTCACATCAAGTCGATATGTATTCAGCTTTTGCAACAATAACAAGTTTTTACGCTGCGCTTGTAATTAATGTTAACTATTTAAAGGTGCCCTCACACCATAGCGATCACCAGTTGCGTATGGTTGCGAATAAAAAATTGTGGTCATAAGTTCCGAACGCAACTCACACGCAACTAATAGGTTTTATAGGTTTGAAGTACGCAACAAGCACGCAGGTGATCGCAGATACACGTAGAGCAAGTTCAGAAATTTTGAACATGTTCAATAATTCTCTGCGAATGCCTGCGATCAATTTATACGCAACAGGGACGCAACAGGTACGCTACGCACGCAACACGATCGCAACACGATCGCAACAGGTACGCAACTCATACGTTATAAACGCAGGTGATCGCAGGTCCAAATTTGAGGTATCTGGCCAGGTTTTGGTAGCGTACATGTTGCGAATGTGTTGTGTACCTGTTGCGATCATGTTGCGATCTTGTGGTGTGCCTGTTGCGATCATGTTGCGTGTGTAGCGTACCCCCAACCTATTATGCTTATTCCCAGCGTATCCCCAACCTATGCCCTGGGTATCCAACCTATTAGTTGCTAGTGAGTTGCGTGTTAGTTGCATGCGTACTACATGCGTGTTGAGAAATGGTATAAATAGTGGGCCTTTTCTAAATCGGTGTGAGTTGCTGGGGGACCTCCGAGGTGACAACATCGAGCTACCTCTTGCTGTTATTGGACATCAGTCAATTTAGCAATCCAACACATACATAATAGAATAAACAGAAGAGGGCGAAGAAGAAGAAGAAGAAGAAGAGTGGGTTAGACCATGGATTAGCAGGCGCCTTGACTTTGGTCTCTACGACCAGCTTCTGGTGGAGCTCCGGAACGAGGACCAAGGTGCATTCAAGAACTTCACGAGGATGTCCCCCGAAATGTACGATGAGCTGCTACGGAGAGTTGGTCCTCGCATCACCAAGCAAAACACCAAGTACAGGTTGCCCCAGGACCCTGGCCTGAAGCTGGCAGTCATTTTGCGGCACCTGGCCTGGGGTACCAAGTACTCCGACATGCAGTACGGATGGAGGGTACCAGACAACACCATCTCAATCGTGGTCCATGAGGTCTGCCAAGCCATCATTGATGAGTACGTGGACGAGGTGATGACCTGCCCCACCACTCCTGAGGGATGGCGTGCCATATCAGACAACTTCATTAAGAGGTGGAACTTTCCCCATACATGTGGGGCCCTAGATGGGAAGCACGTGGCATGCAGGTGTCCCCCCAACAGTGGATCCATGTATTACAACTACAAGGGGTTCTACTCTGTGGTGCTCCTGGCGCTCGTAGATGCTGATTACAAATTCATCTGGGCAGACTTGGTCTAGGTTCTTCATCAGACGCCCAAATCTACAACAACTGCGAGCTGAAGAAATATGTGGAAGGGGTAACATCGGAATTCCAAGACCAGATCCTCTACCCAATGACACCCAGGATGTACCCTACTACTTCATCGGAGACGATGCATTCGCCCTCAGAGAGACCATGATGAAGCCCTACGGACTCCGTGGCTTTCCCGTGCCAGGAGGGTTGTGGAAAATGCATTTGGCATCCTAGCCAACCGATTCCAGGTTATGCTTGGCGCCATGCAGCATCTTCCAGAAAATGTCAAGCTCGTAACCAAAACCTGCATTTGCCTGCACAATATCATGAGGATACGCTACCCTGGTCTACAGAATCAGCAGCTCGACCGTGTGGAGAACAACGGTGTCATCATCGCTGGAGCCTGGAGAGATGGAAGGGATATGCTGGGCACCCAGGTAGTTGTTGCGCCAAACACTGCAACCAAGAAAGGAAAGAAGCAGAGGAACCTCCTCAAGCACTGGGTCAACTCAGAGGCAGGTGCTGTTCCTTGGCAAAACAGCATGATCTAGAGGAACCTGTGTTGTTGTAGTGATTGTTGTTGTAGTGAGATTGATGTATATACTGCATTGTTGTTCCATAATAAATCTGTCACAGTTGTTAATCTGTGTTTTTGTCTTTATGGGCTTGACTTAGACCTGATAATGATATGTAATTTATATAAGTAAATGTGAACTTTTTAAAATGATAATGATATGAAAGTAAATATCAAACACACACACACAATTTAAACATGTTATAACTTTTTATTTATATCATCAACTTCAACACAACACAACACAACATAACACAACACTGCCAAAAAACACACAAGTAGAAAACTAAAGCAGTCCTAAAACACTAAGTACTCCTAGAGAAAGCAGTCCTGAATCTAAAGCAGTTCTAGTTCGGTGTAACTGGTGCCTTTGTTACTGGAGTGTCCAGCATATCACCATCCTCCTGATCCTTAGAAGCTGGACTCGGAGCTTGAGATCCTCCGAGGAGTGAGAACATGTTGGAGAGGTTGCACAGGCTGGTGCCTGTCTTCGGCTGCTTCTGCTGCTTGCGCTGTAGCTGCTGCTGTTGCTGCTGTAGCTTCTGCTGTTGCTACTGTTGATGATGTTGCTGCTGTTGATGCTGTTGCTGCTGTTGCTTCTGCTGTTGCTGCTGTTGCTGCTGCTGTTGATGCTGTAGCTGCTTGCTGTTGCTGCTGCTGCTGTTGCTGCTGTAGCTGCTGCTGTGGGAAGACTGGCTGTACATAATAGCTGCTCGTGTAGTCAGTGCTCATGGTGTCCCAGACACTGCCTTGTGGAGAGTTGGATTATCACTGGTGGGAGGAGGCTGGTAGTTAGGGTACACACACGCACCAAAGGATCAGGGAGATTGTGTGGACATCGGCCGACCTGGTATGTAGGTGTTGGTGCTGGCTCCCTGGTGACCGCGTGGGCGATCAGACCTCCACTGCATGTCATCTACCTCCTCCTCCTCCTCCTCCGACTCGGCAGCATCTTCCTCCATGACTGTGTGAGCAGCTTGTTAATCACCAGCCTGGTCTTCTTGAAGCGGGCCTTAGACATGGTGAGGAGACTGTTGTGGACATCTGTCCAAACACCTCTCTCTCGCTGGTGGGCTGGTCCTTTGGCTTGGCTGCGAGCTCCTTCAGAAGGTCAGTGGAGTCCGTGACCTTCTTCTGGAGGGATTCTACAGCTGCCCTGTAATAATAATAATATAATATAATATTCATTTATTTCAGATAAAGTATACATAGTATAAATATCCATAGAACTAGTAAAATATATAGACAATATGTATAATTAAGGTTTGATATGCATACCTGTCTGCGGCGTCGAGTCTGCGCTTGGTTGCCACCCTGGAGGTGCACGGGAGTTCCAGGTCAGGGGTGGTATCACCGGGGGCTCCATCTGCAGCTTCTTCGGCGCACGCAGCCTCGGAAGCCGTGAGGTCTCCTCCGGTGTTCTGGAGAGCTGTCCGGACACTGACGAGTGGCTCACGGCGGTGCCGAATGATGCCCTTCAGGAAGGTGAATTGGGTATTGATCCACGTCTCCCTCTCGGTCAGTGAAGTCAGCTCCCTGGCACCAGCACCGCTCTTTGATTCTTTGTCAAGCTTCACATGGATGTCACGCAAGGACCGGAACCATCTCTGCAAGTGGGCGCCATCTTTGGATTCCACACCATTGGGTTCTCCCTCAGCCACTAAACCATCAGAATCTCTCTGGCCTCGCTGATGGTAGCAGATTCTTTGATTTTCCTGGTCTTGCTGGGGTTGGTCACCTTCTTCTTCTTGGATTTGGGTCGAGAACCAGAGCCTTGTTCATCAGAAGCAATGACTGCTGCATTATTTGAATGCTGTGATGAATTGGAGGAGTCACGAGTCAATGGTTCTCTAGGAGGAGGAGTTGGAGACCTGGAAGACCTGGACCTGGACCTGGTTTGGGTAGGGGCCTTGGGGAGGGTAGGGGCGGCATCAACAGGCGGCATACCTATTCCTCTTGCTGCTTTTCTTCGGCCACGGCCACGGGAAGCTGTTTCAGTAGTTTTGACATCACTTTTGGGGTAATTTCTTGGTAGCTTTCCCCATGTTGACTCTTCGATGACCAAATCAGTACTGAAGAAAATACTGAATCGGCTCCGCTTTTATAGATTTTTATCACGTGACCGACCGATATTCGCAACTACCACGCAACTAGCACGCAGGTCCAACGCAACTCGTAAGTTTTGAACGCAACTCGCACGCAACTCGTACGCAGGTGATTGCAGATATTGGGGGATCATAAGTTCAGTTCGCAACCCACACGCAACCCACACGCAACCCACACGCAACCCACACGCAACCCACACGCAACTCACACGCAACCCATAGGTTCAATAGGTTGGAAATTGACATAATTGTTGATTTGGGTTGCGTTTGGTGCGTATAACAATATTTTTTACACGCAACTCATAGGTTTCAGCATACGCTATGGTGCGAGGGCACCTTAAGAGGACGAGTATATTGCAAAGACAACATAATATAAAATCAAGGCTGTGGCTGTGGCTATATTTACGGGCCCGTAAACGGACTTTGCCAGACTATATTAACGGCACTATTTTAGAATTCAACGAAATGCTAACCCCAACAGATCACAACCCTAGCTACAGGGTGGAATCTACGTATGTCACACCGAAGATCTTCGGCGTGGAGTTTGAAAATCCTCGACGTACTGGCGCGGTGAGATCGTAAATTTTGGCGCGTATCGGCATAGATCGTAGAAGTACTTGGCGTATTTTGCTTGGCGTAAAATATATGAAGTTTACACGGATTCCACCCTTGCAGTAATCAAAATACTGACCCTAATCAAAATACTAACCCTAACCACACAAAAACTATACACAAAAGGCAAACTAATATTCATGAAACTCGACCGGAAATTGCGGGTTTGGGAACGAACGCCTATATATTGTTGTTAATCCTGCCGTAAATATAGCCATTTCGTAAAATCAAACCTCATGATTTACCTCATCATCTTCAAGTTTATTTAAAACGTCCTCTCGAAAACCGGGAACACTTGTAAAGGAAACACTTGTAAAGATTACGATAAGAAACCTATAGAAATATAGAAAATAAGTGTAAGCACTAAGTTGAATTTGTGCACTAAAACTCAACAATATTGCACGCCAAATTTTATCGGTTATGAAACAATATCAAAACATGATTACTAAATCAGGAAATCTCATAGTTATAATATTAAGTTAGTATATATAGTGATAATTACCTCTGTCATTTCGAATGTTGGTTGCTTTGAAAGAAAATTATTCAAATCCAAACGCGAACTTGACTGTAGTTATGCCGAAGGATTCAGTTGCATGTGGAGGAGCTGCAATGCTGTGTCGGATCAAAATCTCCTTTGTTCTGATTGGTTGAGCCGTAGTCGGACCTCTGCGAAGACAGTGCTTGCATTTGTATTGCTAAATTAAGCACACCGTCATTGTCGCCTGATTGGTTGAAAACTCATTTAATTGATCCGATTGAAATAAATGGTCAATCACAAAGATAGGAAATATAAAAATAAATATAAATATATGTTCACCTAGTTAGTTTATAAATTAGTATTTTCGCGTAGCGTATAAGGTAACATATTACATGTTCCAATGAACCAATCGTGTGTTACTGAGAGATAGATAGATATTTAATAAATTCTCCCTAAAAGGGTTTTTCAGAAATTATTTACAGTTACATGCATGCAGTAGAGGTTTCATACATAAGTTTTACAAAAGTATCTTAAAAATTATCTTAACTATGTACATAATTTAGTTGGTTATACTAAATGTTTTCTTTTGCGAGCAAATGTTTCTTCAGTGCTGCTTTAAATGTTTTAAGAGAAAAGCTGTCTTTCAGGTTCTTGTCTAAATTGTTCCAAATGTTGACAGCTCTATATGCAAATGACCGTTGACCAGTTGGCAGTTTTAAATAGCGGTATTTGAAGAGAGTCACGTGTACGAGTCCTACGGTTGTGGATTGATGACCTTTTTATCAATTTGTTACAAAGGTAGTCGGGTGCGAGGTTGTTTACACATTTGTAGGTCAAAATAGCGTCTCTAAAATATAGTAATTTGTCCACTGGAAGCCAATTTAATTCACGTAGAAGTGGAGTTACGTGGTCATATTTCCTGGATTTCGTGATGATTTTACATGCAAAATTCTGGATCGACTGGACTTTCTTTACGTTGGAGGCAGACGTATTCGACCACACCGAAGAGCAATAAAACATCTTGCTAATGACTAAGGATGAAATGATTTCCGATAGAGTTTTGTGTCGAAACTATTTTTAGCACGATTTATCTGGTATAATTTGTTCATACACGACGAGACAAGTAGCGAGGTATGATTGTCGTAATTTAGGTGACTATATCTAACGTAACACCTAAATCTTTAGCAGAGTCCACTGGTCTAAGAGATTTGCCCAAGAATGATACGGATGTATCTGTAGGTAGTCTGTTCATCAGCTGCTTTGTTCCAATTATCATGTACTTAGTTTTCCCGGGTTAATTAAAAGGTGGTTTTCACAGTACCAACTTGCGACTCTGTGTAGGTCTTGTTCGAGATTTGTAATTGCTGTATCTATTTCACGTAATGGAAAGGAGAGGAAAACTTTCGAGTCATCAACGTACGATTCAAGGTTGGAGTCACGAGATACGGAGGGCAGATCGTTCAAGTAAATACAAAATAATAATGGTGAAAGCGTCGCACCTTGAGGTACTCCGTGAGTAATTGGTAGTGGATCAGATAGGGTGGAGTTGATTCGGGTGGACTGAAAGCGATCTGACAAGTAGCTTTTAAACCACTGTACTGTTTCTGGGGAAGCACCAACATTCGCTAGTTTGTGTAACATTCTGTGATGGTTGATACTGTCGAAGGCTTTCGAGAGGTCTAACAACACTAAAGCGGTGAGTTTCTTTTTGTCCATGGCCTCTAGCATCGTGTCAGTACTAAAAATGTTCAGGGTCTCGGTGGAATGGAGTTTTTTATTTCCGCTTTGATGAGAAGAGAGCAGGTTTTTACTTATAAGGTAAGTACTGAATTGTTCAAGTACAATCTTTGCACAAACCTTAGAAGCTATGACAAGAAGAGATATCGGGCGGTTGTTTAATGCTACTTCGTGGTCTCCGTCTTTCACTATGGGAATCGCTTCCGCCTCCTTACATGCAGTAGGGAATATACAAGATGTTAGAGAGCAGTTAATAATGTTTGTTAGTGGTCCTAGTATAACGGGGAGACAGTCTTTGAGGATTCGAGAGTTTATCTTGTCTGGTCCAGGGGACTTGTTCAATGGCAGAGATGAAATAACACGGCGTACTTCTTCACTAGTTACTGTTCTGAAGGAAAAGAGATCTTCAAAGGGCATATGAACTGTCTCTAAAGGTGTTTCCTCTACAGTAATGTTGTACTCTTCTGCCAGACGAATGGACGCATCTGCTGTATTTTTGCCTACAGACGTGAAAAACTGGTTGAATTCGTCAACGACTGTCTTTGGGTCTTTTGTGTAAGTGTGTTTTTCTTTACTTTTTGACGGTATGGCTTGATTAATAATTTTCCAAAGAGAGCCTGGGTTATTTTTAAGTCGCTGAACTTCTTCCAAATAATAATTTCTTTCTGAGTCTCTTAACATTGTCTTAACGGCATTTCGAGAATTCTTAAAATTACTCCAATCAAGATCGTCTCGTGTCTGTAAGTATCGGCGGTGTAGCTGGTCTCTAGTCTTCATGAGCACCTTTATGTCCTGAGTTACAAATGGACAAGGACGGTTACGTACTTTGACTGTCTTTATTGGAGCATGCGAGTCTAGGGTAGATTGGATGGTTTGATTGAAAATGGCTAACTTGGTATTTACGTCGTCCTCGTTGAAAATAGATATTAAGCTGTGTGAACTACTGGCGAGGTCGGTTATGAATAAACTTGGTGAGTAGTTCTTGCAACTACGAACGGTTATGTAATGGAGGAGAATTTTAGGAGATTTCAGCTTGAGTTCGACATAGACTGGAAGGTGGTCATTTATTGTTGTATTTAATACACCGCTGCGACGGACTGGTGAATTTGAGGAGACTAAGACAACGTCTAATAAGGATTGAGTGGTATTGGTGATTCGTGTAGGAGACTTAATAAGTTGACAGAGGTTCATTTCTGCAGCAAATTTGCCCAATGCTTTGGATTTAGGACTATTCTGTTTTAAAACATCGCAATTTAAATCTCCAAGTATCACTATCGGCTTGTTCAGCGTTAGAGCTTGGATGAAGTTTGGCGTGAGGACATTATCAAACGAGCTTATAAGTGGGCAATCATCTGGACGATAAGTTACACAAATTACGACCGACTTTGTCTTTTTACACTGTACACTGATCCACAACTGGTGAAAGTTGTGTTCTGATATGTAAGAGAGATCTTTCAAGACTAAAGATTTGAAATCTTTGCGAATATACGCGCAGACTCCTCCTCCTCGCTTGTGTAGACGATCAAGTCTAATAAGTTTATACCCGTCCATGTTTACCTCTGCTGATGTCACGCTCGTGTTTAGCCACGTTTCAGAAATGGTGATAATGTCGAATTTCGTTAAACGCACTAGTTCTCGAAGTTGGATAAGGTGAACATTATTCCGAAGTGAGCGTATGTTTAGGTGGATAACTTTTATAAGACCGGTGTTGACTGATATACTATCTGCTTCGATCGGTTGAACGTACGGTTAAATTATGATTCTGAGGTTTGTTTGGTGTTATTAAAATCAGATTATTTAAGTTCCTCCGGGGATGGACAACTTGGCTAGGAAAAAACTCTTCGCATCTTGATGATTGTAATGACGCGGTGTCTGCCGAGTTTTGAGTAGAAACAGAGAAACAGCTCGAGGGATGATTATACGAGGGTGTATTGTTTTGATTAGGTGATATGTAAATTTGGCGACCATATTGCGCACGAGTATTTTGATCTCGAATGTAGGCTTTGCGGCGTTCTTTCACTCTCCTTCCACTGCGACAACCACGAAATGGTCTCAGGATTCCGAGGGAAACAAGACAATTATGAAGAGATTCGTCTATATACTTGGAAGAAGGCGACGAACGAAGACTTCGAAGAAATGACGGTTTATAAACATTGTTTGTGTTGAGGGCATTCAAGCATGACGACGCGTGCTTCGAAGGTTGCTTGGCTGATCCACATGTATTTCTCTCGTTGTTATCAGGACCAGGATTTGAAGATATGTCAACGCATATCGTTAAGTCCGTTTTGAATGGTTTCGTTGGTAGTATAAGGCTTGTATAACCATGTTTTGCTGATTTGCTGACCGCACTCGAGACTTTGAATTTCGACTCATAGTTTGAACGCCTCAAAATTATGCGGTGATAGTTGATCGGATAAATGAGGCCGTATCTCCTTGAAACTAAAACATCCACGATCAATCCAACAGGATCCTTGAATACGATGTTCTTATGCGTATAATTCACCCGTTTGTATAAGGTAACTTGCGTTGATAAGTTTAAAAATATTAAAACAATGAAGAGCTTCAGAGCTAAGCTGGCAGCCATATTGGCGCTCGTTAGGAATTAGAGACCCGATTCAAACGCCAATCTAAGAACCAATCTGTTAATCAAAGTTTATATAATAATTAAATAAACTGATATACGTCGATACGACGATCGCGGTCATTGTAGTTATATTGACGGCGAAATAAATCATTGACTGCCAATACGATTTTATAGGTCATCTCTTCACTTAGATACACGATATGCATGCATATTTACGGTGATGGACATTACATATGCACTGTGGCATACTAGGCCATTCCCCGTCAAAAGATAACTACGACAAACACATATAGCTTTGTGCCGAATAACTATTCAAAACACTAGCATGACAAACAGAAGGTGACATAAGTAACAGCACACAATTAAAATAGAGAAGGCGGTATGGAAGAGATGTTCTCATACTCTCTCGAATGAGGAGTTCAAAGTTGGAAGAAGAACGAGAAGAAGAAATAACAGAAAAGTCATCAAGAGTAATACTATGATGGGTGAAATGAGTATGAGACTGGGTCAAAGGCGAACACATGGGGTATCTCTGCTATCCAGTCTCATACTCATTTTACCCATCATAGTATTACTCTTGATGACTTTTCTGTTATTTCTTCTTCTCGTTCTTCTTCCAACTTTGAACTCCTCATTCGAGAGAGTTTACTGATTTTAAATCCAAACCGTCTCGCTTTCTCTATTTTAATTGTGTGCTGTTACTTATGTCACCTTCTCTTTGTCGCCACGTTTCCTCGTTGGTTAGCTGTCTAATTAGTTATTCTGTTTTGTAAATATAGACTTATATATAGCAAAGTTGAAAGGTTTTATTGGCTAGATACTGACTTTTCGAGCAGAGCCCGTCATCAGAGTAATATATAGATAGTTTTCACACATGTAATTATATCACTCTGAAGATATCGCAACGAAACGTCAGTAACAATGTTCTAAAACCTTACTTGTTTCCATATTATTATGGCAAAACATTTACGTATATTAGCTCTTATCTTTATACACCAATTTTAGTCGTAACTTGACTATATGATTTCAAAAATGATAATTTCGATTTGTGTATAAATTAAATTATTGCATGTTTTGAGCGATGTTAACCGGTCATCACTACCGAACCTACAATAAACTACAACCTAAGTATATATTCGCGCAGTTATTAAACTGGAGAAAGTATAACTGTATACGTACGTAAACAGTACGTATAATCTACTACAATATATATTCACTACAATCTAAACTATATATGTAGTTAAACAGTTGTAGTTAAAATGACTAAGATGAAGTAACTACATAAACTATAGTAAAAATTACTACAATCTAAATATATGTAGTTAAACAGTTGTAGTTAAAATAACTAAGACATAGTAACTACGTAAACTATAGTTAAAATTACTACAATCCAAATATACGTAGTTAAATAGTTGTAGTTAAAATACTAAGATGAAGTAACTACATAAACTATAGTTACAATTACTACGGCAATAGTTATTTTAACTACTAAAGTGTGGTTAAAATAACCATGATGTAATAACTACACCGTGGTAGTTAAAATCACTACGGTAATAGTTGTTTTAACTACAAAACTGTGGTTAAAATAACTAAGATAAAGTTACTACATTCGAAATAGTTAAAATTACTACAATGCTGTAGTTATTTTAACTACCAAGAAATAACAGTGTAGTTTGTAGTCTCTTGGACATCACCATTCTGCACAATCAGTCTGTGCACGTATTTTTTTTCTATTTATACACATATATTGTTGTCGACTAGTAATCTATGTTTGATAAACCATGTGCAGTTTTGTTGTACGGGAACTGCAGAAAAATCAATTCGTTCATTTAATCTTGCCAGGATATGCTATCTTATAGCTGTACATTATATTTGACTTCCCACTGCTTCTGCATTAAGCACTCTCCTCAGGTGATTTAATGTCTGGGTCAAAGTTTTGTTAGAACCCAGATTCCTTTTCGCGAACCGCGCAGCGCCCGTCGTCAGTTTTTCGACAATTTGTGCGATCAACATTGCGTCACATGCCTGATTACATTAACAACGACTGTTTAAAATTGGTTCAAGCAAGTATTGTACGTTTATAATCGTTGTTCGCACTGTCGTTCGGCTGACAGGTTCTAGTTGTCCATGCTGAATACCCTCGTGTACTGCTCTAGTTATACGAGCGGACTATTACACTTAGTGTAATAACTTTTGCGGCTAAACTTCGAACGAAAATCTATAAATGTCTTTGCGAAGGAATTGTAGTCGACGGAAATGTTTTCGTTACCTTCAAATAATTTAGAGAGACGTTCGTACGCGCGGTTTCTGTGTAGACAAAGCAAAATATACTGCACTGCACTTCAAATTGGTAAACGACACGACTTAGAGTGATACGTTGATACATATGGAAAACATTCAAATGGCAGCACGACACTGTACTACTCTTGCAACACTACGTTGAACGACATACTGTTGCGACGCTATTCTGCAGTGTTAATGTCAAAATTAAACTCCAAAATTGTAAGATTGATAAGATATGTAGGATAGGTTACGTCTTTTTATTTACATAAGGTCGCAGGATACTGTTTGACGATCTTTGAGAAAACATAAAGGCTTGAGATCAGTATTGATTAATGGCATTGTTTACTAAACAATCTTAAATATTCTTTTTTTGAGAAAAGGAAATCATTAGGTATCGGTGAAAATGACAGACGTCTCTGGATCGTTCTGTGAAAATTACGATATGTAATGTGTATTTATTGCCAATTTTAAAACAATCATAGTAAAATTATCTAATTTTGAAATAAATTATGCATACTTTTTTATTTGCTTGCAGAGTCAACCAGTCAAGACAACTCGGGATGGAGTTGATATTAGTCATCATATTGTACTTCCTTGTTTTCGAAAAAAGTTTGGCAAAAGCGAAAGAATATGGTAATTACATATATTTTAATACATTACTATAATACACGGTGGTGTTTATGACTAGATGAACAAGTAGAAAGATAATTTCAAAACCATATTGTTGCGATTCTTGTAATACAGTTAGCTAGTCTACTAATTTTAATTATAATTTAAACATTTATATAGCGCAAATTCATGAAATATTCAAATGCGCTTTACAATTTAAAAAAATACATTAAGATAAATAATACAATGCTAATAATTAATAGCCTATAGTACAATATCGTAATATTTACTCTAACAATAATAATAAAGCCAAAAGAGATAAAAATGTAACACATTAAAATCTGAAATGAGCTAAAAAGTAGTTTTAAAACAGATGTGTCTTCAGTATGTTTTTATAAATTTCAAGATAGTTCGAAGATCTTATTTAAAGAGGAAGGGCATTCCACTGTTTTGGTGACGACTTCAAAATGCGCGGTCGCAAAGCGTTTTCTTGGCTTTAATGCTTGGAAACATTAATAAAATACCATTATGATTTCTACGGATATTATTCGACGACGATGGTATTATTGTGACTAAATTACTTAAATACAGAGGAGCCATACCATGCAATACATTATAGATTATCGAAAGGATCTTATATTATATACGTAGCCCAATAGGTAGCCATGTGGCCAGTGTAGATCATGGAAGACCTTACGGATGTGGCACTCAGGCAAGCCATATAAAAGGCTATTAGAATAATCTAACAAATTCGTAATAAAAGCATGTACTAAAATTTCAGTACTCTGTCTAGAGAAATACTTCCGGATAAGTCTAATATTGTATAAATAGTAAAAAGCCGCGCTACAAGTCCTTGTAATATGAGTCTCCATTGTTAACTTCGAATCAAACAACGCGCCCAAATTTCGAATTGCGCATGGGGGCCGGGAGTATGTTTGTGTCGCCAATTTTAATACACTGCACGTTAACCTTGTCCAGCTGCTGACATGTAGCTACCAATTAGAATAAACTCTGTCTTATCCTCATTTAACATCAATTTGTCTCCAACATCCATGATTTGATATATTTAATACATTTCTCTATGGCAGCCAGAGCATTTTGCTGATCATCTATATAATTTGGATTGAATTGAAAGATAGAGCTGTGTATCATCAGCATAGGCTTGTATATATGTTAGGAAGATGGGATTCAACTATCTGAAACGGCTTACTAGAATATATATACAGGACCCTTGTCGCACTCCCCAATTTAATTCAAACGCATTAGAAAGTGTTCCATTAACCGAGACTCTTTGCGACCGTTTACTCAAATAGGAAGAAACCCACGAGAGCGCTGTGCCACGAACACCAATCATTGACTCCAGTCTGCAGAAAAACAGACTGCAACAGCGGATAGAGGCCATTATCTGACATATACTGAGACGTTTTTATCCGCTAAGACGTTTTAAACGGCTCGGACGTCCATGTAGTCTGGTATAAATACGGATGATAGGATAGACGAATAAAAGTTTATCGTCATCTGTCGAGTGCTAATTCAATCGCACTTATAACCGGCCATCCAGGAAGTCGGGCAGCCCAGGATTTCAATTGCATGACTAGTGCGTAAATTGTGCCATTATTGCATAAACAACAATTTAACTTACAGTTCCGTTGTTGTATATGGAAAAGTGTGGTGATGGTCATGAACCAGGGAAAAACCAATAAATATGAGCTAAATTTACCCTAACATTTATTCAATAAATAACCCGCTGGCAGGGGTATGCAGTCTCTGAGTGCCCACTATAGTTATTATTATAATTATTATACTTATGTCTCATATCATCTGTGGTTTTACCTGGAAAGGACAATACTTTTATGTTATTATTCCTTAACATTTTGGAACCCTGTAAATTCGTAACGATTGAATCACTAATCCCTAGTACATTATTTTAGTGGGATGGTTGAACAGCATGATAACACAGAGTAAGGGAGGGAAGGAGGAGAAGAGACAGACTGAGAGAGAGGAACTGAATAGGATTAACGACAAATATGGAATTTTTTGTTTGTGGTTTCAGATGATAATATATTCGAACTATGTTCCGTTGATTCGCCTGTGGTAGTCGATTGCTCAAGACGAAATCTAACTGTGATGCCTCACTTCCGTTCAGGATACACTGATTCATTAATCAAGAGGTAAGACATTGACAAAAAAATATTCTCATGTTTTAGAATATTTATAATACCTATATATCGTATATTATATTGAACGTTATCTCGATTAATTAACATAAAACCGTTTTCAACAGATTTGGAATTAGCGAGTCTAAATACATAACATACTATATAATATAACGCAAACGTGTATACCGTAAAAATATTTTATGTAGTTCGTCAGATCACAAATCGCCAATGACCGCTTCGCGATCAATGCCGCAGCGAGATGGTCACTCTCGCTTGCGCGGGGATTAGTATATATATATATATATATATATATATATATATATATATATATATATATATATATATATATATATATATATATATATATATATATATATATATATAGTGTAGGTGTCCTTTAGCGATAATGCAACGCCCACTACCGTTTCACGCTCTCTAGATGTGCGCATGACCGCTGTTTATCCCACAAGCGGTTGTCACTGGCAATCGTTTGTGTATAATCAGTTCTCATGCCCATATCTAGATTGTACCAAGCTACACTGATGAGCTGTGGAACAGCGAAACACGTGTCTGTAGATATTGTACTATATATATATTTACACATATATACACATATATACATATATACATATATACATATATACATATATACATATATACATATATACATATATACATATATACATATATACATATATACATATATACATATATACATATATACATATATACATATATACATATATATATATATATATATATATATATATATATATATATATATATATATATATATATATATATATATAGCAAAGTGAAAAGGTGGTAAACTGCCAAGAATTTAGTGACGAGATACTGACGTTTCGAGCGGAGCCCTTCATCAGAGTAAGACGAGATGAAATGAAATAAATAGGGCTTATATATATATGCCAAAAGGGTGTCACAAGTAGAAAGTAGCCAATCAAATGCACGGGAGATAAACAAACTAATAATTAATGAGATGGGAAACGTTAGATCATTTGCTATTTTTAACAGTCGATCAGCAAGCAGACTGAGGGGGCGGGAGAAATGACAGGTCCAATATTCAAGGGGATTAGGCGATAATATTAGCATAAGAAACAAAAACTTGAAAAGGAATGAAAATGCATACGCGAATAATAAAAAATTAATAATAATAAAGGTTCCAAGTAAACTAAAATAACCAAAAACTTGTAAGAAATTAAATAAAAGAAAAACGTTCGTTAAGACCAAGAGGATGTGTGGTGCCAAGTTTAAAAATGAGACGCTTCTCTTGCCGCTTGCGGTTATCGTTGCCACCGGAGATGGGAAGGATGGCACAGACTTTCATGTCTGAAACCAAATGGTTGGAGCTGTTGAAATGGCGGGCTACAGGTTTGTCACCATCATTGATCCTCACGGAACGAAGATGTTCAGCAAACCTGTCTGAAAGACGTCGCCCAGTTTCACCGATGTAGATTTTAGGGCATTTATCGCATGAAATGCAATAAATTATGTTGGTGGACGTGCATGAAAAAGCATGACGGATTGTGTGGTCGAATTTGGGGGCAGTAATAACTGTAGTGGGATTGAGAAAAGCGCATGTGTTACAGCGGGAACGGCCGCAAGAAAATGTTCCCGCTGGTGCCGAGGTATTTTGTTTAAGGGCACTATGTACTAAGGAGTCACGAATGTTTTTATTGCGGCGAAAAGATACCAAAGGGTTGTCGGTGAAAATGGCTGACGTCTCAGGATCATTTTGTAAAAAGTGAAAATTCCGATTAATGATATTTTTAACTTTAAAATTGAAAGGATGAAATGTTAGAACTAAAGGAATTTTATTGTTTGAAACTCGTTCCAAAGATGGTTCAAGGGCGTCTAAACGGGGGACGAGAAAAGCTTTCTGAACGGCGAGGTCTAAAAGGTTGGTAGGGTAACCACGTTGCGCAAAAAAAGATCTCATTTCCATTGATTTGACTTGAAAATCTTGGTCGTCGCTACATAAGCGGCGAAGACGCAAGAATTGAGAGTAAGGGATGGATTGCTTAGTGTGGTTGGGATGAGAGGATGAAAATAGAAGATAACTATGGGAGTCAGTAGGCTTGTACGAGACCGACGTTTTCAGCGAATCACCATTAATCGAAATTAAAATATCAAGGAACGACACAGAGGTCTCGCTGATTTCCCACGTGAAATTCAGAGCAGGATGAAAATCATCAACAAAGTTGATGAACTGCTCTAAAAGGACACGTGAACACGACGCTGTTCCTAAACAGTCATCGATAAATCTTCCGAAAAATTCAGGCAAGGGACCCGTGTATTGTTCAAAGATCTGTTTTTCAACATAACCAACAAATAAATTAGCATAGCTTGGACCCATTTTGGTGCCCATCGCAACACTACTTATTTGTTGATAATGTTCACCATCAAACGAAAAATTGTTAAGGGTAAGCACTAGTTCTGCTAAACGGAGTAACGTGGTTGTGGAGGGTTCTAAATTAGTGCGCTGATCAAAGAAAAACTTCAGAGCTTCAAGTCCATCACAATGGGGAATGACGGTGTATAAGGACTTGACGTCCATCGTGAAAATAAATTTATCGGAACTACTGAAACGTAACTGGTCGAAAATTTGCAAGGCATGTTTAGTATCTTTGATATAAGAAGGCAACTTCTTAACCAAAGGATACATAACGTTGTCTAGAAAACTGGAAACGAGCTCGGTGGGGCAACTACAAGCGGAAACAATCGGCCTGCCAGGATTGTTAGGTTTATGGATTTTAGGTAGGAAATATATGACAGGCGTTCTGGGGGTTGTTAATATAAGGTTAGATGCAGAGGCAGGCAATTCACCGGCTTGGATGAAATTCTTGATGGTAGTTTTGACGGATTTTTGGTGAGATTGAGTGGGATCGGAATTCAACTTAGTATAAAAAATGGTGTCGCTGAGTTGACGAAGAGCCTCTTGTCGATACAAGTCCGCTCTCCAGACAACTACAGCGCCACCTTTGTCCGCAGGTTTTATGACAACGTCATTTCGGCATCGTAATGAATTCAAAGCTAGAAGCTCTTCTTTGTTAAGGTTATGAACTTGTTTTCTGCGCGGAGGTTGCAATTTATCAATGTCATGGCGGCATTGTCTTACGAAAAGATCAAGGGAAGAAAAATCACCTTCGGATGGAGACCAAGACGACTTCTTGTGGTTGAGTTCTTCGAAAATATCCTTATTGCAATTGAAAGTGGGCTTATCATGAAAAAAGGCTTTGAGGCGCATGCGGCGGAAGAAAGATTCGGTATCCTCTTTAACTGAAAATAGATCGATGGGCCCGGAGTTGGGAACAAACTTGAGACCTTTCGCAAGAACAGATCTCTCGGGGTCAGATAATGGCAAATCAGAGGGAATAGTGAAAACTAGACGAGTGACTTCGTTAGAGGAACTAGTGCTTTGGGAGGGATTCGGGGAAGGACCCAGTAATTTGGCCAATTTGGACGCCTTAACGTCTTTAAGAAAAACATAGAGTCTGGAATTTAGCATGCGAATTTGTTGAACGATAGCGGTAAACAAAATAGGTGGGCAGACCTGGGAGAGAGAGGACTTACATCCCGAGATGTAGTCATCAGTATGTTGTAAATTACTGGACATAGATTTAATAGTGATACGCATCAAACGACGGGAATGACTCGAGCAAGCCGCTGATATGTGATGGGAATAACGACGATCGATAGCGGGGAGCACTCTACTTTTATATATATATATATATATATATATATATATATATATATATATATATATATATATAAAGATAAAAGTTGTGGTAACTGCCAAGATTTTTAGTGACGAAATACTGACGTTTCGAGCGGAACCTATATAAGCCTCCTCCGCAGGCAACTCTGTAGCTTCTTTTTCCCGAGTCAAATAGCTTCGAAGGCTGCGGTTTTGGCCATTTTTGGCCTAGAAATGCGCCAGGGAGGGGAATGGGGCGAGTCGAATAGTGCTGTTTGCAGTAATGGCGCGTTCTTTATGATATCATTTAGTTCAACAAGTGCTCCGTAATACAAGATCGATGACAACAAACCGTTAGGGAGAAGCGAACGAAAATCGCGCTGTCTATCAGTTCTCCGCCGTAAGTCTATACCTTCGGATATTATTTCTTCATTTAAACGCCTAACGGTAGCCTTTTCGCTGGTAAATAACTGTAATCGCTAAACCGTAACACATAAAACCTCTAAACATAAACCTCTATTGCGATTCATTCTGATCCTAAACCCGTAAAAAATTCCCACATTGAAGAGCAAATACCAGTTACCAGGAACGAGACGCACTTATAGCCGTAAACCCCTAAACGTAACGTCCGTTTGAGATTCAGTCTTAACTCCAACCTTACTCTAACGCTATCCTCCTAAATCTCTAACAAAATTTAATCTACCAAACATACAGTATATACTAATCAAGAGTAGTAAAAAGTATTGTGCTGCGTAGACAGTGTTTTGGATATATAGTAAAGTGAAAAGGTTGTAAACTGTCGTGAAAGTTATCAATGAAAGAAGTGATCGCTATGTTTCATTTTCATTTTTTTTTCATTTCAACTGTATATAAACACGGTACTATTTCACAGTATATTAAAATATATTATTTACAAAAAGAAAGAGAGTGGTCTTCCAATAGGCCGTGTGCTAACTACTTAGTAAAATAACTTTTAACTTAAAAACTATATTAATCTACAATTGTTTTATCTTGCTCTTAAAAGTTGCTATACTTCCTAGCGACTTCAAGTCAATTGGGAGATTATTCCAAGTCTCCGCACCTCTGCAGCCAAATGATTTTTTCATGGCATTACTATTCGGCATTGATAATGCATAATTAGATTCTCTCTGTCTCGTGTTATAATTATGGATTTCATGTGTGTTGGTGAAAATATCATGCAGGTAATTTGGTAGCATTTTATGTTTAATCTTGTACATTAGTGTCGCAAGTTGTTGTTCCCTTCTTGTTTGTAGATCGCGAAATCCTGCCTTGTTTAGAATATCTTTTGATCGCGTTTCATATCCTTCACGAGTAATTATACGAAACGCTCTATTTTGAAGTCGCTGAAGTTTATCTGATAAAACCTTTCCTAGGCAACCCCAAACTTGCGAGCAATAATCAAAATGTGGTTGAATTATAGATTTATAAATAGTTATTAGAGTATTATAATCGACTATATCCCGCAGTCGTCTTATAATGCTGAGACCTGAATTAACTTTTTTTGTAATTTTTTCAACTTGAGCCGTCCAGGATAAAGTCTCATCAATCACTAGGCCAAGAGACTTTGCCACATTGACCTTTTCAATTAACATACCTCCTACATAAATTGAGGGTTTTTGAACAATTTGGCCAAGTCTCTTATTGCTACCTATGATCATAAATTCTGTTTTCTTGTTATTCAAAGTTAATTTGTTGGCCGACATCCAAGTCGAAACATTTATTAAATCTGCGTTTACAACATCAAGATCGATGACAACAAACCACTTGGTACACTTGTTGAACTAAATATGAGATAAAGAACGCGCCACTGTGAAATCAGTACTGCTCAGAAACCCGCTCTTCAAGTTTCATACGATAGGAAATACGATCATTTCCGAAGTTTGCCTTTTCAGTTACGCGTTGTTTGGTGAAATGAGAAAACTGTTTTTACTCATGGAATTAAATTATTTCACTGCAGTCTTCGGGAATAAATAAAAAAACTACAGATATTCTCCGAGGGGAAGGAATAGGCACATCTGCGGTTAGCTTATTCCTTTCTCGTTATTGTCGTAGTGGTAGTTTACACGATGCACCTCGAAGTGGAAGAAAGCAACTTTTAAACTAACAGCATTGCAAATATATCGACGATAAGATGACATGAACGACGAGTTAATAGCTGCCAAATTGAAAACTAAACTAATGGACGAATGCGGTGTGAATGTTTTAAATTCTACTATTCGTCGGATCAGACGAGAGCAGCTTGGTTGGAAGCACGATAACGCATGCTACTGTCAATTCGTGCAGAAGCCAAACAAGCTTAAAATATTGGCGTTTTGTCTCAAAGCTTTAACGGAGAAAGACACGTTTGAAAACGTGATACTCAAATGCACTAAAATAGATATAACTTGGCAACAATAACAGCGTTGACACTTCCGTGTTCACATGGTACGAAATTCGACGTCTAAATCAATACGGCAAATTGAATTAAAGTTTGACAAACTCATTTTTGCTGCAGAACTTTTTCAGTGAATTGTATTAGGTACATGTTGGTCTATCAGAGCTAACAGTGACTTCAACTTTGTTTCAGCAGATTGCATTAATATGATTACGATGAACAATCCGTTTTCATATTTGGAGAACGTTTATAAAATCGATGTGGCTATATAGGTCCGGTAACCGGAACTTGTTCGGGAAAAACTAGAGGTCCGGCAGTAATCGTAACAATAATTCTAAAATAAAACCTAATCATAACCAAAATCCTAACCCTAACTAACCAAAATACTAACCAAAATACTAACCCTAACCAAAAAACTATGCAGAAAAGGCAAACTATACCAAACTATATTTTTATCAAACTCGGCCGGAAATCGCGCGTTGTGAACGAATGCCTCTATATATTGTAATATATCCTGCCGGACGAATAGACACTTCGTTATAAAATTCCGTCACCGTGTAAACGAGACATGAAAAAGCTTCACCTGTGTGAACAACTTCGCCCGAAACAGCACTAGAATACAATTATTATTCAATATATTCATACGTTCCTCGTGTTATGGCCAATTCTATTCAAACCTGTCAGGCGATATTTTGATTTACGACGCTTTTAGTTTCTTCAACAAAGGCATTCGAATCCGTTCAAATCTAATTTTGTTAATGATGATTTTTTGACTTCCTATTAACTTAAAATATTTTCAGTAGCAGATACAGTATTCAATGACGTCGGATCGAAATTTCAATCCCATTGGAACACTCAATCCCTTCAAAAGAAATAGTGTCGATTTCTTTTGTTTTGAAAAGTCGAGTCGATCCGGCATTGTAAGACGATCGAATTTTCGATTCCCTTCATGTAAACACAGAAATGGTTGAAACTTCATGCCAATCCACTTTTCGACACGTGAATTATTAGGAATCGAAAATGCTAAAAGGTTTGGTGTAGTGCCGAAATCGTGAATAAAAGGTCTAACAATTTCGAGAGAAGGCCTTCATCAGAGATATAGGCTCTTTCTAGTTTCTGCCGTGGATACGCGGCTGACGCACTGCAATAAATAATAATGATCGGGGAAAACGGTTTAGGAATTAAAATGGACACGCGCTCTGCCTCAATCATTATATTTTCGTAATACTATCACATTCATTAGATTCGACAAGGATTCGCTGCAAACGTTGCCACGAGTGCAGTATAAGTCGAACATTACTTGAATTAGGTTTTGCACGGGGAAAGCACAACGTTTCAACTGCGAATCTCTTGCGCGAGTGTATTCTTGTCAATAGGACATGAAACAGACAAAGAATGAAGCCAAACATGAAGATCTATTTTGCTTTTGGTGCCCTCTCTACATTTTAAACTAAACGCTTTCCATGTCGGAAATAGTCGAAACACAGGCCGTTTTCACACCGCAAACCGAACCGTAACCGAACCGCAACCTAACCCCAACCGAACCGCAACCGAACCGCAACCGAACCGCAACCTAACCCTAACCGAACCGCAACCGAACCGCAACCGCAGTGTTAGGTTATTTCTGAGCAGTACTGTAGCACTAGCGAAAACACTACTGTTCAGTGTTCAAATGAAGAACTAATATCAGAAGGTATCAACTTACAGAGCGGAGAACTGATAGACAGCGTGATTTTCGTTCGCTTCTCGCTAACGCTCCGTGAACTAAATTATATGATAAAGAACGCGTCACTGCCAAACAGCACTAGGATTTAAATATAGTGCGTCTCGTCCCTGGTAACAAGATTTCTCGTCAGGTTAATGTATTTACCATTCATGAGATGGAATTCGAACTTTAACTACCTCTCAAAACCTTCAAAAACGTAAAACCTTTCGCTGATGCATCGAATACAATTCTTGTCTTGGTTGTCTGCTTGTCCTCTCTGAGTACAGAAAGCTGAGGCAGGTAGAACAGTGGATTTCCATTATTTTGCATAATTTATTTTCTGGCGCTTCTTCTGCTATTCCAGTCGCTATCTACTTGTTGATTGACTCTCGATACATTTAGGTGGCTGCAGGATCCCCTCTGAGCAATCTTCTTTCTAGGCTGTGGAGTCAATTATCTGCTTGCTCACAGTCGCTTTCAAGCTCCACATTCTTTTCCTTATATGGCAAAGATATTTGGTATCTGCTGTCCTTGAACGACATAGTTTCTTTAAATCTACTGACAACTTTTGGATCTTCAACAGAACTGGGTTCTTCATTCTTGACACCAACCGATTCCAGCTCCCAAAACTTCTGAAGCGTGATATTCAATTTGTTCAAGACATTTTGATATGGCAGCTAAATAAACGAACATTTCTATTTAATGGAACTACTTACCAGCTTATATAAAAATATTAAAAAAAATTATAGTTTAAAGATTAGAATAATTTTTGTACTGTTTTACCGAAGTCTTGACTCGTGTATATTCTATATTATTTTTTTAGCTGAGGTCCTAGTTTTTCGATTTAAGTATATAATTATTATGCATACAATTTTAAAATTTACTTTATTATAGTTAAAATTTACTATATTATAGTGTAACTTATATTGAAATTTTACTAACTTACAGTCCCCTATATATGAATGCCAAGCGAGTTTCTGATTGGGCCAACCTGTATCAATAAAGTCATCTATCCTTATCACCATATTGTAGTAAAACAAATCAAGTTAATGTTGCTGCAAACTGTTGTTTATATATATATATATATATATATGGTTCAAGAACATTAACAACAAATCCTCGCACTCGTTTATCAACTTCGACGTTGTCGATTTCTACCCATCGATAACAGACGAGCTCCTAAACAAGGCCATCACGTTCGCGTCCGAGTATGACGAGATCACAGCGAAGGAAAGGCACATCATAATTCAAGCTAAGAACTCCTTGCTCTTTAGCGAAACCGAAGCTTGGTGCAAGAAGGACAGTAGCTCGAATTTTGATGTGACAATGGGCAGTTTTGACGGTGCGGAAACATGCGAACTGGTGGGATCCTACCTACTTTCGCAATTACCAACCGCGTACAGAAACGACATTGGCTTGTACCGCGACGATGGCCTCAGCGCGTTCAATGTTTCACCCAGAAAGACCGAAAAGATCAAAAAAGAAATCTGCAAGGTATTCAACGACAACAATCTCAAGCTTACCATCGAAGCTAACAAGAAGTGCGTGAACTTTCTGGACATCACTCTTGACCTCAGGTCCTGCACCTACAAACCGTACACGAAGCCAGGCAATGTCCCTCAGCACGTCAACGTGCAAAGCAACCATCCCCCGTCCATCCTACGCAGAATCCCTGAAACTATTAACCAACGCCTTTCGAGAATTTCATCCGACAAGCAATCGTTCGACGCAAGCACTCGCCCATATCAAGAAGCTTTGAAAAAGAGCGGCCACAGCTATAACCTACACTACGATCCACAACCCGCACAAAAAATCCGCCGCAGAAGCCGTAATATCACCTGGTACAACCCTCCTTTCAACTCAAACGTCAAAACCGATATCGGACATAAATTCCTCAAAGCAATCGATGAATCCTTCCCCATAAACCACCCGCTAAACAAAATATTCAACCGGAACACAATGAAACTAAGTTACTCGTCGCACAATAAAACCATTCTACGCAAAGAAGCCAACAAGAACAGAAATTGCAATTGCCGCGCGAAAGATGCCTGCCCACTGCAAGGAGAATGCCAAACAAAGGCAGTAATCTACCAGGCCGCAGTAGAAAATAATTTCGCATAACTACTTTCATTTCTATTGAATTTTAGGTATTTGCTGAGAATAAATGGTATAACAAATGTCTCCAAGGAATATTTGCAGCAATTTCCAAATTTGGAAAAATTGTAGGTCGTGTATATTGTTTCAGTTTTTTTATTGGAATAGATATCATTCGTTAACACACCAAACCTTAGTCATATTTAAAACGAAAGACATCGTCAATGGTTAAAAGTTTGTTTAAGAATATAATTATCATGTCTGTTCAATGTCTGCTCGATGTCTTCTTTTTTATTTCGCAGACAAAGGATTGATCATTTTAAAAGTAACTTAACTCTTTCCCGACAGGCTGAAAAACATCAAAAATTGAACCACCACGTTGTTCTATTGATATCTCTTGAAATAACCATAACTGTTGCGAACGCTATACATTTTCTGGAAGCCCAATAAACCGGCTTTTACTCGTGCTTTTAAATTTCACGAACAAAACACATTATGTTAATATAAATTAGCATTAATTATCATAAATCAGGTTGAAAAATTTACATTTTTCTAGAAAAGGCCATCTTGCACGCCCGCGTAGCATCTTGAAAACTCAAAATGCCACCAATCGCAGAGTTGTTTATGAAATCAAATCAAACTTGGCGTGTGCGTGGATTTCATGTTCCTGGCGCTTGTCGAATTTCAATTTTTAATCTTGCGTTACCGTGTGCCGTGTTTTTCGATTGACGACTTTGCGGGTTTTCAACGACACGTTTAAACTGCGCCGGTCGGGAAAGAGTTAAAGGGATACTGCAGCCACTGACCTCACTGTGAGGACATAGTATTGGAACAAAACTGAAAATCATGCATATCTTTGTGTTAATTTAACTAAATTGATTTCAACTTGGTAGACTTACTCAGTCGACCAAGCTCTATATTATAGTGGTTTAGATATGGTTTTCTGGATATGGTTGCCATAGCAACAAATTAGTTTACAGGCGTCCCTCTTCCTTCAAAATTGTTCTTTGTTTTCAACAATATATGTAAAGCAACTTTGGGCTTTTAACCATTTTGCATCGCTTTTGTGCAATTTTCTATGGAACAGGAAAGTTTAAAACAAAAAACATTTCACTGCAAAACAAAAACGGATAAATCCATGTTTAAATAAAAGAAGCATGTAAGCTAATTTGCTGCTATGGAAACCGTATCTAAACTATATCTGAGAAAGTCTGAGTCAATTTTGTGAAATCAATCCAAAAATATCGATGATTTTCAGTTTTGTTACAACCTACGTCTGACGTCATAGCTCCAATTACATAAAACGTAATAACTCAAGAACGGCACGACAAATGAAAACGCTGTAAAATACATTATTCGTTCTGTAAAACACATTATTGTTTATAAAAAATGATGTCATTGAGTGGTTCTTTATTAGTATTGGAGTTATTTTGACGGTGTTCACATAGATAGCTGTGAATGTTCTTTGGATAGCATTAGTCGAAATAAACTATTTAGTTCTTCATGCAGCAAAGCAGAAAAGATTCTTAGGCATAATATGAGATATAATCATTCAGTGACGTTATATTTGAGAAAAAGATATGGCGTCGAAATTGTACAAACTCTCGAACATCAACTATAGCCATATGTATTATTACCTAACTTGATAAAAGTGCTGAAACTTTGGAACTACACTAAATTTAGTAAGATTTTTCATATAAACTACATTTGTATTTTGACTGGAGTATCCCTTCAAACCTAATAAAAGTTTTACAATTGAACTATTGTAATCCAAATATACTTTTTAAAATTTACCGACATACCCACTTTTATATTTTTAGTAATATTTGGCATTTCAATCGATTAATCTACATGTTCTAATGATTTATGGTGAAGCAAAATTTCGCATGTTGGAATAATCTGTATACATTTAAGACCAAACCTGACGAGTTCCGAAAAATGCAACTTCAAGGCTTCCGGCTGGAATTGAACCCGCGACCCTGCGATGATAGTGCAGTGCTCTGACCGCCGAGCAACGGAGGCCGCTGCCGAGAATATAATCACTAGTTATGTATATATATATTTCAAAAACTCATTAATATTCATTAACCAAATTGTCCAATCACATTTCCGTATTTAGTCACGCGCAAAGCTTTTATACCTGATAATACCCATGAATACTAATCAGCATGAAAATTATATAAAGTCTCTACGAACTTTATATAAAATTCCTGCTAATTTGCATTTCATACATCAACTCAAAGACCATATTTGCATACCCAACTATGTGAATCGAAAACAAATCGATTTACATTGTTCTAAATCAACCCAATTTACCTCTAATAGGAACCAGTACACTCCCTAGTGATTACAATCAATTGTTTTTGAAGCTATTTAAAACACTTGAACTCGCGTTTTATCATATCTAAAATGCTCGCGCTGCGCGCTCGCATTTTAAATATGATAAAACGCTCCTTCTCGTGTTTTAAATACTACACACACACACACACACACACATATATATGTGAGCGTTCTGAAGAAGGGGCTGCGCTCCGAAACTTTAATGAAATAAAGATTTTTAAATGTTCCTACTGTTAGACTTGTTAATATTCTGGAACTTTGACGAAGGTTGGCTCCTTGACAAATATATATATATATATATATATATATATATATATATATATATATATATATATATATACGGAAGTATACAAATGTGCCCTACCGGCTATCACCATATGGCTTCATGGCAACTGTGGACTTGGGACCCACTATGTACGGCTACACATTGTAGGATTGCATTGTGGAGTTACCAAAGCGCTCAAACTGCGAGCAGTGGGCGATGCGTAATGCGAACAGTAAACGTCTCACTGAGACTCTCCACCCAATCCATGAGAGCGCTCAAACCACACGAGCGGTGAGCGTAATATACGGAAGTATACAAATGTGCCCTACCGGCTATCACCATATGGCTTCATGGCAACTGTGGACTTGGGACCCACTATGTACGGCTACACATTGTAGGATTGCATTGTGGAGTTACCAAAGCGCTCAAACTGCGAGCAGTGGGCGATGCGTAATGCGAACAGTAAACGTCTCACTGAGACTCTCCACCCAATCCATGAGAGCGCTCAAACCACACGAGCGGTGAGCGTAATATACGGAAGTATACAAATGTGCCCTACCGGCTATCACCATATGGCTTCATGGCAACTGTGGACTTGGGACCCACTATGTACGGCTACACATTGTAGGATTGCATTGTGGAGTTACCAAAGCGCTCAAACTGCGAGCAGTGGGCGATGCGTAATGCGAACAGTAAACGTCTCACTGAGACTCTCCACCCAATCCATGAGAGCGCTCAAACCACACGAGCGGTGAGCGTAATATACGGAAGTATACAAATGTGCCCTACCGGCTATCACCATATGGCTTCATGGCAACTGTGG
Source organism: Chrysogorgia sp. JL179-B06 (assembly GCA_035772405.1). Lineage (NCBI taxonomy): Eukaryota > Metazoa > Cnidaria > Anthozoa > Scleralcyonacea > Chrysogorgiidae > Chrysogorgia > Chrysogorgia sp. JL179-B06. The sequence continues at coordinate 1,198,788 of JAYKKM010000023.1, read as the reverse complement.
ACTTGGGACCCACTATGTACGGCTACACATTGTAGGATTGCATTGTGGAGTTACCAAAGCGCTCAAACTGCGAGCAGTGGGCGATGCGTAATGCGAACAGTAAACGTCTCACTGAGACTCTCCACCCAATCCATGAGAGCGCTCAAACCACGCGAGCGGTGAGCGTAATATACGGAAGTATACAAATGTGCCCTACCGGCTATCACCATATGGCTTCATGGCAACTGTGGACTTGGGACCCACTATATATATATATATATATATATATATATATATATATATATATATATATATATATATATATATATATATATATATATATATATATATATATATATATATATATATATATATATATATATATATATATATATATATATTATATATATATATATATATATATATATATATATACTTATTTATATTAAAGAAGTATTTAACAAAGCCAAACCACTCTACTAAGACGCACTGAAATCTAGCGGATACTACGAAAAACTAACACACGTCACTATACGCCATCGCCACCCAACAGAAAAAACAGAAAAAGACAAATTATTTGGTTCAACCCCCCCGTACAGCAAAAATGTCAAAACCAACATCGGCAGATCTTTTCTAAATCTCGTCCATAAATACTTCCCAGAAGAACACAAGTTCCACAAAATTTTTAACAAGAACAACCTGAAAGTCAGCTACAGCTGTATGGACAACATGGAAACCATAATCAAGAAACACAACCGGAAAGTAACCAGCGACGCCCGAGCCAAACCACAGAACGAATGCAACTGCCGCAAAAAAGACAACTGCCAGCTCGAGAACAAATGCCTGTCTGCCAGCTTAGTCTACAATGCCAACGTCACTACTACCGAAGACAGTACAAGTAAAAACTACATCGGACTAACAGAAGGGACATTTAAACAGCGACACACACAGCATACACTCTCCTTCCGACACAGAAAATACGCAAACAGCACCGAACTTTCAAAACACATCTGGAACCTCAAAGATGCAAAAAAGGCTACAAAATCACATGGTCAATCCTCGCATCAGCAACCGCCTACAGCAACAAATCCAAAAAGTGCAACCTCTGCCTAACTGAAAAATTTTATATAATCAAATCCGACAAGTCCAACACCCTAAACAAGAGATCAGAACTGATATCCAAATGCCGGCACGAAAACAAGTACTACCTGATGAACTTTAAAGACCACATAATATAGATAAAACAATAGAACCACAAACCGGAATTCGCGTAAAACATCCTGTCATATCCCTGTCACTATAAATAAGACTCACCTACGGTATATTTACATTGTAATAAAGTCTGTCTGAAGATCGCATCAGCGTGAAACTCAGAGTTACAGAAAAGCATGTCTTGCCTTTGATTTATTACAATATAGTATCACGCTCTGCTATACAATGCATCGAGCACTTTCGCAACAGCGTAGACAAATCATCGAATTATATATATATATATATATATATATATATATATATATATATATATATATATATATTATATATATATATATATATATATATATATATATATATATATATATATATAATATATATATATATATATATAATATATATATATATATATATATATATATATATATATATATATATATATATATATATATATATATATATAAATATATATATATATATATATATATATATATATATATATATATATATATCTGTATATATATATATATATATATATATATATATATATATATATATATATATATATATATATAATATATATATATATATATATACAGGGTGTATAAAAAAAAAGGTAATCGAACTTTAGCGTGTCATTGCGCGGTGAATATTGGGTTTATAGATTTAATTGTAACACTACAAGAAAGAGGAGCCATTTAGCTGTTCAATGACACTTTTATTGTTTCAATATGAACAAAATTGACCAAATACGAGTAGATTTAAAATTGCCGGTCGAAATCGCATTTTTACACCGTTGGGATTTGCGCGCAAAACCATAGAAAATAAATCCCATGTGGGCTTAACATTTATGAATGTATTAACTAATTTAGTGATGTTTATGAATTTCTAAGTAAAAATAAACATAGTTCAACTCACGATTGAACAGCGAACTTTTGTGGTTAGAAGTTTACAAATAACTCGGGAAGCTTTTAGGGAACATTTCCCTGATAGACAACCCCCAGCGCTTAAAACTATTTGGGCAAACGTTCGTAAATACGAAGAACATGGTACAAGCCAGAACAGGAACAAGGGGAACTCGGGCAGAATACGAACTGGGCGATCTGAAGTAAACATCGCGGCAGTGAGGGAAAGACTGGCTGAACATCCAAGAGGTACCAGCGCAAGACGAAACGGTGTCGGGCTACCATCTGCCACGTTTAATCGGATAACAAGAGTCGATCTCAACGAATAGCCATACTGTATGCACATTCGCCATCAACTCTTGCCCCGAGACTTCAAGGCGAATGGAATTTGCGAGATGGTTGATCGGCCGTTGCGAGAGAAACGAACACTTCCTACGGACACTTGTTAAAAATATGTTTTCGCTTAATTATTTTAATTCTTAATTCTTAAAGGTAATTGTTAAACATGACACATAGTGAGTAATTGCTTTCCGCTATTGTTATGTGCTGCTTTAATTATGCTCAGTGGTGCACACAGCAAAAAATCATTTTCTTGTTTCAAGAAAAAAAAATTATTTCAAGTATTTTTTTTCTTGAAATAAGAATTTTCTTAGTTGGGAGAATAGCGAGAAACTTTTTCTTAATAAGAAAATTTTCTTAACAAGAAAATATTTCTTAAAACAAGAATATAATTTTCTTGTTTTGAGAAAAAGTCAAACTTATTTCAAGAAAAAGAACAACTTATTTTGAGATTATTTTTCTTGAAATAAGAAATTTGTTACTAAAATATTTTCTGATTAAGAAACTGTTTCTTAAAAAAAGAATACAATTTTCTTGTTTTGAGAAAAGTCAAACTTATTTCAAGAAAAAAACGACTTATTTTGAGACTATTTTTCTTGAAATAAGAAATTTATTACTAAAACATTTTCTAATTAAGAAATTATTTCTTAAAACAAGAATATAATTTTCTTCTTTTGAGAAAAGTCAAACTTATTTCAAGAAAAAAACGACTTATTTTGAGATTATTTTTCTTGAAATAAGAATTTCTTACTAAAACATTTTCTGATTAAGAAATTATTTCTTAAAACAAGAATATAATTTTCTTGTTTTGAGAAAAAGTCGAACTTATTTTAAGAAAAAACGACTTATTTTGAGATTATTTTTCTTGAAATAAGAAATTTCTTAGTAGGAAAATATCTCTTGTAATGCACGAATATCAATTTCTTGTTTTGATAAAATCAATTTATTTGAAATATAATATATAAGCCAAAATGAAATTTTCGTTGTTAATAAAGATGGATCATTGATGCGACAATATAATTATAACGTCGCTAATACTCAATACACAAAAATTGAAGAATATGCAGATTAGAGAACTAGTGTAATTTAATAGTAGAATTAGAATAGATATGTCAGTTCACATAAAAAATCTAATTGTCCAACACCAATAAGTATTACAACACCATTGCAATAAGTAATAAGTTCAACCTTGATACATAAACATGATTCCACTTTGTATTTCCTATATGCAATTAACAATGCATTGAATGGATTGGCAATGTCTTTAGGTGTACACCCTTCATTGAATATTAAAACTTGCAAAGTGTTCATGCAAATTTCACTGTGTTTTGAATAATCAAAATCTAGCAAATATTATTCAATATTCAAGATTGTGTAATATGACCTATGACGTCAGTTGTACCCACCATTATGACGAATCAGAAAATGAGGCATATCTTCAAAAATATTGAACAAAATTCCTTAAAATTTTGCACAAGTATGAAGGTCACTAAATTGAATAATCCACGTAAACTTTATCGTTGCCATGGTAACAGATTAGTTCCCAGACTCCTATATTCCTCATCTCACTTGTGATTGGCTATTATTTTAGTCAAAACATGTGAGGAACCGGTCATTATTTGTAGGGTGTGCTTTGTCAGGAATATTTTATAGTAAACACTGGGAATAAATTTTTTGGATCCCATCTAAACAAGCATAATTGGTGAACTCCTGGTTCATTTTGTGAGATCATGGGCACATCCCCTTGATGGTTTGCAACCAATTCCTTGAGAATCAGAAGACAAAGGTTTGGCGACAATGTTGGTGCCACAAACAGAAGTTAAATATATTCTTAAGTTCCGCCAACATTCCCGCTGTGACATAATGTACAAACCTTCAATAATATATGAAATATGGAAATGCATATTGTTATTTTGAAAGTTGCATATATGGCTGGTGCATTTCCAATCATGTGAGAGTTTTAAAATCCTGTTTCATGTATGAACAGAAATACTGTCTGTAAGAAGAAACTTTTAAACTCATAGCCCGTACAAAGGAGGGCAAGATCTTTCATGACCGAGAAATAAATAATAACCTCACACCTGTCCAATCACAAGCAAGGTTCAAAATCTAAACCTAATCAAGCACAGATGTGATATTTGATTTCACCAGAGGTGCTTCCTCCCCCCTTCAATACAATGTCCTCTGGAACCAGGGTATATATTTGAGTATAATATATCATATGTGTTTTTCAATATGCTTCAAGCCTTCATCATTAATCTGGAATATCCCTCATTGACAGAAAAAATATATAAAAACCTAGATATTACAAAAGGACAACTACTTTACAATTAAATTAGAATATAATATACTTTTGCAAGACATCATTTAGAGATTGTCAGTTTTGAAATACTGTAACTTACTTGTTTTTGTATTCTTTGGAGCATTTAATACCTTGTTGTTGTTGATTCCTTGTTGTTGATTTGTGGCTAAGAATAGAGCAGTATATTATGCATTTGTGGATCTGGAGAAAGCATTTGACAGAATTCCCAGGGAGGTGGTTAGGTGGGCGTTGAGAAAGCTGGGGGTTGAAGAATGGTTGGTGAAAGCAGTGATGACAATGTATGAGAAAGCAAGAACTGTGATGAGAACGAAGCATGGGAATAGTGAAGAGTTTGAGGTGAAGGTTGGGGTTGGGGTCCATCAGGGGTCGGTCCTGAGTCCATTGCTGTTTGCATGCGTGATGGAGGCGCTGACGCAAGAAGTTATAGAGGGTATGCCATGGGAGTTGTTGTATACCGATGATCTGGTTTTGATGGCTGAGAGCATTGAGGAGCTTAAGGAGAAAGTGATGCGATGGAAAGAATGCATGGAGCCAAAGGGTTTGAAGATGAACACTGGTAAGACTAAGGTGATGGTGTCAAAGAAGAATAGTGGTCATGTTGAAAAGTTAGGGAAGTGGCCGTGTAGTATATGTGGGAAGGGTGTTGGAAATAATTATATTCGATGCACAGGCTGTAGTGGATGGGTACACAAGCGGTGCTCAGGCGTGAAGGGCTCACTGGCTAGAGTTGTGGATACGTTTGTTTGTAAGGTGTGTGAAAGAGCAGAGGATGGAGAGGATAGTGACGTAGATGAGAGCATGGATCTGGGCAATGGGGTGCATTTACAGAATGTTAAAAAGTTTTGTTACCTGGGGGATATGCTGAATGCGGGTGGAGGAGCAAATTTAGCATCTGTGGCAAGGGTACGCTGTGCATGGGGAAAGTTTAAAGAGCTCTCTGGGATCCTTACAAGGAAGGAAGTGTTGCTAAAGCTGAAGGGGAAGGTGTATGTGGCCTGTGTGAGGAGTGCTATGGTGTATGGAAGTGAGACGTGGGCCATGACTGTGGAGCTGAATAATAGACTGGATAGGACAGAGATGCTGATGGTGCGGTGGATGTGTGGCGTATCGCTGAGGGATAGAGTGTCTAGTAAGGAGCTGAGGGAAAGAATGGGTATTGAATCGGTGTCTGACGTGGTAAAGAGGAGCCGATTAAGGTGGCTGGGACATGTGCTGCGGAAAGATGATGGTGACTGGTTGAAGAGTTGTATGTCGCTTGAGGTTGATGGTGCAAGAGGAAGAGGAAGGCCAAGGATGACATGGAGCCAGGTAGTGGAGAGGGATATGAGAGAGAGTGGGCTGAAGAGGGAAGATGCACATGATCGTGGAAAGTGGAGGAAACTGTCGTGGAGAACCACCGGCCAACCCCTGCGTAAGCGGGGAAAACGGCCGTAAAACGTCTGTTGTTGTTGTTGTTTTTTTTGTTGATTCCAGAATAGATGATCAAACAATTGCCTGACACATTCCACAACAAATTATGTGCGCTCTTCTGCCTGTATCTGTAACACTCTTCGATAACCTAGAAATTATGGAGCAGAAGACTTTGGACAATGGGACAAAGGTTTTTTAGGGCTTCATAAATAAATATCACTATCGGAAACTACAATTTATATAAGCTTTTATTATAAATCAAGTGGCAATTGTTGTCATTATAAATAGTTATATTGAAGATTTGCATCACTGATGCCACTTTTATTATGTCAGGTTGGAACAATTTTTAACCTTAGACAATTAAAACAAACATGGCTTCACACCTTAAATACAATGTATATAGTTCCCAACAAATCGAGTACGCTAATACGGCATACTTTTTACACACAACTAGAGAAACAAACATAGTCATAGCTGTTGAAGGGCTTTGCCAATATGAAATTCAAAAATTGCGCCCTTTCACTCAAAATAAACAACTATTAATAACGTCCTAAACAACACGTAAACAGCATTAGAGCTGTAAAAGGTTGTCTGAGTGTCACATCTGTCGAAGAATCTCTGGCAATCCGTATAAAAAAACATAAGTGAAATATACAGAATAAACTATTGAGTATTGATTTGAGTCTATTGACATTATTGTGTTGGCATATGATATATTTTTTATATAAACAGTTAACTAGTTAAGCTTTATGAATGCTCTTACCGTATCCGAATTCTTCATCTACAGCCACAATCTTCGAAAGCAACGATTCTTTAGGGAATCCATTGGAAAATAAACTTTTAATCGCGAAATTTTAAACCCAACAACGAAGTCAGAACCATGTTTAGCCCGCCAACACCACTAACCCAGCGGTAACATGTTCGTCGTAATATACGAACCATTTCTCCAAACGGTCGGAACTCTAAAGCGAAATTAGGTATACTGCCGGGGAAATAGTTAGACTTGCTTCAAGTCTGCATCTTTGATTGTTTTGGGTTTGTTAGACGGGTTTGTTTCGAGAAGACGGGTTTGTTTCGAGAGTGGTTTGGTTTCAAAGACGAATTTGTTTCGAGAAGACGGGCAGTTGTATTCTCGAAACAACCCCATCTTTAAACAAACACGAAACAATCAAGAGGCAGATTTGGAGCAAGTCTATGACGAAACAGGAGATCATAATTATTGTATGGGCGGTAAATAGTGGAGAGTTACCAGCCAGGTCCAACCTGTAAATGTTCTGTATGTGCTTTATGACCTCGTTTTAAAGTGAGAATCCTTTTAATTTCGTACATGAAAACGAGTTCATAAGGGGCAATTTATATGCATATAAAAGAATATTAATTCGGCGCCATTTATGAGTAAGGTCAATATCAATGACTCAAATATTTAGTCGATGTCTGTCCTGCTACTTTCAAATGATACCATTATAGTCTTACAAACACGTTGTAAGAAAACACAAAGATGGGAGGACTCTTTACTTACTCCCGAACACCTAAATTATCAATTAAAGTTGCTGCTGATATCGGTCAATATTCTCAATCTGATTGTGACCAGTGACAACTTTCTTACTCTAGGAAAATATTTTATTTATTGTTTCTTATTGATATAAGAATAAATCTTATTATAAGAAAAAAATTATTTTCTGAAATAATTTCTTGATACTGATTCATAACAATATTAAATAAATTTCTTACTATAAGAATCTTTGCACATTTCCATGGCAACCTCGTCAATTTTCAATAGTAAGAAAAAAATTTCATTATGATAAGAAAAAAATTCTTATCATAAGAAAACAATTCTTATGATAAGAAAACAATTCTTATGATCAGAAAAAATTTCTTATGATAAGAAAATAATTCTTATGATAAGAAAATAATTCTTATGATAAGAAAAAATTTCTTATGATAAGAAAATAATACTTATTGTAGCAAAATGTTTCTTATTATAAGAAAATTTTTCCTACTGTTAAAATTTTTTTCTTATTTCAAGAAAGAATTTTTTGCTGTGCATGTAAAAATGCGATTTCGACCGGCAATTTTAAATCTACTCGTATTCGGTCAATTTTGTTCATATTGATACCAGAAAGTGTCATTGAACAGCTAAATGGCTTCTCTTTCTTGCAGTGTTACAATTAAATCTATAAACTCAATATTCACCGCGCAATGACACGCTAAAGTTCGATTACCTTTTTTTTATACACGCTGTATATATATATAATAGCCGTAGCTCAGTGGTCAGAGCACTGCACTAGAATCGCAGGGTCGCGGGTTCAATTCCAGCCGGAAGGCCTTGAAGTTGCATTTTTCGCAACTGGTCCCGGTTTGGTCTTAAAATGTATGTATTCCAACACTCGAAATTTACCTGCACCATAAATCCTTTCAACATGTAGTTTGATCGAGTGAAATGCCAAATATTACCTATTATATATATATATATATATATATATATATTATATATATATATATATATATATATATATATATATATATATATATATATATATATATATATATATATATATATATATATATATATATATATATATATATATATATATATATATATATATATATATATATATAGAAGTATGTTGATAAAAATTATCAGGTTCAAAGTCATATGCATAGGATAGAGTGCTCAATGCGTAAACGCAAAGCGAAATAACAAACAAAGTGAAAACACTGATTACTTCATTGAAGTTTATTCACAACAAACTTGTTTCGTATGACAATCCGAAGCTTTCCACACTCATCAGGTGAATGATATATAGCTTACAGTGCAGTAGAATATAATATGAGATGCATGCGTCAAATAGGGATAGTGTTACAGTTACATAGGGATTAGGTGGGAAATTTACATAACGGATGTTTACATAACAGATATTTCTTTCGATGACGACAGGTGGATATCAGTTCGTTTCGTTTGTTAAGAGAGCTTAGTTCGGGGTGATATATAATTACAAATTTTTCATGTAGGCATAAATTACATCGTTTTGACTTGTTAGAGTAGGGTTGGCATTGTTTTAGGATTTTCCAGTTAATAGTATAAGGGGTGTTAGTTTCTTTTAGTGTCCAAATGTGTTTACTAAGTTCGGTAGCGTTTTTCTAATGCATAATACGGAATGAAGAGGTGTGATTGAGGTATCTAGTTTGAAAGAGGTCTCTGTCAATCCGACATAAGTATGGTTTTCGTTGTTGTCGGTGGTGGTCACAGTGGCTTGGTATTATGCATAAGAAAAACGCTACCGAACTTAGTAAACACATTTGGACACTAAAAGAAACTAACACCCCTTATACTATTAACAGGAAAATCCTAAAACAATGCCAACCCTACTCTAACAAGTCAAAACGATGTAATTTATGCCTACATGAAAAATTTGTAATTATATATCACCCCGAACTAAGCTCTCTTAACAAACGAAACGAACTGATATCCACCTGTCGTCATCGAAAGAAATATCTGTTATGTAAACATCCGTTATGTAAATTTCCCACCTAATCCCTATGTAACTGTAACACTATCCCTATTTGACGCGTGCATCTCATATTATATTCTACTGCACTGTAAGCTATATATCATTCACCTGATGAGTGTGGCAAGCTTCGGATTGTCATACGAAACAAGTTTATTGTGAATAAACTTCAATGAAGTAATCAGTGTTTTCACTTTGTTTGTTATATATATATATATATATATATATATATATATATATATATATATATATATATATATATATATATATATATATATATATATATATATATATATTATATATATATATATATATATATATATATATATATATATATATATATATATATATATATATATATATATATATATATATATATATATATATATATATATATATATATATATATATATATATATATATATATATATATATATATATATATATATATTCTGAAGCAAGAAGAGCAGAAACACAATGAGAGAAATCCAGAATGTAACTGCCGACAAAAGAATAACTGCCCGCTGAACGGAAAGTGCCTTACCAAAGCCGTAGTATACCAAGCCACTGTGACCACCACCGACAACAACGAAAACCATACTTATGTCGGACTAACAGAGACCTCTTTCAAAACTAGATACCTCAATCACACCTCTTCATTCCGTATTATGCATAAGAAAAACGCTACCGAACTTAGTAAACACATTTGGACACTAAAAGAAACTAACACCCCTTATACTATTAACTGGAAAATCCTAAAACAATGCCAACCCTACTCTAACAAATCAAAACGATGTAATTTATGCCTACATGAAAAATTTGTAATTATATATCACCCCGAACTAAGCTCCCTTAACAAACGAAACGAACTGATAACCACCTGCCGTCATCGAAAGAAATATCTGTTATGTAAACATCCGTTATGTAAATTTCCCACCTAAATCCCTATGTAACTGTAACACTATCCCTATTTGACGCATGCATCTCATATTATATTCTACTGCACTGTAAGCTATATATCATTCACCTGATGAGTGTGGCAAGCTTCGGATTGTCATACGAAACAAGTTTGTTGTGAATAAACTTCAATGAAGTAATCAGTGTTTTCCCTTTGTTTGTTATATATATATATATATATATATATATATATATATATATATATATATATATATATATATATATATATATATATATATATATATATATATATATATATATATATATATATATATAATATATATATATATATATATATATATATATATATATATATATATATATATATATATATATAAAGTAGAGTGCTGCGTAGACAGTATTTTGAATATATAGCAAAGTGAAAAGGTGGTAAACTGCCAAGAATTTAGTGACGAGATACTGACGTTTCGAGCGGAGCCCTTCATCAGAGTAAGACGAGATGAAGGGCTCCGCTCGAAACGTCAGTATCTCGTCACTAAATTCTTGGCAGTTTACCACCTTTTCACTTTGCTATATATATATATATATATACGTGTAGGTTTTGGTCTACGAAATGCAAAGAGTGCTCAACAACATATAGTTAGAGCAAATAATAGATTTTCGCTTACCTCAAAACTGGTCTGCTACAACTTGTTTCATCTGTAAAAGAATCTTCAGGCAGTGACAATATCGAAAGGGATGACCGCTTATTTATAGGCTTTCTGAAATTTTTTTGAAAAAACTTTCTGAAATAGGCTTTCTGAAAGAAATTTGGCAAAGAAAGCATCGGCCTATATAGAGATGACGGTTTGGCTATCATAAAAAGTAAATCAGCACGTTTAGCAGACAAAACAAGAAAAGATCTCCACAAAATTTTCGAGCAATTTGACCTAAAAATCACCGCCGAATCAAATTTACGTATAGTAAACTTTTTAGATGTAACTTTCGACCTTAACAATGGAAACTATAGGCCCTATAGGAAGCCCAATGACGATCCGCTATACATAAATATGCACTCTAACCATCCACCAAGCATAACAAGGCAACTACCTGCATCAATTAACAAACGCATTAAACTCCTTTCGTCAGATGAGCAAACTTTTCAGGAATCTGCACCCTTATATCAGAACGCGCTTAGGCACAGCAACTTTAATCATGAACTTAGCTACACTCATGATACACCGCAACGACCACGTAGGAATAGGCAACGCAATATCATTTGGTTCAACCCACCATTTAGCAAGAGTGTCAGCTCTAACATAGGACGTAATTTCCTTAGCCTAATTGACAAACATTTCCCTCCGCACCACAAGCTCCATAAGATTTTTAACAGAAATACAGTTAAAGTAAGTTACAGCTGCATGAACAATGTTAAGTCAATAATCACTAAGCACAATGCACGCATAGCTAGGAACATCAAACCGCAGGATAGGGACGCTACTAATTGCAGTTGTAGAGAGAACACCATTTGCCCGCTTCAAGAACAATGCATGACAGAGACATAGTATACAAAGCAACAGTGACAGTAAACATCACAAACGAAATAAAACACTACATTGGTATGACTGCAACCACATTCAAAGAGCGATTGGCCAACCACACTAAATCTTTTCAACATAAAAAGCATGAAAATGACACCGAACTTTCGAAATATATTTGGACATTGAAAGAAAACAATAAAGATTTCAGTATTAATTGGCAAATTCTAAAACATTCTATTTCGTACACAGGAGGATCAAAACGATGCAATTTATGTTTAGAAGAAAAATTTTGTATTTTAAAAGAAAAAAATAAGAATAGTTTACTCAACAAAAGAGCGGAAATAATTTCACAGTGTCGTCATCGTAATAAATTTCGCGTAATCAACGCAAACAAAGCCATGACCCCATGCTTTGTCCCCCACATACGCCCCCACTTTCCGGCAGAAAGCCTATAAATAAGCGGTCATCCCTTTCGATATTGTCACTGCCTGAAGATTCTTTTACAGATGAAACAAGTTGTAGCAGACCAGTTTTGAGGTAAGCGAAAATCTATATATATATATATATATATATATATATAAGGCCACATAAAGTCTTCCAGGAAGCATCTTGGCTAGCGACAAATAATGCACTTTATTGTGAACAAGGCATTGTTTTTAATGAGCACTGGCACAAGAACGTTCAAGAAAATGTTAACATATCAGACGATAAAGTAGGGCACAGAAAAGACAATTTAGGTCATTCTAAAAATAGAGATGACAATAATTAAAATGTTTCCAAAAATTAAAAATACCAGAATGATGATTGGAGTGAAGATGAAGCTGAAATTCATGCTGGGGTAACTGACAGTATGTTGACTCCCACAGATTTTTTTGGAGATCATGAAAGAGAAATAATACATACAATAACAACAGGCGAAGGCAACAGACAACAGAGTGTATTTCCAGATAAATATTTTGAAGAACTAGCTTACCCTGGGATATTTCTTGGGCAAATAATGCCAGAAAATAAAGAATGACCAGTCAAAATATTTTATAGTGACATTTGTAAATCAGAGTTAAGAAGGTCAGACCGAAAAGCTGCAATGTGTGTAGAGAATACAGTCTTTATGACTAAAAAGCTACGAAAACGTTTTGGTAAATCCCAAATTGCACTAATGAATTATAAGAGAAGCAATACAGACTTAACAGCTGGATAGTTAAAGCAACAGGGTAGTTTAGAAAGAATTATTGATCATGATGAAGGTTTCAAATTTTTAAGAGCACTAAGAAGATCACCCCCGTATTTTGAAAAGGCTATAAGAAAGAACTTTTCGCAGTGATAAGACAATTGGGTCCTGCAACTTTGTTTTGTAGCTTTTCCTCAGCTGAAAGAAAATGGTTACATCTCCTTAACATATTAGGGCAACTTGTTGATCATAAAAATATATACTGATGATGAACTGGAAGAATTAAATTGGAAAGAAAATGCAGACTCATCCAATGTGACCCAGTGACTTGTGCAATACATTTTCATTGTCAATTTAATAAATTATTGAAAGACTTCTTGATGAGCAACATTACCCCTTTGAGGAAAATACAAGACTGGTTCTATAGAGTTGAATATCACCAACGAGCTTCACTTCATATTCACATGTTAATATGGCTAGAAAATGCTCCGATATTTGGTGGATATTCAAAAGATGACGTAAATTTTTCGGTCATCAAAAAATTAAAAAGACGTAAATGTGCAAAAGATATGCAAAAGGTATATATGCAAAAGATGATGTCACATATTTTATTGATCAGATAATTACTTGCCATTTACCAATGAATAATGAGCATAACTTTATAAATCTTGTTAATCGGGAAACACAGACACTCGCATACCTGTCGCAAAAAATTAAAAAAAGAATGTAGATTTAATTATGCTCAACCACCAATGAAGTCAACTAAAATACTTTATCCGCTAGATGACAGTGTTTCTCAAATTTTGTTTCTCAAATTTTGTTTCTCAAATTTTGTTTTCTCAAAGTGTTTCTCTAAATTTTCGTCGTAAAATGCATACTACAATTATGACTTTTAAATGTTTAAATAATAATGTTCCTTACTTCTTACAAAATTCTAACAAAACTAAACGTGAAACACGAAATTCAGAATTTAAATGTAATATACCTAGAACTAAACTTGTCACTGGAAGTAATGGTTTCTATGTTAGAGGTCCTCAAGTTTATAACAATTTATCTATTTTTATTCGAAAAGAAAAATCGTATATGAAATTTAAGGCGCATGTTTCCAAACATTTTACTGAACATTGCATGGAAGTGAAGTAAACTTTTATCGGCATTTTAAAATGTATTTTATATTCTTCGTTTCATGTAATTATTTTATCTTAATAACATATAACTATATCGATCTGTATTAGTTAAGGAATCAGGGCTCACAGGATACCAGTTGTTTTGAACTGACGTGATTACCCTATTTAAATAAAGTTTTATTGAATTGAATTGAAAAAGTGATGCTAGAAAACTAAACGTTTTGTCGAAAACATAAAACAGCAGCTACATGTAAATGACATGAAAGAAGGTGAAAATATCATATTTGATAAATTATTAGCTGATTTGAATGTCTCTGAACATCAATATATATCCTTGCAATTCGATCATGTCTGAGCGGTCCAACAATCTTTTTAAAAAGGAATCCCAATGAACTGAGAATAAACAATTATTACCCTGCATGTCTGAGTGCCTGGAGAGAAAACTTGGACATTCAATTTGTTCTTGGTGTCTATGAATGTGCAATGTATCTATATATCTAAGTCGAGCGCACTCGCACATATATTGCACACATAGTACACATATATTGCACACATAGTGCAATGTATATTGTTTCATATATATCCAAAGCTCAAAAGGGAATGAGTGAACTACTTCATACTGCTTGTGATGAAGCAAGACAAGGAAATGCAAGTATTAAGCAGCAAGTGAGAGATATTTGAAATAAATTTTTGAACAGTGTTGAAATTAGTGCTCAAGAAGCTGTATATATAACGCTGCAATTACCAATGAGAAAATCCTCAAGAGAAGTTGTTTTCATATCCACTTCACCACCTAATGAAAGAGTTCAGTTGTTAAAACCACTAAGTGAAATTGAAAAAATGCCGGAAGAATGTGATGAAATACATTTTGGTGAACTCTTAAAGAGATACACGGAACGACCCTTCTAATCTCGAGAATGCAACCTTAGAGATAACAAACCTTAACAAAAGAAAACAACAATACCAGACATTGATGATCTGCCACTATAAACATCATATAATGATGACAATAATGATGATGAACTTTGTGATGACACAATCACAATGAATTATAAGTCCAAAAATAGTATAAAAAGCGAAGAAAAGCTAGAATCATAAGGTGTGTCTGGTTTAATAGAGAAGTCTACCCAGAGAAGCACTATCGGGAATTAATTATGCATTTTGCACCATGGAGGAATGAGGAAAGTGATCTAATTGGCAATTATTCCTCTTATTCCTCTTATGAAGAACATTATTTAACTTCACACGACTTAATAAAAGATCAAATGAGCATCTATGCAGTTTTCAATGAAGAATTAAATAATGCCAAAGAACAATTAAATTCAGCTTTTGATAACGACGAAAACCAAATTGATTTAATTGCAACAGTAATTCAAGAAGCTGAACATCAAAATGAAGATGAATGGGCTATAGATTTACATCCTGATTTGAGTGAAAACTATGATCTGTCACGACATTGGCATTCCTTCTGCATCATCAAATAATGAACCACTTATTCCAAATGAAATCCCAGATGATGAATATAGAGAAATGGTGCAAATGTGCAATAAAGAACAAGAGGAATTTTTCTATCATATCTTTCACCTAATATTAAGACCTCAGACAAACCATTTTACTCGTTTTCTAGTGGAGGTAGAGGTGTTGGCAAATCGGATCTTACAAAATCAATCTATCAAGCAGCATTGAAATACTATAATACAAGAGCTGGTGATGATTTCAGTCAAGTTTAAATGTTTTATTTCTAGCTCCTACAGGAAAAGCTGCATTTATCATTCGAGGCAATACAATACACAGTGCTCTTGCAATACCTGCATGTCAATCCTTAAGAAATTATAAACCACTTGATTCAAACAGATTAAACCCTTTAAGGTGTCAACTAGGAAGTGTAAAACTGATATTACTAGATGAAATATCAATGGTTGGAAACAGTATGTTTAATGTTCAAATACATAATCGATTAAAGGACATTAAAGGTAGCGAAGAAGATTTTGGAGTTGTAAACATAATAGCAATTGGTGATTTGTTTCAATTAAAACCAGTCATGCATGGTTTTATATTCAAATATTTTGATAACTCAGAATTGGTATTATTACTCCAAATTTATGGAAACAATACTTTCGCATGTTTGAACTACATGAAATAATGCGGCAAAGAGAGAGTAAAACATTTGAACAAATTTTGAATAGATTAAGACAAGGAAATCATACTGAGAATGATATCTTCAAGATCAAAGAAAGAATAGTTCCAGAACAAAACTGTTCAAAACAAGCACCTCATTTATTTATACAAAACTTGAATGTTGATGAATTTAATGACCAAGTTGATAAAGCAGCAACAGGGACAAAATACAATGACATAAAATGTCATAGGTGCTAATTCTGCAGAACTCAGATACAGAATAATGAAGCAATTTACTAACGACCCAATAAAGACTAAACAGCTTACTTCAAGCTCCAAATTTCTGAAGGCGAAGGTGCTGAAATTGCCATAAATGTATGAACTGATGATGGTTTGACAAATGGTGCCAGTAATATTGTTAAGTTAGTACAGTTACATCAACCTGGAAAACCTTCTGGTATAATATGGGTACAGTTTGATCAACAAGAAGTTGGTAAGAAAACAAGACATGAAAACAGGCAGCTTTATCAACAAATCAATATTCAGAACACTTGGACACCAATTAACCAGTCACCACATAATTCGCTGTTTGTAGAAATATAACAACTCAAGTTATCAGAAATCAATTTTCACTGCGACTGCCTGCTGCTAAGACTGTACACAGATCTCGAGGTGATACTCAAACTGCAATTTTTGTTAAGCTTAACACTCGAAGAGCGATTCCCCACATACATTATGTTGCATTGAGCCGAGTAACTACGATTGAAGGATTATATGTCACTGACCTTTACTAAGACAAAATTGTCGTTGATCCTAAAGTTGTCAGTTAAATGGAAGAGTTGAGAACAGAAAGAAGTTTCCAACTTTGTATCTCTCCGTTGTACAAAATAAATGATGATTCAGTTTTAAAATTGTTCTATTTAAATGCGGTTTCACCACGTAAACACATTGAAGATATTCGTAAAGATTTTAATTATCTTTCTGGCAATATTGCAGTATTTACAGAGACAAGGTTCAAACCGATAGAGCCAAATGAAATGTACACCATTGATGGTTTGGAGTTATTTCGTAATGACAAGTCACTCTTGTGTAAATAATGGACGACCGTATTATGGTACAGCAGTATAAAGCGGAGTGCCTTTTGTTGCTGGTTTTCCTTACAGCCACAACATTAATTTTACAGAATTCACAATGATCAAAGTAACAAGTCATCCAAACTTGACAATCGTTGCTGTGTATAGCTCACTAAAATCTTTTTCCTATTAGTCAACTGTGTTCAGCATTAAGAGAAATTGTCCTTGAAGTTGCTGGTGAGGAAAGTGTAATAATTGGAGATTTCAATGTAAACTGGCTCAGCGAAACAGATAGAAGGCCTTTGTACAATGTAATGGTAAGGGACAATAGCTATGTAAAATTAATATCAAACTACAAAACAGATAATAAGACTCTTATCGATCATTTATTTTTTTATTATTCGTGAGCGGGCGGAATCCTAGGCATTCCTGCAATTTGATTGGCTGCGTGAGCGGGCGGCTTTTTGCGATATTTTGACCACGGTTGCGGAATCCTAAATGCTGACGTTTTTTTAATATTTTTAAAGACCCAGGAGATAATTGTTTTGGTTTTGCTTTATGGATAAAAACGAAGGGCAAACGTAGCACATAAGAAATGGATTCAGACGAAAATT
Source organism: Chrysogorgia sp. JL179-B06 (assembly GCA_035772405.1). Classification (NCBI taxonomy): domain Eukaryota; kingdom Metazoa; phylum Cnidaria; class Anthozoa; order Scleralcyonacea; family Chrysogorgiidae; genus Chrysogorgia; species Chrysogorgia sp. JL179-B06. The sequence goes on along the minus strand of JAYKKM010000023.1, from coordinate 1,180,573 downwards.
ATCACAGCGAGAGTGAATTTTATTATCCAGACGAGTTGGAAAATGAGGAAATTGACATTGTAAACAATGAACTTGATAATGACGGTACAACCGAAACTAGCGAAGAAATGAATTTAAGCTTTATTCAAGATTTTATAACAGCACAACGTCCTGAGAACACATTGAAAAAAACCCAAATACGACATGAATATCTGGCAACGGCATTTCCTGTCAACTAACGAAAACAGCGAAATAAAAAACATACCGCCAATAGAGTTGAACGTACTTATGTGCCGTTTTTTTATTGATCTAAAAAAGAAAAATGGCAGTCCGTACGAACCTGTTACTTTGACATATTTTTATCGAAGTCTTCAGCGTTACCTGAATGATAACAACTCGGCCACCAACATTTTCAAAGATCAAGAGTTTGCAAAGCTGGCAAGAGAGGTTCAAGTCTCAGCAGAAAAGTTTGAACTGCCAGTACAAGTCTCAATTAACTGCCAAGTCGCAAATTGTCAACTGATGATAAAATGTTAGTCCATTTACTGATAAAACTAAACTTCTTGCAAATTCTACACCAAGCTTTCACCACTCAACTCCATCAAGGTCATATAGCTAGTAACTACTGTGTCAGATGTTGTGATGCAAAATCAGAATATTTCAACACTTGTACAAGAGATGTACATTATTCTAAGAGTTTCTTAGTTGATATTAATTCTTCAGCATTCTATATATCATGTTTGAATATGGACAGTGTTTAATCATCATGATGTCACCGCAAAATGTTCCTGTTACGGACCAAATTTCAATTTCACAAGTTGAATACACGAAGATACACATATCCTGAGTAGTATAGCAAGTAGGGCTGCGAGCTCAATCGACCTCAACCGTGAATATAAATACCAAAACATCACCAAATTTGGCCAAGTCACGACTCGACAAATTTGGCGATGTTTTGGTATTTATATTCACGGTTGAGGTCGAATAAGCTCGCAGCCCTACTTGCTATACTACTACAGCGATCGTTAGTCAATCTAGACACCCCTCGCACGTTTTCTACTAAATTGATGTCAAACACACGCGAGACTAGCGAAACAATACCAAATTTATACTAAATCGCGACTCTCGCTAAATTTGACACCATTTCAGCCACATTTAAAAAAGAGAGTGTCGTTTCAAAATTCTCACAAATTTATGTCAAATTACATTTAGGAAAAAATAGAAAGTGTCATTTCAACATTTTCGCGTGTTAAAAAAATAAAATGTGGTACGAGCCCACTCTCACATATTAAGAAAATAGAAAGTGTCATTTCAACATTTTCACAAATTTGTCGAATCACATTTAAAAAATAGAAAGTGTTGTCTCAACATTTTCACAAATTTGTCAAATCACATTTAAAAAATAGAAAGTGCCGTTTCAACATTTTCACAAATTTGTCAAATCACATTTTTACAAATTTATGTATCGTAAAAGTGTCTCACGCGTGATAAAATTGCCACCTGTTATGCAAATTAGGTTATTGCCACCTGTTAATAATAGATTAGTCCGTTTGTTCACTACTTTCAGTGTTTGTCGCCTCGCTTCTCACTTCAATGTTTTTGTGACCATACGCGTAGGAGTCAATACCATTTTCTAAAAGGTATCGTTTATCATCAAAACAGGATAGCGACACTTTATTAATTTCGTAACTACCGAGCTGATGTTTGACACTTCTAATGGTCTTCATTGTGTGTCGCAATTGTTTCTGCTCAAGTAACACACTTTTGTAATCTTCGTGTCTGATCACTTTTTTAATTATATTCTTTCTAATACCTTTAGCGGTTTTCCCGCCGCCTCCACCCTCTTTCAAATAGCTGTACATTTTACTGCGCAACCCGACGAACTCGACAATTGGCGTTCCAGCGCACTCGTCCTTCATCTTCCCAATAACTTTCTTATTCTCTCTAAAAAAGAATGGGCTGTCTGCAGGATAGTCGCTATTGTCGAACTTTTCGCACTCCATCATAAAGTCGGAATAAACGTCGTCAGTTTTGATTGAGTACAACAGACTGTCAGTGTCAGTGAAGTGCAATCTACAGGTGTCGCTAGAGTACTTTTTCATAATATAATTGTAGTGAAAATTGTACATCAGCGTTTTACTCAAGTCTAGTATGCACATACCCACATATGCAGGTCTATTTAGTGTCAACGTTTCTTTAACTTTGTGGACAGCGACTAAGTTCTCGCTAAATATTTTGCAAGACACGAACGTCGGCTTCGAGACAAGCTTTTCTAATTTCTTCGCAGTGGTCACTAATCTTACGTCCACGCGCTTCCTCAAGTTTTCCATCGTTTTTCCGAACACACTGTTGTTCATCAACTTGAAGAAGTCCTTCTCAAAAGCGTTCTTAGCCGCAGTTCTTTTGACTGTGTTAAAGTCGATGTACTTGCCTAGCCACTTGGACTGGTCAAACTGCAGGACCCTGTGAATCTTATTGATTTTTAATCCAAGATCCATGTACAACTGCAGATTTCCGTAGTGACACACATACTTTTTTTTGTCCATCAAATTAGTCACTAGCTTCTTCACACCACCAACACTCACGTTAAACTTATTTTTGATTTTCGTGCAGTACTCCGACAACATGTCAACGGTTATCTCCATCTTCTCGGGAGCCAACGGGTAATCGTTGTGTAGGTCGTGCAAATGGGCTGGGTACTCCAAGTCAACCTCGAGCAGTCAACCTTTTTTACTATTGTTGTGATAGTCGTGCAGATTAACTTTTTCTATTTCTTTCTCAGTCAACCACTTGAAGCCGCCCGTGGGTAGACTTCGACTCATTGCCCATCCATACAAGTTGTTGGCGTCAAGGTACATCAAATACTTCGACTCTCGCTCTTTGTCATACCCTTCCATGTACTTATTATTCGCCACGCCATGTCTGTTGCATATGTAGCTCACACCACCACGCATACCTAGTTCTACGAACTGGAACATGTCGATGTCGGACAATAACTCAAGCTCCACTCCAGTCATCTTCAGCATAGCATCCCAAGCCAACCCAGGCGATGTGAAATAATGGCAAGGGTCTAGTTTATACTCACGGTGACATGTCTTTCTAAAGTTCTCAAAAACGTCGGCAAGCAAGAGCACGTCACTTTTCAAATACAGGTCGTGATACCCACCCATGTTTTCAACGTCGAAGTAGTCCCACACATCGCAAGCACGCTCATGCATTTCTTCCGTAATATCTTCATCATTCAGAATATTGTAAAAGTCCTTTTTGGAGGGTAGCTCGCATTCATCAAATTTATCAAAGGAGTCCATATAATCATAGGGATAGACCCCCTTTCTTGTCATTAGTGCCAACCCCTCATCACGAAACACTTCTGACGTGTATTTGAAAGCGTCCCTTGGTAGGTTCCTCGCCAAGTTGTCTAGACCACTACTCATGAACTGAAAGCTGTCCAAGTATACCAAGTTTTTTCCAAGCATGAACGCCATGTACTTCTCCATATTGTTCGGTATCACGTTTATGTCTTGACCAAACTTGCCAATCTCCTGCATGATGAAATGGCTATCGTAGCCGCGTAAGTTATGAAAGATCACAGGAATTTTGTCAGTCAACTTAAAGTTCACGTTACAATCGCGATGTGCAGACCCTCTGTACTTACCTGACACGTGACAGTGGTCTCTCACTCTAACGTTAGCACCAGTGTACTCAACACTGCAAATATGACAGCTCTTAGCCTCGTCAAAGTTCTTCTTATCGGCATCAGTCAGTATCATTTCTTTGTTAAAGTGACTCTCAGATGTCTCTTTACAATATTCGACAATTTCTAACATCTCCCCAATGAACTTGTTGACTGCGTTTTCACCGCGATACACTTTTACTGGCTTACTGTACTCGTTGTCGTAGCAACAAACTAATTTGTACCCATAGCCGCAGTCAACGTGCCTCTGGTAGGCGTTTGTGTAGCTACACTCGCTCGATGGTGTTGTTGTGTGCACCTTCTGTGTGATAGCCTCGAAGTCTGCGTACACCACAAATGGTACATTTAATTGTCTGCTAAAATTCTCGTATTTCACTTTCGCACCTTTTTGCTGCATTTTAATAGCTTGCTTCCCATTAATGACCAAACATACTTCCACATGGCGTTCGAGCACGTCCGCTCGGGTAAAACACTGCAAACAATACCTACAAAAGTGCTTTCTCGCCTTATACTTTGTCTGACGGTACATGAATTTGTTAAAATCGCGAATGTATACATAATGCTTGTTGCCCACGTCGTTAGTTATCAACAATAGGTCCATATGGTCAGGGTACACCTCCTTAGAAACGTACACAGGGAATGGCTGCTTATTTTCATACCCAAAAACATTGATGCTAATTTCGTTCGCCTTTTCGATCTTGTTGTAGTCTTTGAGTGCGACTGGGAAGTCGACTCCATCGTAATTCAGCTCACTGACATGTTTGACGTACTTTGACGTTCTGTCAGAGTTTTTTCCAACAGGAAATTTGTGTGCGAGGTGGCACCATCTAAAGCACTCGTTGTCATCATCGTTATTTACATTTATCAGACCCTTCATACTGTTGCACAGCTCCTTTGGCAACGCAATGTAGCTACTCCCATGCAGAGGTCTATAAATAGCGATATTGACGTAGTGCGCATCTATTTTGTCGATAGTCCATCCAGACCCCTCAGATAGCCACCCAGCTATCCGCGTCAAAATCTGCTCCGACCCGCGATTGGCAACACCCTCGATGTCGTGCTCGTTAATGACGACGAACGTTTCGCTGTTAAAGTAGGCAGTTTTGTATGTGGTCTTATCACGCTCTAAAACTTTCTCAAAAGTGACCTTGACTGTCTCTACCACTTTCATTCCGTTGGTCTCACCCAGCTCACGTCTCAAAAGGTTAGTGACAGCACTTCTACTACCACTTACCTGATTGATGTCTCTGTCGTCAATTACTTCGACTCCATAGGACCTTGTGAACCCTCTCAGTGCTCGATCCAACAGATGCGTTGACGGTGCGAGGTCTTCGACTACAGGTTGTCCCTCTTGATCTCTAAAGAAGCCGTGAACGTTGGTCGCTTCATCTGTTAGTGAATTGACAACGGCTGCACTCGTCTTATGCGCCCGTCTTTTTGTCAGTGGGTTTTTCACAGTCCGACTCATTGGCTTATACTTACACTACACTTTTTTTCTTAGCCCACTCATTGTAATAAATATCACCACTTTCACACCATCCCAGCTTTGGGTACACCACCCCAAACAGATTGTTGTCAAACAAGTCTTTCACCTTCCCGTCTTTGAGGTCAAGCACCTTCTTGAGTGTCTCGAGTTGTCTTCTATGACACAACCTAATAATGTAGTATCCATATCTGCTGACATTTCTACCCTTTATCAAATTGCATGAGTGCAGCACGTTGACAACTTTCAGGAAGTCCTCTTTTATCAACTCAAGGTGCTCACCCTTCACAACGTTCCGCAGTCTCCTCCCCATCCACCAAGACCGTTTGTGAACGCTTTTTAGTCGCGTGAGTCTCATGTCGCTGTAACTCTGAGTGTAGCCCCATTCGATGTCGCCACACTTTGGACACGCGTACCCACCACAGTCACTTACGTTTTTCACAACGTCACAATCCGAGCAGTAGTAAATTCTGAAGGTGTCTCCACACTTAATTTGCATCTCATTCGCGATCTCGTCAATTGTCAAGCCATAACTCATCTGCCTCATAAGTTTGTCCATCGCTTATACTACTCCAACATTTTTTTACCGAACTAGTACCCACACCGCTATTCCACTACCCAAACCTAGCGCGCTAACAAACAATAATTGGTATTCCTTCATTTCCGCACTCGGTTGGTAGTAATCCGCAATCTTCGGGAGGTCAGTGAACACTCGTCCGCTGTACCGTATGGTCATTACGCTTCTAAGTTCTTCCAACGCGTGGTTTGTGTCATTGATGTCAGCATTAGCGTCAGAGAGCCGTTGTCGTAAACGCTGGATCTTATCTTTCTTAGCGACTTCATTCTCATACCACACTTCTTTCGCACTGGCTAGCTGTTCCAACGCATGGTTGTGCCTTTTCATCTCAGCTTCGTAACCTGAATGATTAAACTTCGAAAACATAAAGCCAGCGCCTGCAAAAGCCACTGCGTTAAATATCCCTCCAGCCACAACACTCGCCATTAACTTACGTTGATTTGAATGGATCTGTCGGTATCCACTTTTCGATTGCACCCATTTTACTAACAGCGTTCCTGCACCAACAGCAGCAGCAAGTTTCACTGTACCTTTCACAGTCTCTGGTGTTCCCAATGGTTCTCCCAAAGCCTTTTTAGAGATCATACTCACTACCACAGCACCAGTCGTAACAAGTAGCGCATCGTACAATTCGTTCATAAGCTCTTTTCGATCGATCGCAGTCATATACATTGTCGTGTGTTTTGTTCAAGAATCAAATGTGTCTAACGCTGGACGACGAGTTTTATGACTCTCTGACGCAGGTGTTGGTGCAGTACTCACAGGTTCTTTTTCACTGCTAATTGTGTACCATAGCGAAGCACCAGCAATGATAACACCAAGTGTTCCAACAATGTAACCATAGCTCCACTCACTACCCTGTTCTTCGTTGACTATCATTTCACGCATTTTCTTCTCTTTCGCAGCTTTCGATATCTCAGCCAACTTTTTACCAGCAGCGACGCGCTTTGGGTCCTTCACCTTAACACTTTTCACATCAGCTGTGATCTTAGCGTCGACAGCCGTCTGTGAGTCCTCAACCATCTAATACACTATCACGTGTTATCTTACTCACAGTTGACCTCACAGGTGTCTCACAGTTGACCTCACAGGTATCTCACAGTTCCAGACCAAACGCACTAAAAAATTGGGATTTTTTCTGGGAGTATAACATAATGACTCAAGTCCAAGACATCGCAGAAGAGATGACTCAAGACCAAGCCCGCCAAGAAGAGGAGATCGACGCAATGCGGAGAATGTCCTTTGTCGATGCGTCTACCCCACAAGGCGCCTCTGGACCCAACGTCTTAAAAGGGTACTCGCAAGTCTTCAAGTTGTGCGACCCCGATCGTAAAAACGAAGAGGTGTCGAGACAATTTGGTGCCCAGATTCTCTATACAAAGTTCGCTCATGAGGCTTGGGTCGGGCTTGATGAAGTTAGAGCCAACAGGATGGTTAACGAACTAGCCAAGATGATCCCTGTGTGGTGTTACTCACCATTCAAACGTCTTACGTTAGCAAGTAGCCACTACTTGAGCAACCCTTGCGAGTCCGCCGCTACACTACTCGGTAACTACCTCGAAGTGTTCTTGGCGACCCTTCTATGGAAACCATGCTCAACCAAAGCCAAAGCGTGGCTAGAGCTCGCCGCAAACTGTGACGTCAACGTTTGTAGGGTGGGGTGTAATGAAATAGTGGGTGCGGGTGATATTATGAGTCACATACTCTCACACACTCACCTGGATTTTGCGCACGGCGGCGCGTCGTACAATTGTTACCCATGTGGTGTGGTTACCAACAACCCAATGCATCGCTCAAGACACGAGAGCTCGAGGTCTCATCTTAAAAACTTGGAGCTTCAGCGGATATTTAACAACGAACAACAGTTGCCGCAACAGGAGAGAACATTTCTCTGGAGGTATAGTAATCATGAAGAAACTCGGTAAACTAGAAATCGTGATTGGTCCCATGTTTGCAGGAAAAACAACAGAGACTCTTCGTAGGTTAATCACGTTAAGTAAGTCAGGGCTCAAAGTCCTTTACATGAACAACACAGGTGACACTAGGCGAACTGACCACGCGTTCTCCACACATCGTCAGACCATTGTTGTTGGATCAGACAGTTTACCTGCGAAGTTAATCACCAACCTTCCGAGTTCTTCCGAGATAGCCGATTATGACGTCATCGGCATTGATGAGGGCCATTGGTACTCTGATCTACTCCCAGTTATTCGCGAGTACATCAAAGCTGGCATTCACGTCATTATTTGTGGTCTCATAGCGACAGAGCGCTTAAAAAGAATTGGTGAGCTCGACACACTGTTCCCAGTAGCAGACGACATCACATTTCTAAAAGCGTATTGCGCCGTTTGTCGCGACACTTACGGAACGACTGTCGAAGCACCATTCAATTGGAGATACAACCCAGGACCATCGTTCGTTGGTGGTGCTGAGCAATATCGCGCAGTGTGCAGACGTCATCATCCTTCCACGCAAAATTAAGGGTGTTCTCGGATACCCCACTTTTTTTAAATTTAGACATTGGTCACATGAAGCGTCCAATGTACCGTAGAAACATTTTTTCACACAGTGGTCAGAAGGTTTGTGAAATAAAGAGAGAAAGTTTCGCAGATATTTTTAACGAGTTAAAAAAACGTATTTAAAAAAATGCTAGAGCAGTTGTCGCTTCAAACGTTGTCTCAACAACGAGAACGAGTGCTAATTCGACTTATTACTCGCTGTCTAAAAAGTCTCTTTACAATAACGTCTCTCGTGGTTGCTCAACGCTGACTTATTTTTAAATTTACGAAAACACTGAGAGCACTGAAACCCAACGTCAAATAAATATTTTATTACTGTGGTAATAGCGTCGTCGTACGAGTCGCACAACAACGTTAGATAACCAGCGGATTTGTATCTGAGCAGCAGAGAGTCTTGCTCTTTGGATGTCTTGACTGTGCCACCTGGATTCTTGAACTCAATCACAAGCCCGCTATGCTGTCGGTTTGCGTTGGCAATAATCAAGTCGGGTGTTCCACGTTGGTAACCTTTTTTCCACGAGTTTATTCTTTTACTCGAAGTGTCTTGATTTTCACCACAAGCGGCTATCAAAATAGCCTCTGGATAATATTTCCTAAGAAAACCAACAACTTTCGTATGAAGGTCGAACTCAGTGATCATTTTAAACTGATTGTGTTTGAGACCAACGTTAGCTAAACTTTTTCTAACGCTTGGTAAGACTTCTGAGTGCACCCACCTTCCAAAGTGTTTCGCACGCTCCATTTTACTCGAGAACGTTAGTGAGTAGACCCCAAGTTCGTTGATAAACGAGGCCTGCTCTATCTTCATTTTACAATCAGGTTCGACGTGGTCCTGTACTGCATCTTTTGGTCGAGCGTAACCTAGAGCGCTTGCGACTTCTCTTGCTTTGAACCATATATCACCGTTGTGATTAACCGTCGTGATTTGGTGACCATCGAATAATTGCACTGAGTTGGTCGCCATTACTATAGCCTCGCAAAAAAACTACTCGACATAGGTGTCAGGTTTTTTATAGATCTGGTTTGTTGTGTACCAATGCAGCAGGTGTGTTTTATTAGTCCTCAGTTTTCTACGTCGTCTGAAAAAGTTTCTAATGTTACGAACCAGCTTTCTAAATCTTCGAAGCTGAGATCTTCGAAGCTGAGACCAACCCATTTTAACTTAGGTCACGTCTCCTACCACTCCCACAGTGTCTGACTCTGGTAACATAATAGGTTTGCCGTAGGTCTTTTTAGACCTCATACCAATCTCAGCGTGGAGCTCGAGAGTAACGTCACCGCGACCAAATGATCCACCAGCTTTGAACATGTGATCAGTCGTCTTATTTATCTTATATATTTCGTGAGGTCTCGAAAAACATGCTCCCATTTACTTTACACCATATTCCTTCATCATTTCTCCACCCATGATTATGATGTCTCGGTTTGTCATGTAGCCACTCACGATTCTCACACCGTAGAATTCTATCAACGATGGGTACGCGTAAGGTGCGAGTGGTATTCTTGGTCGATGTATTCCAAAAATCGTTCCGTAGGGTGTGCCTATCTTTTTCATATTCGCTACGAAGTCTGAGTCGGCTGACTTAACGTTGTTGACCCTGACATGTGAATTGCTCATTTGCCAATGTATTGATATCATATGCATTTTTGTGAGGTCGACACCACTCGGAATAGTGCATATGCTCTCCATCGCTGGGATGCTACCACCATATGCGAGTCCATTAGTCATGCCACTCTTGTACCCTATGAACTTATCCCACTGACCGTCGTCGTTTGATATAATTGTCTCCCAATTTGATCCAGCGGTGCGAGTAGGTAACCTCACCACAACAAAAATGGAGAGGTCACACCATTGCATACTCGGACAATTAAAGTGAAGGCCTGACTCAAGTGGGAGTGGTGTTAACACAGGGGACAGAAAACTTTGGCTTACACTGCTGATGCCAACAATAGGACCATAGGTTGGGTTGTTTTGCACTAATTTACTTGTTTCACCAATGGCTTTCACTTTGTTTGAACCATTGGTGTGAAATTCCACGTTTTTCAAGGCGTGTGTGCTAACGTTGAAGTCGAGCACAAGATTGTAGGACTGACTCTTGAGGAAACCTGATAGCAATTGCTCTAGAGTTCTTTTATTCGTGGCATCTGAGTCATCGACTGGGTCTGCTACGTTTTTTATTGCTGAGCCTTGCATGTCTATTACTCCAGACATCCTCCCACCGGTCGCACTTAACTTAGGATCTTCGTCCAGATGCCTTTTCGTTCTCTTTAGTATTTTATCGTGAGGGTCGTCAGACTCATACCCGTAGTTTAGACTCATTACTACTTCAAGGTGTATTTGGTTAGCAGATAACCAGAGGCTGCTGAGAACCCTAACACTATCGCCAGCGTTGTCGTGTCTGACTTACTTGTGGCCACTGCTTTTCTCATGGGAAGTGGTGCCGCACTCTCTTGGTAAACTTTTTTAGCCGCGAGATTAGTTGGCGCCGTCACATTTTCTTGGTGAGCTTTTTTCTTCACGGTCGTTGGTACTACTAATGAGTGAGTCACCACATTTTCTTGGTGGACATTTTTAGCCGTAATTGTTGGCGTTGTTGCATTCAAGCTAGTGTTCACCCCAAATTTCATGGACTCTGTAGCGACCTTTAATAAGTTGTTGTACCCAGCGATTTTATTCTTGAGTATCACTAGGTTACTTGGCATTAACCATGTACTTGGCGACACTGCAAGATTTTGGACAACGTTGGTGTCTCTAATCGATTTGTTCATGTTGAGAATCCATGTCGACACGTCGTAGTTGATAACACTGTCAGAAAACAACTTGCGGAATTCTTGTTGGGTCTCTAGACTTCCTGCAGAACCACCAACGACTGATACACGTGTTCTCGCCTGCGCACCAAGTGTGGAGTACACAAAGGCTTCTATGCTCTGATTTAGATATTGCAGCCCAATGTTGGTAAAACCGTCTGAGAGTCGCGCGACGTATCGTTTGTAATCGTTCTGAACGTTGTTGAGTGTGAAGACTCTGGATTCACCTGTTGTACCATCGCTCAGGACTTTATTCTGGTAGTAGTGCCTTCTGGGAATCTTGGAAATCTTACCATACAATTCTGAAGCGTTAAACTCTCTACTTATTGATCTCATGGTCTCACCACTATCCATTCTTCTGAGAAGTCTCCTAATGGTGAAGTACAAATGAAATCTCATCACGCTTGTGACCACAGGGTGAACTTCTTGTGACACTGATAAATGTTGCAACGACACTCCACAACAGAAACTCGCACAATACGTCGCAAACACAACGCGGTAGTAAGATTCGTTGTCGTCCCACTCTGATTTTGTCTTTGACGTGGTGACTCGCAAGGTTGGTAGCTTTGACATGAAGTAGCTATTTTGGTTAACAAAAACTTTGAAGTTATTCACTGGATAATTCAACACATTTTCTGTTGGATAGCCATCCCAAAGTCCCCAGTGGTTCTTATGACCTTTTGGCAGTGGTTGGATAGCTCCACCACCTTGCCATATTATTGGGAACTTGCTATTGTGTAACCACTTCCACATGTTTTTATCATTTTTGAAAGTTGCGCTGGTTATGTCTGTGCTGAGGATGTCATTGTTTCTGAAATACACGTCGACACTCATGATTTTACCATCTTGTGAAATATTTGGATAGAACTCGAATTTGCTTAAAGTAGCGTGGGGGTACTTTTTGATGAGGTCTGCCTTTGCGTTGTGTGTAGCCTTCGATGTGTTAGCCATCGCACGTTTGTAGTACTTTCCATAGTAGTCATGAAGGGCTTTCTGCATATATAATATACCATATGTTACACATAACACATGCTACATTATATATGGTCAGGGTTGTAGTATTGATTAGAGGTCCAACGGAAACTGTGGATTTACCAGAGGCACTTTTGACGTTTGGTTCAGATCCTCACTTACTAGTGAAAAAAGCGACCATCTTTTGGGACTACGTTAATGTGGAGACTGGCGTGAATGATGAAATAAGCTACAACAGCAACAAACACGTTTTTGAGTCTGGGTACCACACTTTTAAAATGATCGCTGACGAGTTGAAGGGATTAGGGGCTATCGAGCTAGTAGTCAACAAACACAATTCAAAGTGTGCGATAAGAACTGACCAACAATTAGAGCTGTTTAAATTTGGAGAGCTGTTAGGGTTCAACGATAACACAACGATAACCACTAGTGGTTTGGTCAGCCCTAACGTTGTGAACGTTAACAAAGGGTTGAAGTATGTACAAGTAGGTTGTAGCATTGTGAACAGACCTGAGAATATTGTTAATGGTAGCAAAAGCGAGGTTATCGTCGAGCTACCATTGACCACCACCCAACCACTGAAGAGCTCCGTTCAACACTTCTTCAACATTGAGTCGAAGGTGTCGATAAACAAAGGCGTTTTTACGCAGCTGGTGTTTAATGTGACTGACCAAGATGGTAGTGGTGTCAACGTTGGTGACATATTGTTGGACTTGTATGCGACGCTTGAGTAGCTAACGTTAAACGCATGCTAAAGTAATGAGTCTAAACTATGGGTTCGACTCTGGTGGTTACACTGAAAAGCGACGTACACACAACAACCCTCAAAAGTTGACGGTGCTTATTGAAGGTGTGGAGAAAGTTGTAACTTTTGACTACAGTGTAGTAGCCACACACGATAACCCACACATTGTAGTCAAGACGGCCACTGTGTTTTGGAGCTATGATAATGTGGTGAGTAATGCCGATATTCGATTCTTAAATATTAGAACAGGAAGACCAGCGCCAATGTTCACGGCAACTCGATTGGGTGGGGCTACTACGACTTCGACGCGTTGGTTAGAGCTATACGACACGCGCTCAGGGTGGTTGATGTGGGCTTTGTGGTGGAGAAGCTGATGGCCACAGGTAAAAGTAGGGTCAGAGCTTGGCCTATGAGGCTTGGCAACGCCACCGCATACGAACTTAGGCTAGGTGACATTGGGCTTTTGCTTGGTTTCGCGAAGGACGCGGGAATTACGTTAGACGCTAAGTGGCACGACAGTCCAAACAAGATTGACATGAACAGAGGTCTAAAGTATGTAGAAGTCTCGTGCGACGCTGTTGAGACGGAGAGCAATGTGGGCACTGATGGGAAGCGTAGTAATGTGATCACAACATTGCCAGCGCCCACCGAGCAGTCTCTTGATGGAGGGATACAACGTTATGCATATGTTGAGTCCAAGGTGAGAATTAAAAAAGGTATTTACTCAAGTATAACGTTTCGTGTCAAACCAAACAATGGTAACGCTGACGTTGGCGCGGTGCTATTGGAACTGTATATTGTGTGAATTATATGGAACTCGGTGTGGAGACAGAGCAGGGGTTGAGAGACATTTATTATAATCCCAAGACGGGGTACAGTGGTGCAGAGAGGTTGTATCAAAGTGCATTAGGAGACGGATTGAAAGTGACTAGAAAAACAGTGAAAGAGTGGTTGACAGCGCAGGACACTTACACTAGGTACAAACCTATTGTGAGAAGACATAAGTTCCGCGCGACTTTTGTTGGGTTTCTTGGTGAAGAGCTCCAAATGGACTTAGTGGACATGAGTAAGTACTCAAAACAGAATGGAGGGTATTATTGGATATTGACAGGCATTGAAATATTGAGTAGATACGCTTTTGGTATCGCAGTTTATAGAAAAGACACTAAGAGCATGACTAAGGCTGTTGGAAAATTGTTGAACGACTTCAAAGATTGGTTTGGGACCACACCTAAGTTAGCGCAATTTGACGATGGACTCGAGTTCTACAACGTTGGTGTGAAAAGTTTGTTGAAAGAACACGACGTTAAATATTTCAGCACTAAGAGTGATAAAAAGGCTGCTGTTGTCGAGCGTTTTAATAGAAGCCTCAAGAGTATTATGTGGAAGTACTTTTACACCCGTGGAACGTACAAATGGATTGACGTTCTTGACAAGTTTGTGAGCAATTACAATGGCAATGTGAATCGAAGCATTATGATGAAGCCAAAGGATGTCGATAAGTCAAATGAAGGCGAAGTTTGGACCACTTTGTTTGGTCATCATTTTGCAGACAACCCATTACCAAAGTTTAGAGTTGGCGAGTCAGTGAGAATTAGTAAATACAAGAGTGTGTTCACAAAGGGTTATGAAGCCAACTTCACTGAAGAGCTGTTTAAAGTGGTAAAGGTTATTCGTGGTGATCCGAATGTGTACGAAATTGAGGATCACACCGGTGAACAGATTATTGGTAAATTTTACGAACAGGAATTATCGCTGGTCAATAAGAAACATGGCGACGATGTGTACAGAGTTGAAAAGGTGTTGAAAAGAAAGAAAGTCAGAGGAAAGAAGATGGCGCTAGTCAAATGGTTAGGTTATGAGAGCAAACATAATTCGTGGATACCAGAGAGCGACATTCAAAACGTGAGCTAATGTAATATGGCTGAAGGTGGGGGAGATTTCGACGACTTTGAGATGGAAAACATCGACAAGTACAAAGACATGAGTGAGAAGCAATTAGAAGAGGAGATCACCGAGACTAATGAGGAGCTCAGCGAGATAACCGTGGGGTTTGGTGTGAGAGATATGCCGCAAAGCGTTCGTGTTAGTTATGCCAAGGTTAGTGACAATTTGAAAAGGATGAAAAGTGAGCTAGACGTGAGGCGAGGTTGGCAAAAAGAGACGTCATTTATCGACACTGACGATGGTAAAACGGTGACAATAAGGGGAACCAACACAGAAGTCCCAACAGTAGAGTTTGTCGAGCAGGGGTCATATGGCGACGTCAGTGACACAAGTTTCTATGCAGCTTTTGGAGAGTCGGACGAAGTTGAGAGGAGATTTGGTGAGCTAAAAGCGTACAACAAAGAGCAAGTAGAAAATAGAGTAAAAAACGAAGTAAAAAGAATCAAGCTAATAGACGAGAAAATACGCGAGTCGTACGAAAAAAAACTCAGTCGTGACGACGCGTCGAGGGGCGTAGTCAACAGATCATATGTGACGAGATCGGGGTCTATTCTTTTCAAACCGATAAACAAAGATGGTAAACAAGGGGTACCCAAACTAATTCTAATACCTGGGAAAAAAGGTTTGATCTACAGTAAAGATGCGAGTAGTAAAAACGCGATTGAGCAGTTCAAACAGTTAGTTAATCAAATACCTGAGAATACAGAGACAACAGTTGTCACAACAGAAGTGATCCCAGATGACTTCCCAGTGATTGAAACAAAAGTGGACCGCGCTGACATACACGGGCTAACACCAGACGAAAACCGCGAGCTGAATGGCGTGCTTAATCCAAGTGATGGTGTGTTGCGTGAATCAAGAGTAGGTGACGATGGTACGCTGCAAATACAAGCGGACCACTTTCAAGAAGCGTTAAATAGAACGTCAGACGAACTAGATGGTGAAGACAATGAAAGCGTCGCCTTTGAATTGAGAGAGCGTGTTGTAGGGCTTGAAGAAGCTCGAGACTGAACTATTGAGCAGCGGCAAATAGAGGAGGTTAGAGCACAACAAGAGATCGACATTGACAGGTTTCAGAAATTTAAGGAATGGGCTAAAGAGAATATGGTTGGGTTGAGCGCTGTGGCAATTTCAGTGGCTGGAATTATAACAACTATTATTATCGCTGGGAGATCTGCTGTTATGAGAGGCGCTGTGGCCACAAAGTCGTTCGCGCATGCAGGCTGTTAAGAACGCAATCATGAAGATGGGCCCATGGGCTGTTGGGTTGGCTAATTTAGTTTACAACGCGTTGACGTTGGGTGCGAAGGGTCTCGCATGGTTGGCTCAAAATCTGTGGGTACTTGCGGTGGTACTTGCGTGGTTTGTGTATGATTATTACAAGCTAAAACGGTAGTCTCAGCTTCGAGGGTCTCAGCTTCGAAGATGACAAAACATATGTAAAGTATATGAACGTCACGTCAGCAGAGTTGAGCCCTGGTTTTAGACGAGCGACTATGGGTGTCATAAAAGGGGCGAGAACGCAACACGTAATCACGTTGAACCCTAATAAGGCCAGTCCTGGCGAGGAACTCTACATTGACATACCGAAGCTCAAGGCTAGTAGCTGTTTGGTGCCTGGATCGTTGGGTCTAGTGTTCGACTTTAAGAACGCGAACGCCAAAAGCTGGTTCTTGAATAACGTTAGCAAGTTGTTGGTTGAGAAACTTGTTGTGAGACTAGCTGGGGAAATTGCGTATGACAACAATGGGGAAAATTACATTGGTGTCTATCGCGACCTTTGGGAAAGTGTTACTGCGCGAGACCAAATGATTGACTATGGTATTGGTGGTGAGAACTTGAGAAAGTTAATTTCTAAGGACGACAGTGGTGCGACAAGTGGAAACGTTGCTAAAGTTAACGACGCGTTGATGTTTGGTGTGATTGGAACAAAGCAGCGAATAAAACTTGGCAAAATCATGAATGACCACGGGTTGTACGCTCCTTTCAGCATGAACAACAACTTGCAGTACGTGATCACACTTCCCAAAGCTACAGACATCATGATAGCTCAATCCGGTAGTAGTGTGGGCGGATACACTCTGGAGAACCTCGAGCTTGAGTATGAGACGATTGATAACCAGGAGCTCGCTGACGAAATAGCGTCGGGCTATACAAGTGGTCGTAGTTTGTCATATGAGCACATCACGTTGATGAAAACCACCGAATGGGACAAAGGCACGACCATTGTGAATGAAAACATTAATCTTCCAAGAAAAAGCATGAAGGCAATTGTGTTGCTATTCACGAATAAGGTGCGAACAGACAGCGAGGAGTTTCTTTACCCAAATATTGAGAGTGTTAGAGTCACAATTGAAGGTGTGCCAAATAGTGTGTACTCACAGGGTATTCCAAAGTCGAAGTTCTACGCAGAAGCGAAGCGACTGTTTGGGTTGGGTGAAGAACACGCTCAGTTCATGACCATACAGAAGTTCTATAAAGATGGCTTTGCGTTAGTCATCGACTTGAGGAGTGTTCAAGATAATCGCAATATCGCCACTGGCAAGAACATTGTAAACACACAATCCGGCGTGCTTCTTGAAATCACTAAGAAAGCGACGACTGCAAATGTTATGTGCAGGTTGTTTGTGATGAGTGATGGGTTGGTCAACTTTGTGAACAATGGGTTGCATTCAATCTGGAATTAAATCAAACACAATTTAATGGAAACTCCGTTTAATATGTTAATCGTTGGTATGACAGCTTGTGGTAAGACGCATTATTTACTCAACACACTGGAATCTGAGTATCGCAACAAATTTGACTACATTGTGTTGATTTGTCCTACTTTTGAGTGGAACAAAGCGTATCAAGATTGGAAATATGTGCGCGACCCTGACGTGTTAGCGATAGACTGTGCGCAGGATAGTGTTGACGCTGTTCTCAAGTGTGTAACAAATGTTTTTAAAGGCACTAACACTCTGATTGTGTTGGACGACTGTGCAAGTGGGCAGGACGTCAAGAATAGGACTAGTCAATTGGTCAACTTGGCTTTTAGTGCGCGACATTTTATGTTGAGCGTTGTTGTCATCACACAACAACTGACGTCGATCGCAAAACCGTATAGAGAAAACATTAGTAAGCTCGTTTGCTTTTACTGTCCAAGTAAGAGTGATATGAAGGTCGTTATCGACGATTACCTTGGAAACATTAGCAGAGAAAATTCGTCGGCGATTGTGACCGCATTAAAAAATAATAAGTACGCTAGACTCGAAATCTCACTGCGCTATCCATACAGTCACGAAGTTGTTATTCCGCAATAAAATATGGGTATAAGTAATAACGTGATGGTAAAACGCAAAAGTGAGGAAAATCCTACGATTGAGGAATTAGTTGAGGAGACTGACGACACCTCAACTGTGGAAGACAACATTGACGTTAGGAGATCCGAACTTATTAGACTGTCTGGTGATGGTGTGGTGAGCCAATCTGAAGCGTACATTAAAAAAGCGTCCGCGAAGGTTATCGACAAGATATGGCACCAACACGAGTTGAAAAGAATGGAAATTGCAAACGCTTTTCTCACCGACTTGTTAATCAGCAAATTCGCCAGCTTACTAGATGGGTTGAACGCTATTGAGAACCCTGACGAACTAAACGACGAGCTGCAAAAAGACCCGTTACTAAAGAAAGACGTTGAGAGCATTGTTGCGATTGTGACGCCGTATGTGCCTTTCTTAGGCTTGTTGTCGGGAGGGATCACAACGTCGAAATATGTGTACGATCACCATTTTAGAAGTGCGACAAACGCTGAAAATAGTGAACAAACGGACTAATCTATTATTAACAGGTGGCAATAATCTAATTTGCATAACAGGTGGCAATTTTATCACGCGTGAGACACTTTTACGATACATAAATTTGTAAAAATGTTTAAACGACTATTTTTTAAATGTGATTTGACAAATTTGTGAAAATGTTGAAACGATTATTTTTTAAATGTGATTTGACAAATTTGTGAAAATGTTGAAACGATTATTTTTTTAAATGCGATTTGACAAATTTGTGAAAATGTTGAAACGACACTTTCTATTTTTTAAATGTGATTTGACAAATTTGTGAAAATGTTGAGACAACACTTTCTATTTTTTAAATGTGATTCGACAAATTTGTGAAAATGTTGAAATGACACTTTCTATTTTCTTAATATGTGAGAGTGGGCTCGTACCACATTTTATTTTTTTAACACGCGAAAATGTTGAAATGACACTTTCTATTTTTTCCTAAATGTAATTTGACATAAATTTGTGAGAATTTTGAAACGACACTCTCTATTTTTTAAATGTGGCTGAAATGGTGTCAAATTTAGCGAGAGTCGCGATTTAGTATAAATTTGGTATTGTTTCGCTAGTCTCGCGTGTGTTTGACATCAATTTAGTAGAAAACGTGCGAGGGGTGTCTAGATTGACTAACGATCGCTGTAGTAGTATAGCAAGTAGGGCTGCGAGCTTATTCGACCTCAACCGTGAATATAAATACCAAAACATCGCCAAATTTGTCGAGTCGTGACTTGGCCAAATTTGGTGATGTTTTGGTATTTATATTCACGGTTGAGGTCGATTGAGCTCGCAGCCCTACTTGCTATACTACTATCCTGACAAATATTTATTGATAGACTATGATGGTACACCTTTTAATGGGTCAACTTGCTCAAGAATGCAAGAATACTATGGCTGGTGGAAACTTTATTATCAAAAATTACAAGCTAACCTCGAGCAAAATGTCCAAAGTGTATATTACTACAGTATAATATGATGCTGACATTTTGTATTCAGCCAGTAATGAATGAAATTGATGAACATAGCTAGTTCTTTATTGCTGCTGTTTGACGTTTTGTGTTTGAATTTTTTAACACAAAGGATAAAATGGCTATATAATATGTTCAGCCACAAGAACAAATTGACTAACACTGCTAGTTCCATTTTACAGTCGATCAACAAACAGACTGAGGGGGAGGGAGAAATGACAGGTCCAATATTCAATGGGATTGTTGCGATAGTAAAGCGGTAAGAAACAAAAACTTGAAAAGGAATGAAAGTGCATAAGCTAATAACAAAAATGTTCCTCGCAAATTAAAATAACAAAAAATCTTGTAGGAAATTAAGTAAAAGGAAAACGTTGGTTAAGACCAAGAGGATGTCTGGTGCCAAGTTTTAAAATGAGACGTTTCTCTTGCCGTTTGCGGTTATCGTTGCCACCTGAGATGGGAAGGATGGCACAGACATTCATGTCTGAAACAAAATGATTAGAGCTTTTAAAATGGCGGGCTACAGGTTTGTCAACATCATTGTTCCTCATGGAATGAAGATGTTCAGCAAACCTGTCTGAAGGCGTCGCCCAGTTTCACCGATGTAGATTTTAGGGCATTTATCGCAATAAATGATGTTGGTGGGCGTGCATGAAAAAGTATGACGGATTGTGTGGTCGAATTTGGGGCAGTAATAATATTAATATTGAAAGGATTAAATGTTAGAACTATATAGGTATTTTGTTGCTGGAAACTTTTTCCAAAGGTGGTTCAATGGCGTCTAAACGGGGGACGAGAAAAGCTTTCTGAACGGCGAGGTCTAGAAGGTTGGTAGGGTAACCACGTTGAACAAATAAAGTTCTCAGTAATTTCCATTGCTTTGGCTTGAAAATCTTGGTCGTCTCTACATAAGCGGCGAAGAGGCACGAATTTAGAATAACGGATACATTGCTTAGTGTGTTTGGGATGAAAATAGAAGAGAACAAAAAAAAAAAGTAGGCAAGAAAAAGTAGGCTTGTACGAAACCGACGTTTTCAGCGAATCACCATCAATCGAAATTAAAATATCAAGGAACGACACACATGTCTCGCTGATTTCCCGGTAAATTTCACATTTTACAAAATGATCCTGAGACGTCAGCCATTTTCACCGATAACCCTTTGGTATATTTTCGCCGTCATAAAAACATTCGTGACTGCTTAGTAGTGCGCTTAAACAAAATACCTCGGCACCAGCAGGAACATTTTCTTGCGGCCGTTCCCGCTGCAACACATGCCCTTTTCTCAATCCCACTACAGTTATTACTGCCCCCAAATTCGACCAGACAATCCGTCATACTTTTTCATGCACGTCCACCAACATCATTTATTGCATTTCTTGCAATAAATGCCCTAAAATCTATATCGGTGAAACTGAGCGACGCCTTTCAGACAGGTTTGATGAACATCTTCGTTCCGTGAGGAACAATGATGTTGACAAACCTGTAGCCCGCGATTTCAACCGCTCTAACCATTTGGTTTCAGACATGAAAGTCTGTACCATCCTTCCCATCTCAGGTGGTAACGATAACCGCAAACGGCAAGAGAAGCGTCTCATTTTTAAACTTAGCACCACACATCATCTTGGTCTTAACGAACGTTTTTCTTTTATTTAATTTACCACAAGTTTTTTTGCTATTTTAGTTTGCTTGGAACTTTATTATTTTATTATTAGCTTATGCATTTCAAGTTTTGTTTCTTTTGCTGCTTTGATATCGCCTATAATCCCCTTATTATTGGACCTGTCATTTCTCCCTCCTCATCGACCTTAAAAATAGCAAATGATTTAACTTTTCGCATCTCATTAATTATTACTTTGTTTATCTCCCGTGCATTTGATTGGCTACTTTCTACTTGTGACACCCTTTTGGCATATATATAAGCCCTATTTTATTTTTTTCTCGTCTTACTCTGACGAAGGGCTCCGCTCGAAACGTCAGTATCTCGTCACTAAATTCTTGGCAATTTACCACCTTTTCACTTTGCTATATATCTATCTATCTATATATATATATATATATATATATACAGTATATATTGTACTATTACGCTCCTTCACCTCGGTGTTGTTGAGCACTCTGTGAAGTTGGTGTAGGTGTCCTTTAGCGATAATGCAACGCCCACTACCCTTTGTGGTAGTTTGAGCACTCTGGCCCTATACCGCTTCACGCTCTCTGGATGTGCGCATGACCGCTGTTTATCCCGCAAGCGGTTGTCACTGGCAATCGTTTGTGTATAATTGGTACTCATGCCCATATCTAGATTGTACCAAGCTACACTGATGAGCTGTGGAACAGCGAAACACGTGTCTGTAGATATTGTACTATTACGCTCCTTCACCTCGGTGTTGTTGAGCACTCTGTGAAGTTGGTGTAGGTGTCCTTTAGCGATAATGCAACGCCCACTACCCTTTGTGGTAGTTTGAGCACTCTGGCCCTATACCGCTTCACGCTCTCTGGATGTGCGCATGACCGCTGTTTATCCCGCAAGCGGTTGTCACTGGCAATCGTTTGTGTATAATTGGTACTCATGCCCATATCTAGATTGTACCAAGCTACACTGATGAGCTGTGGAACAGCGAAACACGTGTCTGTAGATATTGTACTATTACGCTCCTTCACCTCGGTGTTGTTGAGCACTCTGTGAAGTTGGTGTAGGTGTCCTTTAGCGATAATGCAACGCCCACTACCCTTTGTGGTAGTTTGAGCACTCTGGCCCTATACCGCTTCACGCTCTCTGGATGTGCGTATGACCGCTGTTTATCCCGCAAGCGGTTGTCACTGGCAATCGTTTGTGTATAATTGGTACTCATGCCCATATCTAGATTGTACCAAGCTACACTGATGAGCTGTGGAACAGCGAAACACGTGTCTGTAGATATTGTACTATTACGCTCCTTCACCTCGGTGTTGTTGAGCACTCTGTGAAGTTGGTGTAGGTGTCCCTTTAGCGATAATGCAACGCCCACTACCCTTTGTGGTAGTTTGAGCACTCTGGCCCTATACCGCTTCACGCTCTCTGGATGTGCGCATGACCGCTGTTTATCCCGCAAGCGGTTGTCACTGGCAATCGTTTGTGTATAATTGGTACTCATGCCCATATCTAGATTGTACCAAGCTACACTGATGAGCTGTGGAACAGCGAAACACGTGTCTGTAGATATTGTACTATATATATATATATATATATAGTACAATGTCTACAGACACGTGTTTCGCTGTTCCACAGCTCATCAGTGTAGCTTGGTACAATCTATAGATATGGACATGAGTACTAATTATACACAAACGATTGCCAGAGACAACCGCTATATATATAATGTTTACATTTACAACAAAAAACGTGTAATGAACGTCTGGCTTATTATAGAATAAACGAATGCCCTCGTTATCAAATCGAATAGGTCAGTGTTCAAGGGTAATTAATAGCTTTCACTCCGACGTTAAATTCACTAGATTACGCGAGATAAATACAAATCAGTACCTCTTCTTAAAACTGACTGTATCGAGGTTGAGCTGACGTGTAATATGATATCCCGAGTCCCGACCACGAAATTCGATGAAATTCCGAACCCCCAAAAGCAATTGGTGACCAGTTGTGATGAAGCGGATACTGCACGCAAGCAGACACAAAAACTATACTACAGGAAATATGTGCATGATTAAGAATTGATTGCCTCCATAGATCTGTATACAGGCATTAACCTGCATTTGCCGTTTTATATAATTCCAGATATTTGGATAACAACGATATTTCTGTTATTCCTGAGAACTTATTCAAGAATACCCCACGCCTTATGTATCTGTAAGTATCAGAGTTTTTGTATTAATTGTGCTCCAACAGCAATTGAACGCGCTTATTTTTTATTTTTGTTTTCATAAATTTATTACATGGAATAGAAAGGGAACGTAATATAGTATTAGTACTTCATTAAGTCAGCACAAGCTACGTGGCAAATATAAATAACACCAAAAATGACGATTTTCGCTCTCACAGTCGTTCTTCAGTAACCTCATTGATAGCTATAATGAACTACAGGAACAGCTCTAAGAAATTCAGTTACACAGTAGCATTCTATAGCGTTTTCTATAAATGTACGTGATGCAAGCGTGATAGTGTAGTTAAACGTTCATGCTTACACACATGATAAAAAATCGACAGCATGATGCAATGTGTTTACTCTGTATTATTGCTGCAAATGTGCAAATCTTAGCAAAAATTTGGGCAAATTTCAACTTCCCGATCTAGTATAATGCGATGATAGGATCCACGCAGTAAGATTTAAAGTGGAGGAATTAAAAAGAGAACTGGCCTATGGGTCCGGGCGCATGCTCTCCGGAAATATTTTTAATTCTAAGGCACCTAAACGGCTATTTTCTGCATTTTAAAGGAAGTTTTAACAGAAAAATTAACATCATGAACAATGACAAACCAAATGTTTAGTCCATCTCACTATTGAATTTAATATTAACCAAATCTTTGAATTTTGTAACTATAACTTCAAATGTATACACAGCAAACGCGTTTCAACGGCATGGTTTGATACCCAACGTAAACAATTCAAAAGCTAAACACAACTATCAGTTTTCTATAGCAAAGTGAAAAGGTGGTAAACTGCCAAGAATTTAGTGACGAGATTTAGTGGCACTTTAACAACTTTTCAATTTACTATATATTCAAAACACTGTCTACGCAGCACTCTATTTTTTTACTACTATATATCAGTTTTCTAAGTAGATTATAATTTAACAGTGCTTTTAGTAACAATGTGTGTATATGTAGGCTGTAGATGACTTGAAAATAACTACGCCTATTAAAGTCTAGCTGTCATGAAGTATGAAAATCAGATTATTTAACTTTTTAATTTAATGCTCTTTATATTTTTAGTATTTTTTGAACTGGGCAAAACGTGGGAGGACGAACCCCCAGCCCCTTCCGCTACGCGGCCCTGTAGGCTGTATGCTCTCATTTTTTACCTCGTGTAAATTTACGATTATAATTGTTTTAATACTACCCTATACCGTTCGCTATATAACAAATTGGTTAACTGATAACGAATTTTGTGGGTAAGAAGTGAAATTTAATACCAGAGAATATTGATGTTCTTTCTGACAATATAGAGAGATTTAGATGATATCAAAAGCAAGAGAACGCTCGCCGTTTGCCTATGCTAAGTTTTTAATTTATTTTTTGCAATAAAAAAACAAATAATCTTTAAATTGTCTGGCTCCTTGTAACACTTACGATAGAGTTAACAGAAATTATTAAATAGGAACATGTTTGTCTTAACCATTGACTAATCTATAACCTCAGGTTTTCCTCTAAAATTTGTATATCCTCCTCTCGTCTAGCATTCACCTTTTTACGCAATATACTGTGCTTCTTAGGTCGCGTCGTATACTCCATGCTTTACACTTAAAATGTAATTGTGGAGAACGTTTAAAAAATCCATTTAACACCAAAAACATCAAGAGACATCTATTTATATGGCAGAGGAAGATAGCAGACTGGGAACAGTCCGATGCCACATTAGCATATACCGTGGACACGACTCTCCCATATTTTCACGCTATCTTCCTAAGAAAATATTTTAAAAGTAACATATTCTGCTGTGTTTTTATTTTTAATCTATAGAACTTTAAGCCACAACCAGATATCTAAAATTCCTAATAACCTGTTCACTGATACACCGTTGCTTTATTCACTGTAAGTATCTGATTAGTTGTTAATTATTTGGTGAAAATGCTATGAACACCCGAAAGACGTAAAAATCTTTGCGATTTAGTGAACACTTAAGTAATGGTTTGTAGCTACAGTAGAATTAAAGATGTTTATTTCATGAAAATTCGTCAAAAAAGAAATACGATCACTTCAAAGTCGCAAGTCACTGTTTCTTCTTAAAGAGTGAGTGTCAGGGTAGTGCTTTGCGCGCTTGTGTTTTGTTTTCATACGAATTGATTGCAGTGCATCGCATCGTTAGAACTATAATTTGCATGTGAACTCTAGATTTATTTGGAAATGTTGAAATTGGAGTCCGATCCTGACTTCGGGGCGTTATGAAGTTAATGTTCAAGACGATTTGAACAGTTGCGGTTCGCTTGTTTGTGAACCACTACGGGCCGCGCGCAACACCGTTTCTGACGAACAAGCTGGCCCGGATGGCTTTAGTTCCTGAATCCTTGCAAATTCAAATGTACAAAACATCAGAAACAAAATATATTTATTCACTAGTCACTCATCAAACACTTACATTCGCAACGTTATTCGCGCTGTTTAAGCAGCATAACCCGGCCTTCCACGCTTCGGAGGCGAAGCGCTCGTAGCAACTTCTGTGTATCGAAAATATTATAATAGTAAATGATCAATTTTACGAAAAATATCACAATAATTGATCACTCAGGTATATTTACTTATTAGAAAACTTGAAAATGGATAATTTATAAGAAGAATTGATCAAATATCGATGGATTCGTTTGTGAACTGAAATAGGCGTCCCATAAAATGGCCGCCAAGAAGAAAACAAGCGCGCAAAGCACTACCCTGACACTCACTCTTTAACGTCTTGGTGAATGCAAAAATCATTTGCAATTTTCATTTATGACTTTATACGCTATATCCTTATTAGCACCAATATATATATATACACGAAATTCAATTCAATTATAATATCCCAAACCATAGGTCATTTGATAATGGGAACAAATTAAATATTCCTTTATATAGGCATCAGAATTATCTTTTGTGTTTCCTTTATGTTGCGGCAATTCAAAATAATATTTGCTTCCTAACGAGGAGGTAATTTTGGTGCTAATTTTATGCGCATCAAATAATATTTAAAATATCAGCCAGTAACAGAGAATTCTATTTTAGGACGTAAAATGTCCTACGACGCAAATGTAATCCCCCAAAATACACCCAAACAATAAACACAAAATGTGTTTTTCTTTGTATGCGATAGATAATTAATCGAATCGTTTCACTATTATAACAAAGAGATAACAGCAAATATCAACTTAGAATGTTAATGTACGATGGCGTAAGATCTAATTGTTTCTTGACTGAAAATTATGCTATAAAATATTATGCCTCTTTTTGTTCTGATAAAGTCATTTCTTACTTGTAAAACGATATGTAAACCTCGATAAACTTGAGAACTACGGAAAGGTGTACAACGGATTAAAAAGCTAAATAATTACATCATATAACGATTAAATATATTGTATCGTGTAGTGTTCACTAAAGTCCTCATGTTACATTGCTCAGGGGCGAAGATTATGTTCAGCTTTAAACTTCGCACAAAAGACAGGAGACAGACAGTATGACTGCGATCTTTAATGTACGATTTGTTAATATGTACACATGTTAACTTATACGTTATCCGATAACAATGGTTGTAGCGTTTTATGTTTCACTAGAGACTATATTATGCCAATATGTCCAGAGACGTTGCAGCTAATTGCTTTGCGTTGGTTAATTAGTCTTTCCTTTACTCAAACAAGTTAGTGAAGAACACTCTAGTCTTTTGTTGTGATGGAGACTGAGAAATGGCGCATGGAGTTTTTCATGGGAAGACTAGACAGATACAAAAGTCTCCAGTGGCGAAGCTAGCGGTCATGCTAGTCATGCTCAGCATGACTAAAAATTTCCTGAAAATATATAGTTTTGTTTGCTTTTATTTATTTTATTTGAAATATCTCCTTTGAACTTTGAAGTCGTGCGCATTTCGAAGAGCACAAGTAATAGTTCACTCATATTACGCGATATTCTGGGTTTTCCCTTATCACTAGCCTGGGTGCAGACGCTCCGTATCTGGCCCTGATTAATCGGGCGTCTAAAATCCGCCGTCTTCGTTCCCAGGCGTTTTTGATCAGCCTGACCCTGGCCCAAGTCATGCTCTTTGTGAATAGCATGACCAGCTATGTATGAACAGTCATGCTTATTCTTGAAATATTATTGGTTGGCGGCACTAAACGCATGCTCAGTTTGCTTATTTTGGACAAGCTGGTCATGCTATTTTGGATGAGCATGACCATATACTGATAGCCCAAAATAAGCTTTCCGCCTGACCAACTACGGCGCGACTGCACAGCACGTCTGTTTAATTAAGGAGATCCTTGATTTATCATGGCATCAACGAGCTCTGATTCGGTCCAAACAGTCATTGTTTGTGAACTGCTGAGAAAACCGTTTTCGGCTCGAAACATCAACGAGAAAAATCTTCGTGTTGGACAGCTACCAATGCCGTATCTTGGCCATTCGTCTTTCTTTCGTTTTATTGGTAATGAATCGCAGTTGGAAAGGTTTACCGAGACCTGCAAACCCGCAAACTACTGCAAAGATTATTTAAAAGATGAGAGAAACATAGATGAGAGATCAATCATGAAGACGGAATGGACAGCCCCGAAGGACAGGGAAATATTATTATGCTGTGTTGACATTTATCTCGTGAAACTACGTAATATTAATCATTATGAAACGTTGTTTTTCTCCGATTCAAATACATTCTATATCGAAATGATCACTTGAATCCGGCGAATTGAACGCTGTAGGTTTCGTCTGCTTAAAATGTGAATATCAGATATTGTATGAGAAAATGCGTGAGCGAGTAAAGTACCCAAACTCGTCTTTAAAATCAAAGGACATGGCTTCAAGATCTATTCGACGTTTACCCGGTGATTCAATGCTTTTATGTCCACTAAACCGATGTAATTTCGTAAAAGATATGTTTCGTATACCTTGACGTTGATTTTTATAAAAGTTTTGGCACACGAAGACCTTCAATAGAACATATATTAGAAAAAATAGCATTTCACATTAAAAGTTAGTCTGCGTGTCAGGCGTTCTGCATTGGGGGAAGGGCTGAGGGCGGGCTAGCCTGCGCCCTCATCAATCTTGCATATACGTACAAGCAAAATAGCTCTCACAGTTCTAGCCCAACTCTACGTAACTACATTGCTTCTAAAAGTTTCCCACTTCTTTAAACGAGCGCTGCACAACGCATTATATTTTAAATTTAGTCCTGACTGTCCATGTCAGACTCACTGACCATTGCATTAATATTATGTTGACATGTGTAATATTGAAATTAAGTAAAGAGTGTCAATTCAATTTGCTAGCCTTAAAGTGTTTATGCAACGAAATTTTCGACATCATTTTTTTTCGCGAAAATGAAAGCCCAAAGTGCCGCGAGTACTATGCAAAAAACAAAATTAAAATCCGACCTATAGAACTCATTTTATAACGTCTCAAACTTAGCGATTTTGGCGAGTTAGGTGCGAATATTGAGCGCGGCTGCGTGACGTCACAAGTAGGACGGCAATATGTAAATAAACATGGCGAGCGAAGGTGAATCTCGTCATCGCGGTGGAAAATATTGTGTTGCTGGCGGACCAAATAACGTGAGCTGTACGAACGGCCAACACACAAAAGAAGTGTCAATCCACCATTTCCCAAACGCGACTAAAGAGCCTAAAAGACACGGCAAATGGGTTAAATTTGTTCGAAAAACATCGACCGGGATGGAAATCCTTCGGAGACGTCCATATTATGCGGCAGCCATTTCGAAGATTCCTGTTTCGAACAGAATAGAAATATTTCAGCTTCACTTGGTATAAAGACAAGGTTAAAGCGTGGTGCAATACCAACACTGGACAACGCAAACAAAGTCATGCAGATCGAGAAATCACTTTCAAATCGGCAACGTAGAAAGGTGAGAATTAAAATTTAAATAACTGAATATATAAATAAATTATATGTCTGGTTTACAGTAAACATGCTCGGGATTGCTGTTGTCGTGAATTGTGTTGTTTTGTTCTAGACTATTCGTGATATCTCTGTACCAGTAGGAGAAGGAAATACAGTCTCTGAAAGTACGTCTTCAAAAGTGACCGAAGTCGAAGACATCGCATATTTGTCAAATAGTGATGTATCTGAAAACACGCAGTAATCTCCAGAATTGAAAAGGTTAGAAACACTTTTCCAAAATATATTATAGACCCCTTGCTTTGTTTACATTTTGCTGCATATTTTGCTGGCTGGTAAATTTTCGATTATACAATAGATTATGTTCTGCATTGTTTAATCAACAATGCAGAACATAATAACAAAACTATTTTGAGAGGTTATGGACGTAATGGGTGGTCTGATTCCTACAGCCAAGTTGATGTCTCCCGGTTGATAATATAAAACATACTAGATTTAACAACATATAAAGCAGCTAAAATTGGATGCTTCATATGCACATGCAAATCCAGAAAGTGCTTCTTTTATAGAAGATTAGTAGCCAAATTGTTTGTAACATAAAATACATTTATGTTTGTTATTTCAGAATGTTGAAAATGATGAAGACGAAACTGATGTTTCAGACACTGAAGTTTGTAGTGATACAATGACAGTTGATACTCATGACAGTTGATACAATGACAGTTGATATGTTTCAGATGATGATGATGTTGACTGGGAGATCAATTTGGAAGATGATGTCGATTCTTCAGCAAGTGATGACGAGAACAACACTGTGCCTAAAAATCTTGTGAGGTAAATATCCAACTGCACCTGATGGCTGGGTTGTCTATAATTTAAGTATGTTTGAAATCAACCAAAAACTAAATTCCAATTGTATAAAAATATACTTGTCACTCGTGATTGGTAATACAGAATATTCCTGCAGTATTCAACTATTCATCAAAATTCAATATTGATAATATCAATGAGATGAGAATTTATTTTAAAATACATTTTTTATAGGGTTGCAGAAGGAACAAAACCTGGTGATGAGCCTAAATATGTGATCTTCTACAATATGTTGGTAGCCATATTCCATCTTTTTTGTTTTCATTGCAAATGGGACAAACCTTCAGTGGAAGTACACAGAATAGGGACAATGGCAAGTGTAACCCAAAAATGTAACCATTGTGGGAAACTTTACCACTGGAAAAGCCAGCCGTCAATGTTTACAAAGCATCCTGCTGGAAATATAATGTTGAGCTTTGGCATAATGGCATCAGGAGCAAAGATTAGCCAAACTTTACTAATGTTCAAGCATATGGGACTCTCTCCTATTTCACCTCGAACCTACTTTTTATCACCAGAGGAGGTTTCATTTTCCTTCACTGTTGCGTCATTGGGAAACTTACCAGGCCTCTCTTTTTGGCGAACTAAAAGAGGTTGAGAAACCGGAGTGGTCAGGCGATGGTCGTTTTGACTCAATGGGCCATAGCGCAAAGTATGGTGTTTATACCATGTACTCCAACTCCATATCTAAACTTGTTCATTTTTAACTCTTTCAGGTACAATTCAGTACTAGTTTAGAAATTTTATAATAATAATACCATGATCACCTTCGTGTCTTTTGACCTCGGCTCACTGGGTGATTTAATAACTAAATATCCTTCCAAGATTTCTAATTTCTCCCTCATTAAAATACATGAGCCAAGTCAGAACGTTTTTATTCCCAAAAGAGTTTTATACAATGAAAATATACACCATGTATGTAATTATGTAGGTAATCATGGTATTACAAACTAATACAGCAATACCATGACATGTCAATAAATTAGTGATTAAATGTCCCTGCAATCCTCGGGAGGTTTGTGAAAGTCCCTTGGGCCCTTGTGACATTCACAAACCTCTCTTGGCTTGAAGGGAGATTTAATCACTAATTCCCAGACATGTCATGGTATTACTTATAATAATTTTTCCTTTTTATCAAGGAATTAACTCAAAGTATTCCATAAAAAACCTTCATTTCCAAGAAATGTGACTTTTGTAGAACTGGGCATACCTATACCTTACTTGGGCTATCAATGGGCTATATGATTGACCCCCTTAACTTATTAAGCCACAATCACTCTACAGTACTTTATTCTTTTACTCTGTAATGTCAGATTATTTTACTTGTGAGAGCTCTGTGCTTTATATAATGTCTTAATTAATGCCCAAAGATCACACAGCACTCCACACTGCTGAACAAAATTGTCCAGCACTAGGCAATGGCATGATGAAATTTCCAGATACTGTAGCACTGATAAATAAAATCAACCAGCAATAACCTGTCAAGTAGATGTATATATGTCCTTGCATTTTTTTTAATTAGTTTTGTTGCACTTCAGGCGAATCAGTCGGGGTCAAGCAATGCAATGGAGTTGGATGGAGCCAAGCAATGCTTTAAATTTATCACTGAAAAAGGTTTGAAAGTGTCATCCTTTATCAGTGATCGCCACTTAGGTGTTTCTAAGTGGATTCGCGAAACCCAACCTGATGTGCAGCATTACAATGACCTTTGGCATGTAAATAAGAGTTTGAAGAAGAAGCTGTTTGACGCCAGTAAAGAAAAGGGAAACGAGGCCATACAACTTTGGATGAAAGCTATCAGCCGCCATTTGTACTGGTGTGCCCGTTCTACAAGACAGGGTTTTGGGGAACTAATCGTTGCAAAATGGGTGTCGTTAATTCGGCACATTTCTAACAAACATAAAGATCACCCCGGTGAGCTTTACACTGAATGTGCACATCGCGAGGTTGAGCCACCAGCATGGATCCCAGTGGGTAAGTATACAAAATAAAAATCTAACTTGACTTACAGGTGTTCTGTTACCACAAAATGTCATTATGCCTATCTAGCCTGTATGCAGTCCCAAACTCCAGTTTTACTATTTTACTCTCCCAAACAGATAATAAAATATAATTTACTTATTAAATATAGTTAATTATATAATTATACAATTTATAACAAAGTTGTAAAATTAAATAATTTTAAATATATTTTATATATAATATTTAATATATATATTATTATTTATAATAAATATATTATAATTATAATATATATAATTATTATTTATTATATTATTAATATAAATATAATAATATTATAAATATTATAATAAAATAATATAATATATATATAATATTATTAAATTTAATTATAATGATAAAATATTTATATAATATTTAATTAAAAAAGTTATATATAATATATATACTTATAAATAAATTTAAAATTATTTAATATTATAATTTAATTATTAATATATTATAAATTATAATTATTATTAATATTATAGGTCAATTTCTATTGTTGTTGACAGGTACATCAACCCATGACAGACTGTCCATGATTTTGTTGGACACAAGGAGACTGGCTGATATCAAGAAACTTTCTTCTGATGGTCAAACCAGTTGCCTTGAAGGTTTTCACTCAACCCTCAACCACTGGCACCCTAAGATGCAACATTTTTCTTGGCTAGGCACATACTGCAGGTATATATATATATATATATATATATATATATATATATATATATATATTATATATATATATATATATATATATAGCAAAGTGAAAAGGTGGTAAACTGCCAAGAATTTAGTGACGAGATACTGACGTTTCTCTGATGAAGGGCTCCGCTCGAAACGTCAGTATCTCGTCACTAAATTATTGGCAGTTTACCACCTTTTCACTTTGCTATATATTCAAAACACTGTCTACGCAGCACTCTACTTTTATATATATATATATATATATATATATATATATATATATATATATATATTATCAATTACAAGTTAGAATGAAGTATCATCCATTCCTGGAAATATTTTGCTTCTTGTCATTGGTATTTGGTATGCCTCAATTCATAGTCAATTGAAACAAACTTACAGTGCAGGGAGTGTGTATAAGTTTGTTTCAATTGATGTAAGTTTAGATCAATTGAGATATACCACACTGCCCATAGTGGTTATTCACGTGAGGAGTTTCTTCAATTAACTGTG
The DNA here is from genome assembly GCA_035772405.1 of Chrysogorgia sp. JL179-B06. NCBI lineage: Eukaryota > Metazoa > Cnidaria > Anthozoa > Scleralcyonacea > Chrysogorgiidae > Chrysogorgia > Chrysogorgia sp. JL179-B06. The sequence goes on along the minus strand of JAYKKM010000023.1, from coordinate 1,147,252 downwards.
ACTATACTCACTACATACATGTAGCCTTCCGATGAAGGACTTTTGCTCAAAACGTTGAAGTTCTTTTCTCATCGTACAAGCAGTTGATCCTAGAATATCATAACAGTTAACATTTTTAAACACTTTTTAGACATATTTTGGCAATGTTTCATTTTAATGAGAACTTGAATCGAGAAAAGAGAAAGACTGCAAATGGTGTATCATATTATAATGTTGTGTTCCCAAAATTTAAGCTTGGCGAGGAGGTTGTCCGGGAAGTTGCCATCCGCCCTACGTATGGTAAGTAATAATATTTAGAGTTGCACTGAATTATTCATAGAATACACTCACTCCATATAGTAGTTTAATGTTAAATTAATGTGATTGCTTGTTACCCATAAACGTGCAAAAGTCTCTCCTTGAAATGTAAATCATCTAGCACTCTGGCGTCAGTTGCATTGCAACCCATTAGAGCTGATGGGCGAATCTTAGCAATGCTGAATAAAATTATCTGTCATTATAGGGTTATATTTTAACTGTCGTTATTTAGGTTATGTTGATGAAATCAAAAACGTTTTGTTTATCAAAAATAAGAAAGAACTTCAACAAACCATTGATGTCTATGTCAAGAAAGTGCCTGAGTCTTTGACGTCCCAATTCACCAACAGACGGACAAGAACAGAAGCTATTTACATGCAAAAGAAGCGAAGGAGCATGGAGACACTATTACACCCTCCATGTAAGAAAATTATACAAAGTAATTTATACAACCAGTCCACATGCAGTTACAACATATAGACAAGATGGCACTGGATGGTGTGCTATTATCTTACACTTGTTTTTGCAGTGTGCCAATTTGGAAATGTGTCTGTAATCAAATTTGTGGAAGCATACTCAATAGTATACTGAAATTATGCCCACAAATATCCCCATCATTTTTTAGACCAATTTACTAGAATGTTGCCTGCCTGGCATCTCGCACTTTGATTGCTTCCAATGTAAATTTTATTCTTATTCTATGTTTAAGTGCAAGAGCAGCAAGAACAACAAGAAAAGATCTTACAAGCAGCAGCCGCAGCAGTATCCAAACAGAAAAAGAAAGCTCGGCACTGTCGAAAATGCAAAAAAGCAATGAAGGGGCATCCACGTGGTCAATGCAATTAACCTTTTAAAATACACTATGCCCTACTACCTTCTTTTACTGTCTAATGTCAAGGGGAGAGTATTAAATGTTAATATAATACCAGTTTGTTATATTGGTATCAGTCTTTTCCCATTATGTCTGTTCTGCAAGCAAGTAGCCTGTAGTATTGCCACTTGGAAATTTTTTTCTAAGATGATGGTATATGCAGGCTGGTTACGGTCTCCTGTTGTCCCACCCAAGATATCCACAAAACCATCGTATCAGCCATCGGTATGCCACAGCTCGCAGGTATCTACATGTAAAAAATATGCTGAGATTAATACAATTCAACTTGTGTAAGGTTCTTACTTTTGTTAGAGAACATACAGTGTAAAGAGAAGTATGAAGGCCAGTGTCTACAGTATGCTGGTATGGCATTATATCAGGGGTGCATTGTGATGATCATGATGATGACAATGATGTTGCTGGAACATGTCTAATTAATTGAAAACAATTGTTTGGTATATTACAATTTATTTGCTCAATGTGAATATATTCTCCATTATATATTTTTACTTTTCAGTGCAAACTGTTAAGTTTCTACCAGAAATGGAAAGAGCATATCTACTGGGAATCAAAGCTTGACAGACATCTAATAGATACAAAATTCAGTAAAAGCAATAGCCTAAGAAATGGCCATTGTGACTTACTCGTTTTTACTTTGGCCTGTCTTTCGCTTGTATGGACGTCGATCAATACCTCTCAATAATGGACCCACCATAGTCAAAACGGCTTCGTTGACCATGGGTTTGTAGTCTTCATGCTCAGTTATACACTTAATTCTCTCTATAGAGCCATCGAAAACTGCCTTCCCCATGGCACAAATAACCTCGCGGCAGCAGCGATATTCGAGGGCGCCAACTAGTAGTTCATCAGAGCAGAATGTACACGAACACCTAGTATAAAAATACAGCATCATTTCACAACCACTTTCGAAGGCAGTACAAATACAAATTACATGTTTTTTATAACCTTGAGTTGTAGTGCGAGTTGTAGTTCAGAATAACATACAAGAGTTACCACTTACGAGGCTAGTAAAATAAAAACTATTGCTGAATGATAAAACACAGACGTACTTACATCATGATTTATGACATGACTATTCTGCGTAATAAAGCGTCAATAGGACACTTACCACTGGTTTACTGGACATATCTTCGAAAACCTTGCTTCAAGCGTTTCTGGGGGAATGCCGTCTCTGTCTTCTTCAAACCTAAATTCGTTGTCTTGTCCTACAATAGCGAGCGGTTCATCTTGGTATGGTGCATTGCCGTCAGGATGCATGTCAACAACACCGTAATTTTCGCCGTTTGAACCCTCATCTGCGGACAAATTAGGCCCAGATATATCGCCACTACTTTCGGATTGCCGGTCATACATTTTGGTTCAATAACTTTCGTTATTTCCACGAAAAAAACGTTCGTAAATGATGCTTTCTTCCCAACACTGTATTATTTTACATAAATGGCGTCTACATGATCCTACTTGTGACGTCAAACAAAATGGCGGACAAATTCGCATCTACTAGCTTCGTTGAGCCTAATAATACGCCAAGACACACTGCATATTACAGCATAATATGTATATGAATTTCATCAGAAAAGACTATATTTTCATTTTCGCGAAAAAAAATGATGTCGAAAATTTCGTTGCATAAACACTTTAAGACCAAAGGTTTATTAAACTTAATGTGTAAAGCTTCTATAATTAAGAGTTTATTGGTATTAATGGGATTATTAGAGTAAAGCAGTTCAAAACATATCGTCATCGGAATATCTAATATATTTGTCGGAGTTTGTGAATCGTTTTCGCTTTTTAAAGCTGTTTTCTGTTGGTAATCAGTCCCAATATATTTTTGTTTTGGTATGTCAGAGGCTCTAAATCAAGCTTTCATCAGATATGTAGAATTAATTAGTTGTACTATATACCATTGGAAAGCCCTTGAACCACCACAATTGTGGTGTAAATATTACTGTAAGTAGGAAAGATTTGAACTAGTGTGTAATATATTTCTGAATGTTTAGTCCCTGAAGAACACCAATTGTGGTCGTGATGTAAATAAGAAGCGACGAGAGCAATTTGTGAAACTTTGAAAACACAAGTGAAATTAAACCTTAATTTTACGAGGAACCATGTGATTACCTGTTAATCATATAGAGGGAAAATTTATTCATAAATAAGTTAGCTGAGCACAACAACATGAGAAAGTCAGCTAAATGTCAAAACGAAGCGTGAAAAGCAACTATACAATCCACTGAAAGAAAACGGTACATTACAACCAACTTTGTTGAATTAAACATCGACTAAGAGAACAGTGGAGCTCGGATTTACAAGTAAAATAACATAATAACTTATAATGTTTCCCGCTGGCATCTCAACTAATCAGGTACAAGTAATTTTGCCGTCAAATATAAATACATAATTCATATATGTATAGTACAATGTTACAAAAACTAATTTTAACTCAAAAGTTGTATATGCTGAAGATTAAGGCAATTGAGCGATTGATAAGATGTACAATGTACCAATCCTAGGGTTTCTATTAACCAATCAATTTCAAGTCCCGAGTTAGGAAAGATCAGTTTCCTTGCTGTGCGTTGATACATCTCGAGAGAAATCAATATTAAATTATCCACATCCCTGCCAGCTCCACATCGCAGTAGTCCAATGTGGGTAGAATTATCAAATTACTTTATACAGGTATAATCTATCCACACCAACATTCGGGATAGAATCCCTAATATATGTGTCTTAGTAAACCCTATTTGAATGGGCCCTAAATATTTGCACTATATATGCACCCCTATGATAAAGATGAACTTTCTTCCTTCAACAGCCTATAGTGTCTGTTATACTAACTATTACCATTAATGTATTTAGTTATTTATGTTGATGTCCTATGAAACAATTAAATTCGGATAACACAAAGCTCTCAGAGATATTGTCCACTGAAAGTCTATTCAGTTTGGCAAATGAATTTGCAATTATCTAATTCAAGTACAACTAAAAGTAAGAACTAAAAGAAGTACCGCAGGCAAAACACGTTCAAACAGTAAACGGGCGAGGGGTTGTTGCTTATACGTATTTCTAGAAAAGGTTGTTTAAGTCGACAAGGAATTGTGCGTGTTCACATTGTAGAAAGTACTGGGCAATCGCACTGGTATTGTGTTGAGTATCGTTTTCGGAAAGACGTTTATGAAGGAAGCGATCAGTTTTTTCCTATATAGGTTTTGTTACAACCAGGGCAAGTAATTTGATAGACTACATGTCTACAAGATAGCTCAGGCATTTTGTCTTTGTTGGAGGTAAAATATGAGACTTTTTTAGTGTTGTAAATAACTATGGATTTAACTGGATTCTTAAGATAGCGCCGAACTTTGACAATGCAAGACTTTATAAGGAATACGAATCCAAACTTTAAGTAAATTATCATCATCAGATGAATTTCAAATAGAAGGACAAGGAACATTGTATTTGCGTCTAAGTTTATTAATTTGAAAGTTTTTGAGACCGTTGGGACAACCGTTTCATGCCATAAAAGATTTGAATGTGTTGATTTGATTATCAAAAAGATTCTTAGTACTACAAATTTTATCCACGCCGTTTTTCCTGGAAAAGGTTCAAAACTGGTGAAATGAGTATATTGACCAGTATGCGTGTCTTTACGATTATATTCCTTCTTTGGCGTTCAAATTAGCTAAGATATTCTTAAATACAAGCCCAATTTCACGAGATCGTGTAGGATAATCGAATGTCCTTTCTGCAAGTAGTAGTAGTAGTAGTAGTAGTAGAAGTAGTATATCTTTATTTATACACGCTGACCCCGTCAACCGCAGCTGATTTCCACGGGGGGGGGGGGGGGGGGGGGGGCGATTATTTACATGTAAATTGTTTACAATAGTTTTTTTACGCACTGATGTGAGCAGCGATTTTATTTCGAAAGGAAGAAAGTGACTTGCTTTCCCTGATTTCGTTTGGAATATAATTCCAAAGGTGCGCTCCGTCGTACATAAACTATTTTTCATGTTATTTGTACGTGGTTTTGGTAAACATGGACCACTTGAAATGTCCCGAAGGTGATAATTAGTTTTCTCACTCTTATACGAAAATAGATTTGTGAGTGATTTGGGACCCATTTTGTTTAATAACTTATACATCATTTTTGCTTTAGCTTTTTTCCTTTCTGTTTGGAGTGGCTCCCAGCCCAAAGCACGCAAAGCAATCGTATGATCTACGTCATTGCTTATATTCAGAATAATTCTAGCTGCTCTATTATGCAGTTTTTGGAGTCGTTTTGATTGAGTTTCGCCAAATACATCCCATACTTCAGAGCAGTAGTCAAAGTATGGACGAACAATAGCGTTATATATCAAAATAAGTGTATCTTGGTCAACAAATGGTTTGATCCGACGAATAGCAGAGATTCCTACTGTTACTTTTTTGCAAATATTTTTCAGTATTACTTTTCCAAGATAAATGCTGGTCAATTGTTACTCCGAGAGTTTTGCATTCATGAACTTGTTTAATTTGTTTATTTTCAATGAAAACATTCCGATGAGAATTAGAAATATATTTTATCATATGTTTTGAGCCAATTAACATAAACTCTGTCTTAGCTACATTGAGGCTAAGCTTATTGGCTATTAACCATTTTCTAAGGTTCTCTAAATCAGAATTTACTGCGGCCTCTAGGTCAGTCATAGAATTTGCTGAAGCAGTCAGATTTGTGTCATCAGCAAACAACCGCGGTTTTGTTTTGTTTAGACAATGAGGCAAATCATTGATGTACAACAAAAAGAATAATGGCCCTAAAATAGAGCCTTGTGATACATCACATTTGAACAAGCGTTCAGATGAAAAGGAGTTTTTCATTTGGCACTTCTGGTTTCGGTTTGTGAGATAAGATTTGAGCAAAGTTAGAGCTTGTCCTTTTATTCCATAGAGCTCTGATTTGCTCAACACAATTTGATGATCAACATTATCAAAGGCTTTCTTCAAATCAATTAAAACTACTAGGTTAAACATTTTTCTGTCTAGATTCACATACCATTCATTAGTACAGTCTAGTAATGCACTAGCTGTGGAGTGAAATTTTCGAAATCCAAATTGGGAATCACTGAGAAGCTCAAATTTTGTTAAATAGTCATACAGCTGATCATATAATATTCGTTCCATAATTTTACTAATGGCCGGTAAAACTAATATTGGTCTGTAGTTTCCAGGAATACTACGTTGGCCATTTTTATACAGAGGCATTACTCTAGCTACTTTCCATTCATCAGGAAAAGAAGATAGAGTAATAGCCTGATTAAAAATAAGTGTCAGTGAATCTGAGATGACAGGTGCAGCTAATTTAATAATTTTGCAAGAAATGTTATCAATGCCAGTGGCTTTATTGCTAGAAAGTCCATGCAAAAGACGAGAGACGTGACTGACAGTAACAGGCTGGAATGCAGCAAATTCTGATTTAGCATTTTTGACATACGTTTCAAAAATGCAATTTGAAGAATCTATTTTGCTAGCTAGATCAGGGCCAATATTTGAAAAATATTCATTAAAGCCCTCTGCGATATCTTCAGGACTTGTTAAATTATTGTTACCTACATTTAGTTCATTTACCACTGTTGGTTTGTTTTGCCTACCTAACAAGTTGTTTATACTTTTCCACACTTTCTTGGGATTAAGTTTTTGACCAGCTATTTTCGAGGAATAATAATCTTTCTTGGCATTTCTTAGTTCTATATTCACTTTATTTCTAGTTGTTTTAAAGTCCAACCAGTAATTCTCATGGTTTGTCAAAATGGCTTTTCGTTTAAACTTGTCCCTTGCATTCATAAGTCTCTTTATATCACTTGTAATCCAAGGGACTTTTTTCAATCTTATCTTTTTGTGCTGAAGTGGTGCATGTTTGTCTAGGACTTCTAGAAATAATTTTTTCCAAATTTCCCACATGGCATTTGGATCTTCAGTAAAGAAATACACATATTTCCAGTGTTGTTTTAGCAGTTCTTCAATAAATTTTTCTTCATCAAAATTTTTCATGTTTCTAATTTCAAGAGTATTTTCTTGTTTGTTTATGACAGAAATTTTCCTGATTGCAAATACTAAGCTATGATCACTAATACCTGTGTGAATGACACTAGAATCAGAGATTTTCTCTGGCGTATTAGTAACAATATGATCAATAAGACTGGTGGTTGTCATAGTTACTCGAGTAGCTTCATCTATCAGTTGCGTTAACTGGTATAATTCATATGACTTTATTTTCATTGTTGGGATGTTTGAATCTTTATCTGTTTTTAACATATCACAGTTTAGATCACCCAGGATATACATTTCTTTATTTTCATTATCAATAGCTTTGATCAATTTTTCAAAATGATCAAAGAATTCTGATAATGCACTGGGTGGTCTATAGAATGTGGTAACCAGAAATGGTTTGCATGCGGCTTAATAATTTCAACACAGACCGCTTTCAGTTCAGTGGGAACTAGATCATTTCTTACTTTATAATTGATGGAGCTACGCAAGTAAATACAAACCCCACCGCCGTTTCTTGATCTGTCTTTTCTGACAATATCATAGCCATCCAGATTAATCATGTTATCAGTTATATTCGTGTTTATATTGCAGTTATAGTCGTGTTTCATTAAATGCAATCAGAGAATTTGTTTGTCATTGAAAAATTAATTTCATCTATTTTTTTCGGTAAACTAACTATATTCAGGAAAACCATTTTGAAACCTCTTTCATTTGGGATTGAGCTGAGAGTTTTTTAAAAATCGCTGCTCACATTGTTGCTTGACATATTATCTACTCTAGCTTGTGTTTCATCATGCGTTTCACATGACTGATGTTCATTGTCCACTCCTTCTGGCAACCAGAGGGTGGTCGAAAAAAATGGTTGTTGGTGTTTCTAGTGCTAATTCTATCTGACTTTAAGTAAGTGCAGAATGCACTTCCCAAAGCTTTATCACCGTCCCGATTTAAGTGTAGGTTTGATCTATTTAGTAAGTATTTTCCTATGCAACTATTGTCAATGTATGTAATCTTATGTTTGGAGCATAAATCATGAATTAATTTATTATATTGTTCAATTTTAAGATTGTTTACCTTGCCATCATAGCGCTTGATAGCACCAGATACTGCTACTTTGTTGGTGTGGGCTTTCGCTTTGTTGATTAGACTTTCCATGTCTGCTGCAATCTTTTCTGGTTCTTCACATACCAAGTCGTTCGTTCCAACATGCAGGATAATGGTGTTGCACTGTAGTTCCTCTGCTTGGTTTTCATCAAACTTCTTCGCAAGCTGGTTCACAGTGGCTCCACTGTAGGAATGTGAAATTGCCTTGCTGCGCGCAGCTCTGCCAATCTTGTTTCCGTCAATATGCTTTACCATGGAGTCCCCTATCACCAAAACTGCTTTCTCCGGTTTCTCCTGGTTACGCTTCGTGGTGGATTTCCTCGTGGTACTAGCAGTACTACTAGGACCCTCTTTCGATTCCTTACCTTCGAACTTTGGAAGCTTTCTGCGACGAGTTGGGTTGTCCTTAGACGGTCTCCTTGTTTGATTGGCTTCTTTGGAATTGTGGTCATTGCAAGGACTCGATTCTTCCACATCAAGCATTTGAAATGCATTAGGTGTGAGAATAATTTTGTCCGTGTTGACAGCAGGTTTGGTTGATTTCTTGGCCTTTTCTGCCACCTTGGTCCACTCGTTTTGTTTCATATCAAGAACATGCACATTTGATATTTACATTATCGCCGCTCAACTCATTTATACTTGATTTAAACTGTTCGATTTCGGCCGCCATTTTGTTACGATTTATTTGAGCAATTCTAGGTCGTGCATCGGGATCCACTTCATAAACACAGTCTGTTTCCTGCATAAATACAGATTATATATTATTATTTGTGTCAATGGTTAGAAAAAAAGTCTTTTTACAATTCATGGTTAAACAAAGAAGCATATCTATATTCAGGTAATTTTAAATAAACAATACAGTGGCGAGCAGAAGTCCACGAACAAATATGAAGTTTGTAAATATATGGATAGCACAAGTTTATACCAAAATTGCACAAAAGCATCTTCATATAGCTTAACAAGTATCATTTAAACAACCGATAAAAGTATTACTAACTTTTCTTCCTGCATAATCTTTCAAATTTACTGACGTTTGACAGCACAACGTCAAAACAAAAAGAATGGCGTTCTCAACAAAACGTCAACTTAGCGACAACGTGGGATTTGCACTAGTACCAGTTTTTTACGCGGTCATCGGTGTTGCAGTCTCGCCACCGTCGTCTTTCCCAAACTCACTACAATAAACATTTCCATCAACACAACTTGCCAGTTCAACTGTTTCGGTAACAGATGTATTGGCAGACAGCTTGTGTAGTAAATGATCCTGGACTAATGACTGCGCTATTGCCGGTGTAATTTCTTCGATGATGGATGGGGTCCAGTGGTAGCTAATGGTGTCAGCACCATCATTCAGGATAATTATCTTGTCACACACAACTTGGTATGATTTCACTTCACACGTATTTACAATCCTCCTAGTACATTTCTCTCTTGTAATTTTACAATCATTTATAATCTTTACAGTAATAGGTCTATCTACATAATTGCAAATTATCTCTTTTAAAGAATCAAAATTTAATACTTGGCAATTCTTAAAGTTTAAAGTTAAACGACGTATTTTGCAGTGTTTTTTTTTCTCAATTATTAACTTTATACGCACAATTCCTTCGACCACCTCAGACAAACTGTGTAATGTGGGTGTCTGGTCCGTGATCCGAAGTAATCTCATTTGTCAAATTACCTGAGTAATCTCCTTAGGGTGGTTTAAGACTACCCGGTTTAGAAACATATATACAACTATCCGTATCTACATACAAAACATTTTCCCAAATTAAATCCATTAAATTATATTATTCTAATCTAGCCGATGCAGTAGTAAAATCCCTATAAAAATATTAGTTACTTTGTTCTCAGTTTCATACTCATGCTTACGTTTAAAAACAATTTCTACTAAGTCATCGTTTAAAACACAAAGATCATGCATGTCGATATTAGTACCATTAAGACGCTTAGAAAATGATAAAGGATCACTAATAAACTGAGTAACTAGTCTGTCAATTCGCATAGCGAACCTTCCCCAAAGACTATTTAAACATAACTTTACAATTGCTCCTAATCCTGGATTTTCCCCTATTTTTTCTTTACATAAAGTACTCCCTCGTATTTAAAGTAATCATCGATGTAGTTTACCTGGTCCTCCGATGTCTTAACCCACGAAGGCTACCCCGAGCTTTCCTGTTTTAGTCTTAAAAAATAATATACATATTAACTAAATAAATCTGTTGAGATTTTTTCAAAATGCCAGATCTCACACATTTGTAGTATCGTATTACCTCTCTCGATTGCCTTCGTCACTTCGACCGTCGTAACGGTTTCCCCAGAAGGAACGCTGCTCTTCCGAATGCACACATTCTTGTGTGGTCTTTGTCACACATTGCTTACACAAAGGGAAAAATAGTTTCTCTTTAGATCGAACTGGTAACGCAGGATGGTACAAATTAGCTGGTGATAAATCTTTGCATTTTACATGACAAAAATAGTCATATCTTCGAAATCATCATGTATGATGATAGGATATTCAATCGGATACTTTTTGGTTTTATTTACAAAAAGATAGAGAGAAAGATAGAGAGTTGCACCAGGTTGTTGGTAAAGTCTCCCTCTACTGGAATTTGGACAGCATTGGGAATCATTTTCGCTATTGTAAGAGTTTTTTGTGAAATACTAGCCTTCAGCTGAGATTTCCGCCGTTGAATTCCGAACTCGCGCACACTTATACGGTTGGTAATCAACAGGCAAGAAAACAAAACACGCTGACGATAGCACACATGTTTCAACGGTCATCCAACTTGACTTGTGCGCGAAGAAATTAATGAAATAGAATAAATCTCCAAAACATGGTTTCGAAGTACAACAACATGTTCAACAAATGTGTGACGGTTTCTAATCCTAGCTACAATTTCTTAGCTACTCTGGCTATCCTAAAAATCGAAACCTCTTCTGCTCCTTCGTGAGACCAATGCTACTCCATGAAACGTTTATATAATATTATAATATATAATATTGGAAATTCAAAGTCAGTTTTCAAATTTAAATCCTGTTTAAAGACTTTTTTTTAATTCATGTAGTACGGAATAATTTTTAGTTTGTTGTATTTTAACTTTTTGTAATTTCACCTTGTAAACCGATTGAGGCTTTGCGAAATGCGTGGCAATGCCAAGAACTGTAATTATTATTATTACTAGAAATACGTGTACGCAACAACTCGTCGCCCGCTTACTGTTTGCCGAGGCTTTAATATTGCCAAACTGAACAGATTTTCAAACTGCTTATTTTTGGGTGCAATTTGTGGGTAGTGTACTGAACAGAACCCAAGTGGGAAAGTCTGCCAACACAATTGTCTCGCAGGCAGGGTTGGAAACCAATTGCGTAATTATTGATTATTGAAATTAATAATTAATTTTAATAATTATTAATTTAAGTAATAATTTTATTAATTATATATTACATAATTAAAGTTAATTATGTCAGTTATGCTTTTAATAATAAATTTCAACATGCATGTTTACAGTACCGTAACAGTGGCATACTCATAATATTACTCAAAGTACAATTGTATTCACGAGACTGCATAACCTTGTACATACATGTACCCTACTGTAATAATGTAATCTGCATGTTCCTTATTGCCTAATTGTCAGTATAAGCAGATACATGTATGTAATCTGCATGTTCCTTATTGTCTAATTGTCAGTATAAGCAGATACAAGTACCCTACTGTAATAATGTAATCTGCATGTTCCTTATTGTCTAATTGTTAGTAGCAGATACCAAAAGATTCCATACCTAAATTTATCCTAGACCAAATTGATAAGTCTGATAAACCTTTTATTCTTTTAGAAGACTTCTGTTTCTTAACTTTTATTAATATTATATAATTATGCACATTCATGTACCATTATTTCAATGGTATTCAAGTACCGGTAACACTTCTGAATGTCTTCAACATGATCTTGATGGTGTCAACAAATGGTGTCATGTATGGAGAATGGATCTCAATCAATCCAAATGTGAAGTTCTCACAGTGACTAGGAATCTTCAACTTGTACAGTCCAAGTACCATCTAAACGACATTCCAATCACCAGAACCAATTTCCAGAAATATCTTGGTGTTCTCGTCACATCCGACCTTAAATGGAACCAGCATGTGTAAATGGTCTGTGCTAAAGCGAACAAAATGCTTGGTTTCATTAAAAGATCTTCAATGGACATCCGCAATGACAACACCCGCCTCGCGCTGTATAAAACGATGGTAAGAAGTCAGTTGGCATATTGCTCGCAGGTTTGGTAACCGCAATCTGTCTCGTTAATTCTTCAAATCGAAAATGTTCAACGACGTGCAACGAGATACATTCTATCACTTCCTTCTAGATCAGGGTATCATACAAGGACAGATTACTAAAAACTGGATTGCTGCCATTATGTTACTGGCACGAATACCTAGACCTAGTCTACCTCTTTAAAAAATTAACTTTATCCGATGACTCAAACATCAAAGTGAAAATCACACATCGAACGACCAGACAAAACAATGGAACTAATCAAATAACACTAAATATCCCACAAGTCAAGACCTTAACACTCCAAAGTAGTTTCTATTGCAGATCTCCAAGAACATATAATTGCTTACCACCAAATTTACGCCAATCAACCATCTATATCGGACAGTTTAAACATAATCTTCTAATCTATTACCAGAACCTTGTAGAAACAATCTATGACATTGATGTCCCACAATCATTTAAAACGGTCTGTGTAAAATGTCATTCATGTCGTCCCTTGTCTAGTCTTTCTGTAAAACTGTGTTGTCAGTAATTTGTAAATTCTTGTTGTATTTATCATGTTACGGTTACCCGTAATGGAGCAAAAGCTCTGTGGGACTAACCTGTCACTTGTGACAAAGATTGTAAATAAAAAATAAAAATAAATAAACACAATTTCAAAAATTGAAATGACAAAAGCCCAAAAAAACAACAAAGAACGATATTGCTTAATCTAATTATTTCACCAATATATATATATTAATTCAGGATGAAATTCCTTTCAGCTGCTTCTTCTCAATGGGGTGATACCACTTGTTTAATCCTAACATGTTCCCCTGACACAGTGAGTGTTAACCTACCCAATTATACATTATACAGTATTTATCCTTCAAAAGCTGTGTAAAATATACATTGAAAGCCTAGGACTGGCACTGTCCAGGCCTATACTATCCAGGACAAAGGTGAATTTAAACAGGCACACTAATCCATTGGCCAGAAGGGCATATGCCATAATATCAGATGAGCATAAATGCTGATTGTTATAGCCAGTATGGTGTATGTTTACACTATTAAAGTGAGTGAAATGTAAGCCAGGCCCAAGGTGGCATCCAGCCAGGTTGGTCCTGGTTAGTCCTATAGACTTGCAGTATAAATACAGCTATAATCTGTACTTTTTTACATCCTTACCACCTGAGTACTGGTACTCACTATATAGGCTAATTATCAAGTATTGCAATTATTCCATTGTGGATGAGGTTGCAAAGTGACCGAGCGAAACAATGGTGATGGATAACTAAAATAAAAGTATAAAATCTGCCATTCAAAATTTGTATTAACATTTGTTATTCTGCAATATTATAATAAAGCACATAATTTATTGGTATATGTTACGGTATGTAAGGACTATTCAATTTCGAGAAGCTTTCGAGAAGATTTCAAAAGCTGTGTAAATATATAAATTGCAAGCCTAGGACTGGCATTGTCTAGGCCTAATACAGGACAAAGGTGTTTACACAAACACACTAAGCCATTGGCCAGACCAGCATACCATCAGATGAGCGTATAAACACTGATTGTTATAACCAGTGTGGTGCATGTTTAGACTATTAAAGTGAGTAAAATGTAAGCCAGGCCCAAGGTGGCATCCAGCCAGGTTGGTCCTGGTTAGTCCTATAGACTTGCAGTATAAATACAGCTACAATCTGTACTTTTTTACATCCTTGGTACTCACTATATAGGCTAATTATCAAGTATCGCAATCATTCCATTGTGGATGAGGTTGCAAAGTGACCGAGTGAAACAATGGTGATGGCTAATTTAAATAAAAGTATAAAATCTGCCATTCAAAATTTGTATTAACATTTGTTTATTCTGCAATATTATAATAAAGCACATAATTTATTGGTATATCTTATGTAAGGACTATTCAATTTTGAGCGAAAGCCCTGCAAAGAGTGATTTCGTGATATCTGATTGGCGCTTTCTCGATATATCAACAAACAGAAATTCAAATAATCGCTAACCCTAACCCTAATCCTAACCCTAATCCTAACCCAAATCCTACCCTAAAACTGACTTGGGTTGATGTTATAATAATTTTAAATTTCGGTTGCCATGACGACGCCAAAAGTGAAATGTTCCGACCACAATATATTTTGAAGTACAAACTCTAAGAACTCATTCTACATATCTAATGAAAGCTTGATTAACAGCCTCTGACATACCTACAAAAATATTTTTGTAACTGATACCTAACAGCTTGAAAAAAGCGACGACGCTTGGATTGGATTGACAAACTCCGAGTAAATATTTTAGATATTCAGACGACGATATCTTTTGAACTACTAACGCAAGAAAATCATGCTATACATCAAATAAAAGCCTGAATAACATACTCGGACATGTTTGCAAAACTATCTTTGTTACTGACTAACAGGTTTAAAAAACCGAAAACGGGTTTACCTTTAGTTTTGACGCCACGTATAAAACTTGATTTACGAACTTGATTTACGAACTTGACATCTTCGGACGACGATATATTGCATTTTCACTGCCTTTTCACGATCTTTTTGAACTCAAATCTTCATTCACCGTATAACCCGACAAAACAAGAATTCAAATGCAGATATTTATTATTTACCATATCTAGTTACCAGGGCCAAATTTTCCGATGCCGCGCATGGGGCCGTTGATCTTCAATATATATAAATATATATAGGGATCCGCTTGGATCTCGCGTGATAAGGGACTAAACGCCGGACGATATTATCACCCTCGCCCTCAGGCCTTCGGCCTTCGCGCCGGGCGAGGGGATTATTATTATTATTATTATTATCTTTTTTTTTTGCTTCGCAAAAGAACATAAACCCATTAACTCGACTTCCAAAGAATGCGTCACGAGGTTCAAGATCTGTAATGATGTCAAATGTGATCTAGTCACTCTCCCAAATATTTCTAAACTCATGCCCCCAAATTGTCTTAAAATTAAAACCTAAGTCCCTTAACGTTCCCATCGAATAATTTCCTTACCATTTAATGAAATTTTAGAATATGGCTTGTTTGCACTGTTGTATGTATTTTTTGGAACAATACCTATCGTGTAATAACAAAATGGATCGACTCTTGTCTCAGATAAAAATAAATCGCGAAATTGTAAACAAGATAAATGTAAAATCGTTATATCCTGCGAACAGTATTTGTACATTTCTTTTTGAAAAAATATTATTATTTTGCTTTAAATTGTTATGCCATGTAATGAGTTTGTTCCCATCCTTTTCATATTTCGTGTCCGGACAAGAATGTTCAATATCGGGAAGCTGTCCTACATAATTTTGTTTGTGGACGGTGTTAATCTTCAACAGAAAATCACCCATGGATTTTGTAGATAAATCTAAACCGAATATTTTGATGAAACTGGAATGTGGCATTTGAAGCCAGTTGAAAGAGTCGATAAGTCAGATTTTATAATATTGCAAGTGGATTTGAATAATATTTTGACCGGAATGAATCACATTCATGTCAGCAGTAGGTCTGTTTTCAAGTATATACCAATGCTCTCGCGCTGTTACATTGACACACACCTTATGTACCGTTGTTGACACACACTTCTCAAACTCATTAATAATTTATGATTTATCGTAGCCAATCCATGAACGTATACCACATCACATGCATGAGTTTTGATACCCAATGAAAACCTGTAGGAAAATCCCTAGTGAACTGGATCACATTTCTTAATCTACATATTAAAATAAAATCGCTATGCGAGCAAATCGCTATAGGAATACTCGTATGAGAAGCTAGATCAAACACTCGTTTGTCGTGTTTCATCAGGGGACTCCAAACACTCGAAAACAATAAAAACCTCGGGCTACGCCCTCGGTTTTCATTTGTTTTCGCGTGTTTGGAACCCCTGATGAAACACTCAAACTCGTGTTTGATCTATTACATCTCAAACTCATTAATAATTCATGAGCCGAAAACAAAGGAAATCAGCACCTAGACGGTGGTTTGGATATCGGAGGAAGAAATTACATAAATGAAGCCAACTTTCACCTCGATTTTCTTTTAAAATACTGATTTGTTTGAGATGTAATATGAAACACTCGGAAGAGTGTTTCATCAGGATATCCAAACACCTCGAATTTTGTTAAAAACCTCGGCTTCGCCTCGGTTTTCAACAAACGTCTCGCTGTTTGGATATCCTGATGAAACACTCTTCCTCGTGTTTCATATATAACATGATGTACTATCATCGTTGGAGAGTACATTATTATGAAGCGCCTCATCGGCTTCATACATTTTCTTTTTCTCCTTATATTATCCTATTTTGGTACAAAATGTTGTTGTTTTATCTCATCCTTAATGTATGGCAATGAGGATGTATTCAAGATCCGTGTTAATGTTCATTTTCTCATCGACTCGTCGTATCCCTCTAAGCGATCGTACAAGATGGCACACATTGAAAACCCTTGGCATTACGAGAAACTCAACACGCCGTGGATGCAGAGCTGGAATACACAAACAACGATCAATTAAACCTGTGTTTAATCTAAGGACGAATTATTCTTTGATTCAGGAACAATACGATAGGCCCTTCTGGCGACAAAATTATCTACAACCATACAACAAATTTCAACCATGTCAACATGCGATCACAAGGAACTTAATTGCAATAACACCCATTCAAAGATGTTCCGATATTCGTTCAACATCTACTGGTGAAATCGTTTTCACCAAATCACCTTCTATACCTATTGCTGCTGAGTTTGTCCCGGTATATTCTCGGTATTCTGAGTTTGTCCCAGATCTCACACATTTGTAGTATCGTATTACCTCTCTCGATTGCCTTCGTCACTTCGACCGTCGTAACGGTTTCCCCAGAAGGAACGCTGCTCTTCCGAATGCACACATTCTTGTGTGGTCTTTGTCACACATTGCTTACACAAAGGGAAAAATAGTTTCTCTTTAGATCGAACTGGTAACGCAGGATGGTACAAATTAGCTGGTGATAAATCTTTGCATTTTACATGACAAAAATAGTCATATCTTCGAAATCATCATGTATGATGATAGGATATTCAATCGGATACTTTTTGGTTTTTATTTACAAAAAGATAGAGAGAAAGATAGAGAGTTGCACCAGGTTGTTGGTAAAGTCTCCCTCTACTGGAATTTGGACAGCATTGGGAATCATTTTCGCTATTGTAAGAGTTTTTTGTGAAATACTAGCCTTCAGCTGAGATTTCCGCCGTTGAATTCCGAACTCGCGCACACTTATACGGTTGGTAATCAACAGGCAAGAAAACAAAACACGCTGACGATAGCACACATGTTTCAACGGTCATCCAACTTGACTTGTGCGCGAAGAAATTAATGAAATAGAATAAATCTCCAAAACATGGTTTCGAAGTACAACAACATGTTCAACAAATGTGTGACGGTTTCTAATCCTAGCTACAATTTCTTAGCTACTCTGGCTATCCTAAAAATCGAAACCTCTTCTGCTCCTTCGTGAGACCAATGCTACTCCATGAAACGTTTATATAATATTATAATATATAATATTGGAAATTCAAAGTCAGTTTTCAAATTTAAATCCTGTTTAAAGACTTTTTTTTAATTCATGTAGTACGGAATAATTTTTAGTTTGTTGTATTTTAACTTTTTGTAATTTCACCTTGTAAACCGATTGAGGCTTTGCGAAATGCGTGGCAATGCCAAGAACTGTAATTATTATTATTACTAGAAATACGTGTACGCAACAACCCGTCGCCCGCTTACTGTTTGCCGAGGCTTTAATATTGCCAAACTGAACAGATTTTCAAACTGCTTATTTTTGGGTGCAATTTGTGGGTAGTGTACTGAACAGAACCCAAGTGGGAAAGTCTGCCAACACAATTGTCTCGCAGGCAGGGTTGGAAACCAATTGCGTAATTATTGATTATTGAAATTAATAATTAATTTTAATAATTATTAATTTAAGTAATAATTTTATTAATTATATATTACATAATTAAAGTTAATTATGTCAGTTATGCTTTTAATAATAAATTTCAACATGCATGTTTACAGTACCGTAACAGTGGCATACTCATAATATTACTCAAAGTACAATTGTATTCACGAGACTGCATAACCTTGTACATACATGTACCCTACTGTAATAATGTAATCTGCATGTTCCTTATTGCCTAATTGTCAGTATAAGCAGATACATGTATGTAATCTGCATGTTCCTTATTGTCTAATTGTCAGTATAAGCAGATACAAGTACCCTACTGTAATAATGTAATCTGCATGTTCCTTATTGTCTAATTGTTAGTAGCAGATACCAAAAGATTCCATACCTAAATTTATCCTAGACCAAATTGATAAGTCTGATAAACCTTTTATTCTTTTAGAAGACTTCTGTTTCTTAACTTTTATTAATATTATATAATTATGCACATTCATGTACCATTATTTCAATGGTATTCAAGTACCGGTAACACTTCTGAATGTCTTCAACATGATCTTGATGGTGTCAACAAATGGTGTCATGTATGGAGAATGGATCTCAATCAATCCAAATGTGAAGTTCTCACAGTGACTAGGAATCTTCAACTTGTACAGTCCAAGTACCATCTAAACGACATTCCAATCACCAGAACCAATTTCCAGAAATATCTTGGTGTTCTCGTCACATCCGACCTTAAATGGAACCAGCATGTGTAAATGGTCTGTGCTAAAGCGAACAAAATGCTTGGTTTCATTAAAAGATCTTCAATGGACATCCGCAATGACAACACCCGCCTCGCGCTGTATAAAACGATGGTAAGAAGTCAGTTGGCATATTGCTCGCAGGTTTGGTAACCGCAATCTGTCTCGTTAATTCTTCAAATCGAAAATGTTCAACGACGTGCAACGAGATACATTCTATCACTTCCTTCTAGATCAGGGGTATCATACAAGGACAGATTACTAAAAACTGGATTGCTGCCATTATGTTACTGGCACGAATACCTAGACCTAGTCTACCTCTTTAAAAAATTAACTTTATCCGATGACTCAAACATCAAAGTGAAAATCACACATCGAACGACCAGACAAAACAATGGAACTAATCAAATAACACTAAATATCCCACAAGTCAAGACCTTAACACTCCAAAGTAGTTTCTATTGCAGATCTCCAAGAACATATAATTGCTTACCACCAAATTTACGCCAATCAACCATCTATATCGGACAGTTTAAACATAATCTTCTAATCTATTACCAGAACCTTGTAGAAACAATCTATGACATTGATGTCCCACAATCATTTAAAACGGTCTGTGTAAAATGTCATTCATGTCGTCCCTTGTCTAGTCTTTCTGTAAAACTGTGTTGTCAGTAATTTGTAAATTCTTGTTGTATTTATCATGTTACGGTTACCCGTAATGGAGCAAAAGCTCTGTGGGACTAACCTGTCACTTGTGACAAAGATTGTAAATAAAAAATAAAAATAAATAAACACAATTTCAAAAATTGAAATGACAAAAGCCCAAAAAAACAACAAAGAACGATATTGCTTAATCTAATTATTTCACCAATATATATATATTAATTCAGGATGAAATTCCTTTCAGCTGCTTCTTCTCAATGGGGTGATACCACTTGTTTAATCCTAACATGTTCCCCTGACACAGTGAGTGTTAACCTACCCAATTATACATTATACAGTATTTATCCTTCAAAAGCTGTGTAAAATATACATTGAAAGCCTAGGACTGGCACTGTCCAGGCCTATACTATCCAGGACAAAGGTGAATTTAAACAGGCACACTAATCCATTGGCCAGAAGGGCATATGCCATAATATCAGATGAGCATAAATGCTGATTGTTATAGCCAGTATGGTGTATGTTTACACTATTAAAGTGAGTGAAATGTAAGCCAGGCCCAAGGTGGCATCCAGCCAGGTTGGTCCTGGTTAGTCCTATAGACTTGCAGTATAAATACAGCTATAATCTGTACTTTTTTACATCCTTACCACCTGAGTACTGGTACTCACTATATAGGCTAATTATCAAGTATTGCAATTATTCCATTGTGGATGAGGTTGCAAAGTGACCGAGCGAAACAATGGTGATGGATAACTAAAATAAAAGTATAAAATCTGCCATTCAAAATTTGTATTAACATTTGTTATTCTGCAATATTATAATAAAGCACATAATTTATTGGTATATGTTACGGTATGTAAGGACTATTCAATTTCGAGAAGCTTTCGAGAAGATTTCAAAAGCTGTGTAAATATATAAATTGCAAGCCTAGGACTGGCATTGTCTAGGCCTAATACAGGACAAAGGTGTTTACACAAACACACTAAGCCATTGGCCAGACCAGCATACCATCAGATGAGCGTATAAACACTGATTGTTATAACCAGTGTGGTGCATGTTTAGACTATTAAAGTGAGTAAAATGTAAGCCAGGCCCAAGGTGGCATCCAGCCAGGTTGGTCCTGGTTAGTCCTATAGACTTGCAGTATAAATACAGCTACAATCTGTACTTTTTTACATCCTTGGTACTCACTATATAGGCTAATTATCAAGTATCGCAATCATTCCATTGTGGATGAGGTTGCAAAGTGACCGAGTGAAACAATGGTGATGGCTAATTTAAATAAAAGTATAAAATCTGCCATTCAAAATTTGTATTAACATTTGTTATTCTGCAATATTATAATAAAGCACATAATTTATTGGTATATCTTATGTAAGGACTATTCAATTTTGAGCGAAAGCCCTGCAAAGAGTGATTTCGTGATATCTGATTGGCGCTTTCTCGATATATCAACAAACAGAAATTCAAATAATCGCTAACCCTAACCCTAATCCTAACCCTAATCCTAACCCAAATCCTACCCTAAAACTGACTTGGGTTGATGTTATAATAATTTTAAATTTCGGTTGCCATGACGACGCCAAAAGTGAAATGTTCCGACCACAATATATTTTGAAGTACAAACTCTAAGAACTCATTCTACATATCTAATGAAAGCTTGATTAACAGCCTCTGACATTACCTACAAAAATATTTTTGTAACTGATACCTAACAGCTTGAAAAAAGCGACGACGCTTGGATTGGATTGACAAACTCCGAGTAAATATTTTAGATATTCAGACGACGATATCTTTTGAACTACTAACGCAAGAAAATCATGCTATACATCAAATAAAAGCCTGAATAACATACTCGGACATGTTTGCAAAACTATCTTTGTTACTGACTAACAGGTTTAAAAAACCGAAAACGGGTTTACCTTTAGTTTTGACGCCATGTATAAAACTTGATTTACGAACTTGATTTACGAACTTGACATCTTCGGACGACGATATATTGCATTTTCACTGCCTTTTCACGATCTTTTTGAACTCAAATCTTCATTCACCGTATAACCCGACAAAACAAGAATTCAAATGCAGATATTTATTATTTACCATATCTAGTTACCAGGGCCAAATTTTCCGATGCCGCGCATGGGGCCGTTGATCTTCAATATATATAAATATATATAGGGATCCGCTTGGATCTCGCGTGATAAGGGACTAAACGCCGGACGATATTATCACCCTCGCCCTCAGGCCTTCGGCCTTCGCTCCGGGCGAGGGGATTATTATTATTATTATTATTATCTTTTTTTTTTTGCTTCGCAAAAGAACATAAACCCATTAACTCGACTTCCAAAGAATGCGTCACGAGGTTCAAGATCTGTAATGATGTCAAATGTGATCTAGTCACTCTCCCAAATATTTCTAAACTCATGCCCCCAAATTGTCTTAAAATTAAAACCTAAGTCCCTTAACGTTCCCATCGAATAATTTCCTTACCATTTAATGAAATTTTAGAATATGGCTTGTTTGCACTGTTGTATGTATTTTTTGGAACAATACCTATCGTGTAATAACAAAATGGATCGACTCTTGTCTCAGATAAAAATAAATCGCGAAATTGTAAACAAGATAAATGTAAAAATCGTTATATCCTGCGAACAGTATTTGTACATTTCTTTTTGAAAAAATATTATTATTTTGCTTTAAATTGTTATGCCATGTAATGAGTTTGTTCCCATCCTTTTCATATTTCGTGTCCGGACAAAAATGTTCAATATCGGGAAGCTGTCCTACATAATTTTGTTTGTGGACGGTGTTAATCTTCAACAGAAAATCACCCATGGATTTTGTAGATAAATCTAAACCGAATATTTTGATGAAACTGGAATGTGGCATTTGAAGCCAGTTGAAAGAGTCGATAAGTCAGATTTTATAATATTGCAAGTGGATTTGAATAATATTTTGACCGGAATGAATCACATTCATGTCAGCAGTAGGTCTGTTTTCAAGTATATACCAATGCTCTCGCGCTGTTACATTGACACACACCTTATGTACCGTTGTTGACACACACTTCTCAAACTCATTAATAATTTATGATTTATCGTAGCCAATCCATGAACGTATACCACATCACATGCATGAGTTTTGATACCCAATGAAAACCTGTAGGAAAATCCCTAGTGAACTGGATCACATTTCTTAATCTACATATTAAAATAAAATCGCTATGCGAGCAAATCGCTATAGGAATACTCGTATGAGAAGCTAGATCAAACACTCGTTTGTCGTGTTTCATCAGGGGACTCCAAACACTCGAAAACAATAAAAACCTCGGGCTACGCCCTCGGTTTTCATTTGTTTTCGCGTGTTTGGAACCCCTGATGAAACACTCAAACTCGTGTTTGATCTATTACATCTCAAACTCATTAATAATTCATGAGCCGAAAACAAAGGAAATCAGCACCTAGACGGTGGTTTGGATATCGGAGGAAGAAATTACATAAATGAAGCCAACTTTCACCTCGATTTTCTTTTAAAATACTGATTTGTTTGAGATGTAATATGAAACACTCGGAAGAGTGTTTCATCAGGATATCCAAACACCTCGAATTTTGTTAAAAACCTCGGCTTCGCCTCGGTTTTCAACAAACGTCTCGCTGTTTGGATATCCTGATGAAACACTCTTCCTCGTGTTTCATATATAACATGATGTACTATCATCGTTGGAGAGTACATTATTATGAAGCGCCTCATCGGCTTCATACATTTTCTTTTTCTCCTTATATTATCCTATTTTGGTACAAAATGTTGTTGTTTTATCTCATCCTTAATGTATGGCAATGAGGATGTATTCAAGATCCGTGTTAATGTTCATTTTCTCATCGACTCGTCGTATCCCTCTAAGCGATCGTACAAGATGGCACACATTGAAAACCCTTGGCATTACGAGAAACTCAACACGCCGTGGATGCAGAGCTGGAATACACAAACAACGATCAATTAAACCTGTGTTTAATCTAAGGACGAATTATTCTTTGATTCAGGAACAATACGATAGGCCCTTCTGGCGACAAAATTATCTACAACCATACAACAAATTTCAACCATGTCAACATGCGATCACAAGGAACTTAATTGCAATAACACCCATTCAAAGATGTTCCGATATTCGTTCAACATCTACTGGTGAAATCGTTTTCACCAAATCACCTTCTATACCTATTGCTGCTGAGTTTGTCCCGGTATTCTTGTTATCGAATACAATGTCGTTAGCCCCAAAAATCGACGAAGTTCACCATTTAGTATCATATCCTAATGTCGACTTCGCGAGTTTACCGAGACATGGTTGAGTGACTCAGTCAACGATAATGTAATTCACATACCTGGATATAATGTTGTATACAAAGATCGCAAATTTGGCTAACATGCTGGTGTTTGTATCTTTCTTAATGATTCTATACCCTTCGAGGTATTAAGTCAATATCACCATCAATTGTTACGATAATAATAATAATAATAATAATAATATTTTATTTGACCTAGAATCCAAGCAAAACTATAAACTTGCTTAGTTTACAAATACTAGGTATATGGGCAAACAACTATAGGATCTATTATTTACAAGATATACTCTATGTTCTATTAGAGTTTAGTCCATCCTCCAACAACTTAATGAACGACCTAATTTAATCTAATCTACAGTTTACAAGTTCATCACTCTTTTCACTCTTTATGTCGCCATATATAGTTTGCTCCAATTATATTAGAAATCGAGCACCATTTCGTAACTGATTTAATTTCGCATTTATCGTTAGTGAATTTTCGCAGACTTCCAAAGACGTCCTGCTTTACGCATCCAAGAGAACCAAAACACATTAACCACCAATCTTCACATCGTAATTATGTGATCTTAGCGTAACAACTAAGTCCTGGTAGCGACTGATTTTTTCGTCATAAGATTGTTGTAAATACAAATCAAAACACACTTTAACTTCCACCAAATAACAGCTTTTTTCCGACTTATCCACTAGGACAAGATCAACTTTGCGATGTTGTAATTCAGAAAGCTCAGTCTTAAACTCGGCCATCCTGTCCACGTACACAGGAACTCGGGGCTTGACCATCTTGATAAACGCAGCTAACTTTTCAACAATTCGATTATGTCGACGACTATAAAAGTTTCCAAACTGTGTGTAACATCCATTCAGAAGATGGGCAATAGATTCTGTATGCGATTTACAAAACGGACATCTCGGGTCATTTTCTCGGTTCCACAGGTACACGGTGAAGTTCGTAGGAAGAATACTCAATCTCGCTTTGATCGCACATGTAACGAGATTATCATCTAGACTCCAGTTGTATAAAAAAGAGTGCGATGACTTTAACTGAATGTCTTTCATTCCGAGAAGAAATAATAATAATAATAATAATAATAGTTGGAGTTTATTTACACATAATCGCGTTCCAAAAAACGAATTACAATGTGTTTACAAAAGTTGAAGTGAAATTTACAAAAATTTGCTGTCACTATATTAAATTTCAACAGGAAGCCTAAATTGCAGAATATTTTGAAATCGAAAGGTAATACAAAATTTAGAAGATTTAAAACACGCTATGACTAGTATAACTTATGTATACTATAGTAACATATTTAACAATTAGACAACGAGACCGAGTTGTCTATGAGCAGATAGTCAACGAGGGCGAAGCCAGAGTTGACTATCTGCTCATAGACAACGAGCGCGAGTTGTCTATAATTGTTTTAGTATCAACCATAAACAACCTTTCTTTAACGTAAAAAATGTTTTATCAAACATTGTTCCAAATTTTCAGATAGTTTTACCTTTTTGTTTTCAAAATGTAGAATTGCTCGATGGCACATGATAAACAATCGCTCACAAAAAACGAGCTTGTAATTAATTTGCTTCAAATTTGGTGTAGATATACTCCATAGGCATAAGCGAATTCATGTTGTTATACGAAAATGTCAAACTGAACAATTTTCCATTACTTTCGGGCCAATGTTTTTTATGATTTCATCACTCGTATAGAAATTTTAGCGGACGCCATGTTTGGACTAGATTCCAGGTTTTTGCTTGTAGCGTGAATATGTCGTGGCTTCTGATTGGTCAGGATAAGAATATTCCAGTTATTCTTAGGTTTGTGATTGGATAACGCTACTAGTGGTCTATCACCAATAGACAGTGAGTATAGCTCAGCCAATCAGAATGCCGGATTTTGAAATAGACCACTAGTTGGTTGATACTAAAGTATAATTATTATAGTATAATAGTATAATTATTCATAGAGATATATAAGATCCTACACCATAACCTAACTAGGAACGACTAAACAATTTTATCGAACTACGAAAAACTACTCCGTAAACGTTCAGTTCGGTAAAGGAATACAGTAAGTGAGTTCGAAATTCTAGTGTTATAACCATGAACACTATCTGTAATATGTGCGAGGTTCTTCGAAACGGGGCCTCCTTCACATATTTTCTTAATAGTTTTTAAACATAGCTGCTCGCGTCTTTGAAGCTGTGATTGAAGCTGCGGTTTCTCCTTGAGGAAACACGCCCGTATTTCCTTACATTTCCTGGCGTTGAGTTTCATCCAATTCAAAGAGGACCAGGAGCTAATAGTGTCGAGGCCAGACTGTATAGTAGAATCACTGTTGAAAGACCCTCGGATATTGACACGTCATCCACATATTTCCAAGCCTTAATGTCGGGAGAAGAAATCCTCAGATTGTTAATCATAATTAAGAAACGGATAGGTCCCAACTTAGTACCTTGAGGGACTCCAGCCTTCACGGGCAGCCAATGTGATGTCGATTCTGCTAGCTTGACACGTTGGCGGCGATTTGATAGAAACAAATAATCCACGCAATTAAGGATCGCCTAACTCCAATGTTTATTAGCTTTGTTATTAACACGTTGTAACCAATACGGTCAAAACCTTGGAAAAGTCAAATAAACAGATTCGAAGATGCTTACCAGGGAGGTCCACGCGTGTAAGCGAAGTATGCACCATGTCCAACAGGCAATATATGTTGCACCAAACTGATTTAGAATGATATTCTCTTTAACATCATCCATCATCCACGACACAACGAAATCTTGCAATGTCTTTGACAAACAGGGTGTTAAAGATATAGGTCTTCTTCTTCGTTTAAAGATATATCGCCTTCTGACATTGGTAATTTTATTTTTAGTATCGGGGTAATGTTAGAATCTTTCCCGGTTATACCAGGTACGATACCATTGGTGAGGCTAAAATTACAGATTGTAGCAATGGGGGATGCCAACTCGTACGCGAGCTCCTTTAGAACACGGCATGGGTAAAAGGAGCTTTTTGCATACCTCATATGGTTGGAAGGTTGGGGCGACCTCGTTGGACGGCAGGAACGTAGTCAAGGTGGTTACGTCCAGCGGTGGTATATCAGCATTGACCGAAACGTAAAAATCATGATAAGAGTTTAATAATTCTTGCTGGCTCAGGGTTGTGCCATCATGTTGCAAAGAGAAATATGTAGTTTTACGGGATCTTCCAGACATATCGTCCACAGCACACCATCATGTACTGTATGACAACCTTCTTTCTTTAGATGTTGCACTTTGTTCTTGTAAAAGTTTTTCTTTCTATCAGCAATTTCTTTCTGGACTTTTGGTTTTAAAGAACGCCACAAGGAAACGTCACCACTATGGAAAGCATTCTGTCGATCTTTTATCAGAATGTTAATAGCTGGGATTATCCACGGCTTGTCAGAAAGAACGTGCTTTATGGTATTCAAAGGGAAGATTCGCTCAATAGCAGCTGTTAATTGAGAGGTAAAATAAGTAGAAAGCTAGTCGACTGTGAAGTTTGGGCCCAGATCTTTCAACCAGTTCTGCGTGGTGGCCCATCTACCAAAAGCGTCAATACCAGACTGTGGATAACAACGAACCAGATCTCTGCCTGTGTTAACCGTCAGATTATCCGGACCATTCTTTGACTTAGGCAACCATCTGACTGAATTGTGATCACTTGATCCTAGAGGGGCGGTGATAATGGGAATGTCATACAATTTATGAAGGTAATTGGTAATAATCAGGTCCAAAAGGACCATCCCTCTAGTATGTCGTTGGATTACTTGTTAAAGGGTTTGGCAAGATGTCAGGTCAGCAACATCAAAGTCATTAAATCTGCATTAAAAACGAGACCGCGATCAGGGTAATTATTACGTGGAAGTCAGCAGAGTTAATCAGATACTAATTAAGATATTGATGTTCTTCGGCGATTCGGCCTGGAGGATGATAAACAAAACAGACAGCAACACCTGATAATGGTCTTGAAAGACGCGTTGGGTATAGCCAGAGCCATAAACACTCAAAACATGGATTATAGCTCCAGGTCGGTCATCCGTTGACAAGGCATTGCCATCTCTCAAGTAAATACATACGCCACCGCCACCTGTACTTTTACAATCTTTACGAAATATGTTAAAACCACTGACTGATAGTAAACTGTCATCAATTTCTTCGTGTAACCATGTCTCGGTAATAGCAACCAGGTCAACAGGCTATGTAGCCAGTACCGCTATTAATTCGTCTAATTTTGGAAAAAGAGACCGAGCATTTAATAAAAGGAACCTCGATAATCTAGGCTGTTGTTGTCTTCTAATATTACAATTAGTTAAGTATTTAATCGGGATAAGTACGCGGTGATGGTATGGTGGTTTAGTAAAGCTGGTATTAGTAGAACTGTTGAGGTTATTTTAGAGAATACTGTGAGAGTTACTAAAAGGCCGGTTAGTAATTCGAACTGAGATATTATAAATGTTTCGATCTTCTCTAACTGCTTCAGAAACTGACTCCTTATTAGATGCTATATGTTGAGGATGAATGCAACTTTTGTTCATGTTATTATCGTTGACCGTTTGATTGGCTTATTGATTTTCTGACTTTTTATAGGAAGCTAGAAAGCAAAATTTCGTACTTCTCTTCAGCTTGACGTGCTCTTATTTTCCAACTCGACAAAGATGAGTCCAGAACTTCCACGTAATCCATCAGGATAGCATTAGATTTCTTAAGAATTTCTCAGTCGTCATCGTCGCCATCGCTTTTGTTGTTGATACCATAGTTCGGCATTTTCCCTTCGAATATCGGCCAAACCTCTCGAAATTTCTTAATCCAAATTATGTTGGACGATATTTTCTTTTCGATCTTTGCTTTGGATATAACCATATCTAATTTAACCTCCTCCATCTCATTAGAGAGATCTTGACAGCGACAAGAATCAGAGCCAAGATCAATTAAAGACAAGTTTCCCGTTGTTGACTGATTAGTAGAATAAGTCTATATTCGGAGATCGGCTTCGGATGCAACGCTATGTCTATAGTATATATATATTTATATTTTATAATGTTATCATCTAAACCCACGAGGGATGGAGTTTTCGACAAATTTACTAGTAAGGGTAGCCGTTCACTTTAAGAAGGAGTTAGATACCGAGAACGGGGGCACTTAGTCAGATACATCCCGAGCTGCCGTAGGCCGCGATGGTTCATCTGGCTAAGAACCGACGTTCGAGGTATCTAACTGATTTAGTTCATATTTTTGGAGGTCCTTCTTTCTTGGATTTGACGAGCAATACGAAACTAACGAAAGGAGTTAAAAGAAACATTGATAATGCGGGTAACGTTGGTAGTGTTGACATGTGTGTGGAGACAGATGCGAAGAAGAAATGTGAAGGAAGGAGTGGAAAAGTTATGAATTTCGTGTTTAATAATTGCACAGGGTGTACATTTAACTGGTTGTGACTCGTGAGCAAAAATTTAAAATTGTGAACGTAAATGTTTTTTTGTTATTCAGTACGGTATTTCTGATTTGATAAAAATTTGTTGTGTGAGATTTAAAATTGTCCTTCAATTTTCTGAAAAACCTTTGTTTTTTCCGATTTGCTTTGGCTTTATAAAGTGTTTTAGGACTCAATTGACTATCTTATTAAAAATTCAAGTTATCTAACGACATAGTGACCTCGTTTTTGAGGTCACTATGTAGTTAGATACCTTGAATTTTTAATGAGATAGTCAATTCTATTCTTCTCAAGAATATCAAAGCTCCCAGCTTTGCGAGTGTTTATCGAAAATAAAGACCTGTGAATAACAAAGGAAACCTGGGTTTCAAGTGACTTCAAATGGAACAAAAATATTGACGAAATTACAAAAAGGCTTCAAAACGTTTGTTTTCCGGCCATCTCCTAAAAAGAAGCGGTATGCCATTAGCAGTCCTACTATCCATTTATTGCACGTGCATTAGGCCAATCATGGAATACGCGTGCGAGGTGTGGCACTATTCCCTACCTGATTACTTAGATTTATAACTAGAACACGTCCAGAAGAAAGCGCTTCGTACCATCTTTCCATCTAGCTCGTATTACGATGCTTTGAAATCAGCGAACATATCTTCCTTACATGATCGCCGAAATCAATTTGCTAACGTTCGTTCCAAAAAATGCTTAATCCTGGCCACAAAATAAACTGCATTGTCCCCACAGAAGTACCCATTACAGCCTTAGAAAGTTGACTCCACTGTTGTTGCCAAGATGTAGAACGAACAGATATTTAAAGAGCTTTGTCCCGTCAGTTACTATAGTACATTCAATGGTGAACATGTTTAAATTTTAAATTTTAATCTTGTATCTTTTTACTCATAGTTTATTGATCTCTCTGTAAATGACGATTTTTATATTTAACTTTGTTAATACTGTAGTATTCAATTCCGTTATTTTAAACTATAATTGTAAAACAGTATTTATTAAATCAATTCAATTCAATTCAATTCAAACCGACTCCAATATGAACTAAGATCACTTAGAACCTTATTCTTTTCCTTGTTCCGTAATTCATCGCTCGATGGTAAAATCACTCGATTCGGTAATCTTTTAACTACCGCTCTCTTGCTCTGTGTAGAACTATGTGAATCATAACTTACAGCGTGTAATAATATTTAATGGTTTGGACGCAGGCGTTCTGTATTCCTATGTTTTTTTAATTCTGATGAAGATCACATTTAGTGATCGAAAATTTAACCTTTTAACAAAGTTTTACACTACATCAGTTTCAACCTTTTAATTATCAATTTATACATAATGTCTTCGCGCTTTCATCGCATATAAATAAGAGCACTCTGGCCCTATACACTAGAAACCCAGCCGTGTATGTTCTTACAACACATTAAGAAAAGACACGCAAAAAACGTGTCGTCTGAGAAACAAAACTAAAACACGCCAAAAGCGTGTTCCTTAACAATACACCTTACTCCTGTTTAGCTAAACTATAGATACAGAATAATCAAAGTATATCATTTTAATTGTTTTAATCAACTTTATTTTAAGTTTGAGCTTGGTTTCTTGCTGCTTGAACCATTCAATAAGTTGTGAGTAATTCATGTCCTCCAGGAGTTTTCAATCAGATGATGATTGAAATGCCACCTTACTTATCTCAATCTGCATTTGTATAAATATTTTCTGTCCTTGTTTTTCTATTCTGAATCTAAATTAAAAAGAAAGACTTAAATTATTTTTTTTAAATGTGGTAAACAGACCTTTTCCATTTCTCAAATATTTGAGCTATTTTGAAAATGACATTTATACAAGATGGCGTCACATCTTCCATGTGAGAAGTTCTGATTCAGTGGTGACTCCAGGCCCCACAATTTTGGGGAGGCAATAGGCGACTTGAACTACGAATGAATCCCTATCAATCCATTTTAAAGTAATAATATGGAATATTGGTTTTCAAAGTCACGTGACCTTCTACAATAATTTGAGATCTTGCCAATAGGTTGGTAATTATTATGTAATGGTTCGGTCTATCCGATTGACTAACCTTTAGGTTAGGATTAGGGTTATTAGGGTTATAGTTCATTAAGGTTAGCCAATCAGATGGCTCACTCTTACTCCAATCTATTAGGTCATTATTACCAACTTAGCAAAATTACCAACATATTTTCAACTTATTTTCATAATCAACATTATTACCAACTTATTTTCACACAAAAATGTTATTAAAATCTGCAACGGTATTTTGTAAAAATATGAAACATGTGAAAACTTGTGAAAACAATAATAAAACAACAACATTTGCTATACTGTGATGTTTTAAGCAAAAAAATAGAATTCAATTATGATGACTCAATGTTGTTTTATAGCACTAGTAGTTTCTCACAAAATGCCTTTTATTATAAATTAATAACACTTTGATGAGAAAAACGTTTTGCCACCCCCCCCCCCAAAAAAAACAACCCTAATTATTTTCTTTTTTTTCCTTGTTCATCAATTATTTCCCCAAAATTGCGAGGCCTCGCGTCAATACTGAACTGAACTTCTCACACGGAAACCGTGACGCAATCTTTTAGCATCTTGTAAATTTCAATTTAAAAATTTGTTTACCACTCATGATGGTGTCGTTCTCCTGAACGTTTGTCTTTTTGCATAATTTAAAACAACTGGTAAAAACCACGGAAGCTAGAAAACAAGTACTGTATCTAGCGAAATTACTTTACGTAGTATTTATAGAAAAACAAGTTACAAAGGGCGAAATGCTCAGAAACTCGAAGAACATCGAATGACGTGCTCCGAAAACACACTCTACTGAATGAAATTAACGAAATGACTGTAGTCAGTTTTCGTTCACATTATGCATGTATTAAAAGGAAGAAAACTCCATACTTCATTGATATCCTGCACTTTTAAAGTTTATGATACGATTTAAATAAGCTTTATTGCCTTTCACATAGCACTCGATAACATCTACGAGCATTAAAAATCATTCTTACAACAAAAACATGCAGAAATTAAAAATGACAGCTTCAGCCGTAAAAAATACATGGTCGACAAAACCATAGCGGGTTACCGAATCACATTTGTTGTTTTAATAAACTGAATCTATGCAAATACCTGGTAAATATACATCCGCTTTTATACCACAAAAACAAAGGAAATATTTATCAACAAAAGAAAATACAATCAATAAAAAACATGATTATTTTAACTTTTGAAAAGAACAACTCGTTTACTCACCGAGAATTCAACAGTATTCTTTGTCATCAGATTTTTCTGTTTACATTTTCGCTAAAATTCAGTGGTCTATCGTCTACTATCTTTGATCCAGTTTGAAAAGGCTTTCAAAATGACAGCTAGCTATCCAAACTGGGAGAATTTAAATTTTAATAATTTATATAACACCACCCTTGGGAGAATTTATATTTTAGCTTGCGTTTCGAGACAATTCCCTCAACAACTCCAGCCTGGCTACATTTAATGAAGCTAAAACAAAATTCCCCTATTGTTTATCAACTCGTTTTGATACATGCTAAAACAATTATTCACCTCAGAGTCGGTGAATTGTGGTGAATACCAGAAGACGCCAGCTCATGGCGGCAAATATATATATATATAGCAAAGTGAAAAGGTGGTAAACTGCCAAGAATTTAGTGACGAGATACTGACGTTTCGAGCGGAGCCCTTCATCAGAGTAAGACGAGATGAAATAAAATAAAATAAATAGGGCGTATATAATGCCAAAAGGGTGTCACAGGTTGAAAGTAGCCAATCAAATGCACGGGAAATAAACTAACTAATAATTAATGAGATGGGAAAAGTTAAAACATTTGCTATTTTTAAAGTCGATCAATAAGCAGACTGAGGGGGTGGGAAAAATGACAGGTCCAATATTCAAGGGGATTAGGCGATAATAATAGAAGCAAAGACTTGAAAAGCAATGAAAGTGCATAAGCTAATAATAAAAAGTTCCAAGCAAACTAAAATAATAAAAAACTTTTAGGAAGTTAAATAAAAGAAAAACGTTCGTTAAGACCAAGAGGATGTGTGGTGCCAAGTTTAAAAATGAGACGCTTTTCTTGCCGCTTGCGGTTATCGTTGCCACCGGAAATGGGAAGGATGGCACAGACTTTCATGTCTGAAACCAAATGATTGGAGCTGTTGAAATGGCGGGCTACAGGTTTGTCACCATCATTGATCCTCACGGAACGAAGATGTTCAGCAAACCTGTCTGAAAGACGTCGCCCAGTTTGACCGATGTAGATTTTAGGGCATTTATCGCAAGAAATGCAATAAATTATGTTGGTGGACGTGCATGAAAAAGCATGACGGATTGTGTGGTCGAATTTGGGGGCAGTAATAACTGTAGTGGGATTGAGAAAAGCGCATGTGTTACAGCGGGAACGGCCGCAAGAAAATGTTCCCGCTGGTGCCGAGGTATTCAAAACACTGTCTACGCAGCACTCTACTTTATATATATATATATATATATATATATATATATATATATATATATATATATATATATATATATATATATATATATACGTGTAGGTTTTGGTCTACGAAATGCAAAGAGTGCTCAACAACATATAGTTAGAGCAAATAATAGATTTTCGCTTACCTCAAAACTGGTCTGCTACAACTTGTTTCATCTGTAAAAGAATCTTCAGGCAGTGACAATATCGAAAGAGATGACCGCTTATTTATAGGCTTTCTGCCGAAAAGTGGGGGCGTGTGTGGGAGACAATGCATGGATGAGTCATGGCTTTGTTTGCGTTGATTACGCGAAATTTATTACGATGACGGCACTGTGAAATTATTTCCGCTCTTTTGTTGAGTAAACTATTCTTATTTTTTTCTTTCAAAATACAAAAAATTTTGTATTTTGAACAAAGCCATGACTCATCCATGCATTGTCTCCCACGCACGCCCCCACTTTCCGGCAGAAAGCCTATAAAATAAGCGGTCATCTCTTTCGATATTGTCACTGCCTGAAGATTCTTTTACAGATGAAACAAGTTGTAGCAGACCAGTTTTGAGGTAAGCGAATATATATATATATATATATATATATATATATATATATATATATATATATATATATATATATATATATATATATATATATATATATATATATATATATATATATATATATATATATATATATATATATATATATATATATATATATATATATATATATATATATATATATATATATATATATATATATATATATATGTGCAGCATTCAAGACTTCTAGTAGTTTTATGATAAAAGTTTAGGGCGATATATTGTCTAGTGCACGATATACATATTATTTATTATGCCAATTCTTACCATAGATAGATATTGAAAATATATGGTCGCCTCGGTGGAGCTCAGCCTTATTGCGACCAAACTTGAACAAAGTCTTTCAATATCGATTTCTACTTCACTGACCAGCCTTATCACATGGCCTCTCTAACAGTTAAACAAATAAAAACATGGTTATATTTGTTGATACAGTATCACGAGGTTTTTGACTTACGGTATTCCAGCAGAATAGCACAGTGAATTTTAGCAAACCGTTAAATCAATATAGATTTCACTTACCCTAGCAACATCTCTTCAATAGCTCTGCCTGGTACTGGATATAGTGAAATATTTCCTCTCCGGATATTCAATCTCGTTAGAAAACATTATAATTTACTGTCATTTTCGCAAAAATAGTTTTCTCGAGACAAAAACACTCTCTCCTCATCTGGCCAGACTTTGTGGCGTGATAAAAGTGGCGTGATATTACGTAACTTAGTATTGTTTTATCCGGTGGATATTTCCATGCCTTGTCTTTTCTCGCAGATGCATATAACACGATAGCGTGTTATTCAGTAATAACAATCTGGCGTGTTCTTGTCGCGGGAGACTTTCATTTAACACGTTGACGTGTTTTACTGCTGTTGTAACACACTTCTGCCTATTTTTTGACGTGTTCTAATTACTAGTTATTGACGTGTTGTTTAAATTCCGTGTGTTACTATAACACACTAGCTCAACTAGCTCCAACTTTGACGTGTTCTTACAACATGTCTGAAGAAAAAACAACACACTAGTGTGTTTTGATTCCTCTAGACCCAGTTTTCGCAACACGTCACCGTGATTTTATAACACGTTGACGTGTTATAAAAACACGCTAGCAACACGCCTGGGTTTCTAGTGCACCGCTTCACGCTCTCTGGATGTGCGCATGACAGCTATTGTCCCACAAGCGGTTGTCACCGCGAATCGCTTGGGTATAAATAGTTCTCATGCCATAATCTATATTGTACCGAGCTACACTGACGAAAACAGGTGTCTGTAGATTGTGCCAAACACGTGTCTGTATAAACACGTGTCTGTATCAACACGTACACACGTAAAAATCTCACAGGCTTTAACAAGGTTGTTGGCTCAACAACCTTGTTACAGCCTGTTAACATGCTAGAACATGATTGTTGAAATAACAGCATTGTTCAAGCATGTTACAACATGCATGTTACAGCTTGGCGAATCGACAATGCTTGTTCATGTATGTTACAACAAGCAAAAACAAGCTTGATACAACAACCAAGTTCATGGTTGTTGTAACATTGCTGTTCTTGGATGTTATTTCATCATGCTCTGACAACATGTTGTATCATGCATGAACATGGCTGTTGATTTGACATGATAGTTTTATGTTGTTCCAACAGGCATGAACAAGGTTGTTTGTTCGACAGCATTGTTCATGCCTGTTGTTAGTACTCAACCGGTTTGAACCAGTTTATAATCAGGAATAATTTTGAATACATATATATCCACGCCATCCGAGAGCGAAATTTGAACAAGACAGTTTTAATATTTTTGTGCTGCTGTTTTCACTAAATTTAATGGTTTAATTCCTAACATTTATACCAAGAAAGACGAAGAAACAGAACTGGATATCCCGCCGCCAAAAGAGGCTGAAACTTTCCACATTGTCTTGGGCATTGGAGATTGTTTTCGACTGCCACTATATACATATAGGCTGACTAGCGAATGGAAATTGAGATTATAAACGACAACGCATTTTTGGCTAAGTGGAAATTCACCGGCAGATCCGAAAATAACCATATTCTGTGCCAAGTTGCCAACGTGTCAAAGACTAAGAGGTACTGTAAGCGGTTATTTTTCTTTGGCATTTTGCCTTTTTAGCTCGATTAATATTTCCAGTTAAAGTCTTTTCCTGTTTCCAAGGCGGAAGTCAGTCTTTAAAAAGGCTTCCCAGTTTTTCCAACGACATGCAGTAAGTTAACTTAAGTAATTACATGGTCACTTCGGTTTATTTTGTTTTAAAGAAATTCAGGTTCAGTCAAAGGCACGAAGCTGAAGGAAGAAATTAAGAAAACACTCGCGAAAGTGAAAAGGAGGCTATTGCCTATTGGGGCAAGTTTTCACAATCCCGGTAATCTCGCCATGTTTGTTCATGAAGGAAAATGGTAAATAACTTCCGAACTACGGATTGTTGAAATACATCATGTACGTATGTTGTTAGAAATTTCATAAGCTTTCATTTGATGCATAGTTCAAGTCTGTGAGTTTTGTGTAACGTTTTAAAATGTTCAAAATGTTCAAAATGTTCGCACCATTGCTCGTCCAATATATAATGGCCACTAGACTTTCCACAAGTGTTTTAGGATATTAGATATTGTTTGCACAATGCTTAACGCACAAACTTGATCTATATATCAATCAAAAGATATTCTAAAGTACTATTTGTGGTAAAGTTTTCTAGTTTCTTGCTTAAAGGGAAGTATTTTAAAAATGGGAAAAAAGTTTGAGATTTGCCTTTTCCGACAGGATGCACATGTATTAACTTAAAAGAGAACACGTAAAAAACAATATACTAGTCAAGTCTCTGCATGCAGAATGATATAAAATAAAGCTTAAGCTTAACTTACATCGACGTCGTTGTGGTTTGAATGCATTGTAAATATTATACATTCTGTATTTATCTATTTTTTATATATTTTTAGATGCACGTTTGGAAATTTTACTCTATTACCCGTATTCAAGAACCATTAGACCAAGTTCTGAAAAAATCGACGTGAATGAACCAGGCCATGCACTGCAGAATGTGAAACTGATATCTGACATTCAAAGATGATTAACACTGCAAGATCTTATAGTTTCTATTTTTATGGCTAAGGCTAGGGATCGCGTTCACAACATGACCACAATTCAAATTCGCGAAACCAACTTTTGAGACGGGCAAGCAGTGGCCTATGCCGTTTGAAGAATGACTTGTGGTCTTAATGTTTGTGGAAGCGAAGACTGATTATATTACAGGGTATTTTTGTATAAAAAAGTATTGTAACCTCGCCTATTTTGTGAATGTTTTTGTTATCTTT
Organism: Chrysogorgia sp. JL179-B06; assembly: GCA_035772405.1. Classification (NCBI taxonomy): domain Eukaryota; kingdom Metazoa; phylum Cnidaria; class Anthozoa; order Scleralcyonacea; family Chrysogorgiidae; genus Chrysogorgia; species Chrysogorgia sp. JL179-B06. The sequence goes on along the minus strand of JAYKKM010000023.1, from coordinate 1,109,100 downwards.
TGCAATAAAGCCCAAATATATTTTCAGGTGTTGTCAATATTTTTTGTTCGTCGTGCTGTTGCATGGCAACACACGATACACGGGGCCCCGCGAGAAGAACGCGTAGTAAACACGAGAAAATCTCGAGTTCAACAGTCAAAAACAGCATTGATATCATGCCTGAAATACGCTGTCAGAACAACCATGTTCTTGGATGTTATTTCATCACGCTAAACCAACGCTGTTATCATGCATGAAGCATACTGTTTCAACAACGCTGTTCAAGCCTGTTCATTCATCAAGCCGTAAACAGCCTGTTCCATCAGGCAAGGACAAGCCTGTCAACAGGCAAGAACAAGCCTGTCAACAGCCATGTTCTTGCTGGCCAGCTCAAGCATGTTCTAGCCTGTCGATAACAGGCTTGTTTTTGCCTGTTGACAGGCAAAAACAAGCTGTGCGTTTTTACGCGTGTATATATATATATATATATATATATATATATATATATATATATATATATATATATATATATATATATATTATATATATATATGTATATATATATATATATATATTATTTGCTGTTACTGCTAGTTTCGCGCCCGTAGACGATCTTCAGGACAACTGAGAGAAAATTCGTGTTGGTTGTCCTCTTGTATAACAGTGGTTACGTTGTGGCAATGGAATGTGAAGACATCGTTGCGGTCCGTTTCAAGTTGCGTAGCCGGTGTTTGTTTCGGTGGCGGTATTTTGGTGAACTTTTGGTAATCCGTACATTCTAGGTCGTTTAGAACCAGTGGAATGATCTTAAAATGTATACATTCCAACACTCGAAATTTTCCTTCACTAATGTCCTTAACATTTTTAATACTCTCATTAATATTCTCTAATATTTTCCATTTATTTTTATTTTCCTATTTAGAAATTTGAAATACAACAAGATACATGTCATTGCTATAAATGTTTTCAAGTATATACCAAGATTACAATATCTGTAAGTAGCCTATTACTTTGAACATAAATTGATGCCAACGCGACAAACCGCTAGTAACTGACAGCGTTTTCGGGGGGGGGGGGGGGGGGGGGGGGGGGCTTTCTGTTTTCGGGGGGGCGGGCAGTGGCGTAGAAACTCTTGATCAAAGCCGCGATTCGCCGACGGCGAAAGTTATACGCCATTAAAACAAGCCATATCCCGCACAAAATCAGCGGATGCATAAGTAATCTTTGTTTTGAACAAACATGACTATATACTTTATCAGCTGATTTCATGCCGAAACTGTAGACTGTATAGTGTTGACGGGCAAGATTACCAGTCCAAAGACAGACATAAATAAAGGTAAATAAATTAGTATTCTCAAACACTTGCTGATAATAGTACACTATGAGTCTGTGTTGAGCAATTAATTTGCCTTTTCTGCTTTTTTTGGTTTGCGTACGTAATTTGGTTAGGATTAGGGTTAGGATTTTGGTGATATTAGGTTTAGCATTTCGTCGCACGGTTCCCCGGCTACCGTACGAATAGGCATTGCCTTCACCTTATCGTTTGAATATTAACCCTTTGACTTGATTCTTGACTTGAGTTACGAAGAACCTTCGCTCGAAACGTTGAATAGAATAATAGTCCAGTTAAACAATATTTCAGCAGTGCACCAACCTTTACGATATCTGTATTTCTACACTGCCTAATGCCTCACACAGTGCGCAAAACACCATTTGTAGTACTCTTCAATAAAACAAGTCAACCATGTAATTAGTTGTACACTGTACTGTGTATTTTCTCCGATCTCCGCAATCTTTAGACACATTTTGAAATAACAGAGAGATTTGTGGTATATGCCATTAGAAATCCCTTGAAAATTCACAATTGTTGTGCAAGTTTGAAGTTTGTAGTTGTCACGGAAAATGTGTAAGGTTAGTGTGTAATGATTAGAATTTTTAAAATGTTTAATTTTGGTATTTGCTCAGAAATCTTTTGACAAATTTCGAAATACTTAACAAAGAGAGATGTACTATATACCATTGGAAAGCCCTTGAAAAACCACAATCGTGATGTAAATATGAAGTAGGAAAAATTTGAAAGTGTGTAATGTTTTGAATGTTTAGGATTTTCAAAAGATATATTTTATTTTGACAGTTGGAATTAAATCCATGTAGTTCAAAATATATAGTTCAAAATATACCATTTCTGCTTCATAATACTGCAGAATAGTTAACAATTATTCACCGAAGTGGAAGTGAATAGTGGAGGATATTTACCGAGACGCGAAAACAAATTGATAAAAATTAGGTAAATTTCGGTTTGTTTCATTATAATTTAGCCAGGAATTGTTGCGAAACGCAGGCAAAACTAAATTCTCCCAAGGTGGCAACTGCATATATGGAGTTATTTATCAGTTCTGACAACTGACAGCCCGGTCATTTTGAAAACCTTTCGCAGCTCGTTTCGAAGTTGGATCACAGTAAGGAAAAAGACCACTGGATTTTAGCCCAAAGGAAATATTTTAATACTGTAAATGGGAAAACCTTAGGACAAAGGATAGCTAATGAATTCTGGGCGAGTAAACGAGTTGTTCTTTGCAAAAGATGAGTTATATAAGCGTTTTTATTTCTGTCAGTGCAGTGTCAATGTTTCATGTGTTTAATCGTTGAATTTCCTTTAATTTACAAATAATTTCTGTGGGTGTTTACTGTTATAAAATTGGTAGTATGTTTCCCTGGTCATAATCAGGTCATTTATTTAGTATACAGTTCATTACTCGCCAGTTTCTTTGGCAGTGTATCGCGGTAATCTTTACGGCCGATACCGTACTAATTCTTTAAGTTTTTCTTGGTTTTTGTTGTAACTGAAATGATTTGTAAATGTTATTAAATTCTATATAAAAGGCAATTCAAATTGTCTCATAAACTATATAAAGGAGAATATCCATATATGAACTACGGTATACACTTTTCTAAAGAAAACTGACAACAGTCAGTTCGTTCAATCGAGTTTGTTTTTGGAGCACATTTATTTCGTTGTTCTGCGTGTTTTTGAGACGTAAAATAATTTCCCTACATACAGTAATTGTTTTCTACCTTCCTGCCTTTTACCAATTTCTTGCATTACGTAAAAAGAAAAGTCGTTCAAGAGAAGGACACCATGCTGTTTTGCGAAACAGTGAATAGTGCAGGATATCCCGAGCTAGAGGAACGAATCAGATTGCGCGAAAAGCACTATTCACTGTTTTGGTATATGCTAATAACTGTTAGTACAAATTTAGAAATTTTATGTACAGTATGTTCATTATTTTATTAAAATTATAAATACTATCTTGATAATTAGCCTATAGCGCAAAAGCGTGCAGACTATAGCTGCGTTTATAGGACATGGGCCTAGTCTACAATTTTGTAATATAAACAGGCATTACTGTATACTGGTCAGTGTTAATATGTACGCTGCTGTAGTGAATGCAGAGCTCAGAGTAGACAAACAAAATATGCATATGGACGTTTGTTAAGCTCATATCCTCAGCGCGTGAGTCCTGGACAGGAATCGAAACTGTAACTTTCGAATTGCTGGTGAGATGCTCTAACGATTGAGCTACTAAGAGTCAAATGGAGAGCGAGGGTTACAATGATGTACTGGTTCAATGTGAAGGTTACAATGATGCACTGATTCGATTGATGTTTACTCCCTATGCGGCTCGCATTCACTACAACAGTGTATATATTAGCGCACATCCAAGCAATACTGATATATAGTATCTGTCAAACAGGCAGTATTTAACAATTATTCACCGAAGTGGAAGTGAATAGTGGTGGATATTTACCGAGACGCTGTTTTAGCAAATACCAAAACAAATTTATAAAAATTAAGTAAATTTCGGTTAGTTTCATTATAATTTAGCCAGGAATTATTGCGAAACGTAAGGCAAAACTAAATTCTCCCAACGTGGCCTTTCCATATATGGAGTTGTTTACCAGTAATTTTGACAAGCTGATAGCTGCCGGTCGTTTTGAAAGCCTTTCGAAGTTGGATCAAAGTAAGGCAAAAGACCACTGGATTTATTTAATACTGTACATGCGAAAACTTGAGGACGAAGGATAACTAATGAATTCTGTGTGAGTAAACGACAGTTGCTCTTTTCAAAAGATGAGTTCTATAAGCGTTTTTATTTCGGTCAGTGCAGTGAAAAATTTTCATGTGTTTACTCATTGAATTTCCTTTAATTTATAAATATTTAATGTGGGTGTTTATTGTTATAAAATCGATAGTATGTTTCCTAGGTTATTTGTTTAGTATTCAGTTCATTACTCGCCAGTTTCTTGGGCAGTGTATCGCGGTAATCTTTACGGCCGAAACTGTACTAATGCTTTAAGTTTTGCTTGGTTTTTGTTGTAACTGAAATGATTTGTAAATGTTATTAAATTCTATATAAAAGGCAATTCAAATTGTCTCATAAACTATATAAAGGAGAATATCCATATATGAACTACGGTATACACTTTTCTAAAGAAAACTGACAACAGTCAGTTCGTTCAATCGAGTTTGTTTTTGGAGCACATTTATTTCGTTGTTCTGCGTGTTTTTGAGACGTAAAATAATTTCCCTACATACAGTAATTGTTTTCTACCTTCCTGCTTTTACCAATTTCTTGCATTACGTAAAAAGAAAAGTCGTTCAAGAGAAGGACACCATGCTGTTTTGCGAAACAGTGAATAGTGCAGGATATCCCGAGCTAGAGGAACGAATCAGATTGCGCGAAAAGCACTATTCACTGTTTTGGTATATGCTAATAACTGTTAGTACAAATTTAGAAATTTTATGTACAGTATGTTCATTATTTTATTAAAATTATAAATACTATCTTGATAATTAGCCTATAGCGCAAAAGCGTGCAGACTATAGCTGCGTTTATAGGACATGGGCCTAGGCTACAATTTTGTAATATAAACAGGCATTACTGTATACTGGTCAGTGTTAATATGTACGCTGCTGTAGTGAATGCAGAGCTCAGAGTAGACAAACAAAATATGCATATGGACGTTTGTTAAGCTCATATCCTCAGCGCCTGAGTCCTGGACAGGAATCGAAACTGTAACTTTCGAATTGCTGGTGAGATGCTCTAACGATTGAGCTACTAAGAGTCAAATGGAGAGCGAGGGTTACAATGATGTACTGGTTCAATGTGAAGGTTACAATGATGCACTGATTCGATCGATGTTTACTCCCTATGCGGCTCGCATTCACTACAACAGTGTATATATTAGCGCACATCCAAGCAATACTGATATATAGTATCTGTCAAACAGGCAGTATTTAACAATTATTCACCGAAGTGGAAGTGAATAGTGGTGGATATTTACCGAGACGCTGTTTTAGCAAATACCAAAACAAATTTATAAAAATTAAGTAAATTTCGGTTAGTTTCATTATAATTTAGCCAGGAATTATTGCGAAACGTAAGGCAAAACTAAATTCTCCCAACGTGGCCTTTCCATATATGGAGTTGTTTACCAGTAATTTTGACAAGCTGATAGCTGCCGGTCGTTTTGAAAGCCTTTCGAAGTTGGATCAAAGTAAGGCAAAAGACCACTGGATTTATTTAATACTGTACATGCGAAAACTTGAGGACGAAGGATAACTAATGAATTCTGTGTGAGTAAACGACAGTTGCTCTTTTCAAAAGATGAGTTCTATAAGCGTTTTTATTTCGGTCAGTGCAGTGAAAAATTTTCATGTGTTTACTCATTGAATTTCCTTTAATTTATAAATATTTAATGTGGGTGTTTATTGTTATAAAATCGATAGTATGTTTCCTAGGTTATTTGTTTAGTATTCAGTTCATTACTCGCCAGTTTCTTGGGCAGTGTATCGCGGTAATCTTTACGGCCGAAACTGTACTAATGCTTTAAGTTTTGCTTGGTTTTTGTTGTAACTGAAATGATTTTTTATGGTTGTAAATTTTATTAAATTCTATATAAATAAACTATATGAAGGCGAATATCGATATATGAACTACGGAGCACACTTTTCTTTCAAAATATTTGAACGAAAACTTTGTTTTTGGAGCACATCATTCGTTGTTCTGCTGGTTTTTGAGCACTTTCTATTCTCTCTTTGCAACTTGTTTTTCATAAATATTACCTTAAGTAATTTCCCTACATACAATAATTGTTTCCTACCTGCCTGGTTTTACCAATTTCTTGCATCATGTAAAAAGGAAATCATTCAAGGGAAAGACACCATCTTGTTTTGCGAAACAGTGAATAGTGCAGGATATCCCTAGCTAGAGGAACCAATCAGACTGCGCGAAAAGCACTATCCACTGTTTTGGTATATCGAACCAGTACATCATTGTAATATTGTCTCTCCATCTCAGTCTTGATGGCTCAACGGATAGAGTCACCAACAATTAGAAGGTTACTTGTTCGATTCCTATCCAGGACACATAATAATATTTCTGAGGATATGAATTTAACGATTATACATATGCATACTGGTCTGAATTCAATAATCAATCTGTGTTTAGGCGGAAAGCGGAAAGGCGAAGTTGGGAGGGGGCTTTCTGCACGAAAGACCCATGTTTTTGGATTTCGGCCCACTGTCAAAAACAACCAATCAGCGACTATAGCGGGCTTTCCTCAATAATTAAAACATTTCACTTCGGGCCGAATCGTTAAATATCCATGTTTGAAACTCCGTAAAAAGCTTGACTGCATCAGGTGGAAACAACATTTATTTTGAAAATGTATTCAAGCAATCGTGTAGACATGGAAGCTCAATCGGCTTTCCATTACTGCGCATGAGTAAAACTTTCTCCGAGCGGGTTTGTAGGTCTTGCGGGAGAAAAAATAAGAAATGCTTTTGAACTTTATAACTTTACGAAATCAGTATTAATCACGCGTTCGCACGAACGTCTGGTAAATCTACCAAATCCATAATCAAACTCTTACCAAATCCCGTCGGTAATACCATCAAAACATCTTTTACTGCCAGCAGCTCCTTCGTAGCAACTTTTTGTTCCTGTTTTAATTTAAAGCTACGTCCAGCAACGAACTGAAGATCGGTTAAAGCTTTCGAATGAAAATAATCTACCAACACGGTTTTTCTAAAGTCGCCATTTCTAAATGTTTATTTCCTGACAAGAAACCACTGAATATACTAATGCGTTGAGTTAGCCAATCAGAATTTAGCGTCCTCTGGTGGACGTAGAAATAAAAAAATATGGGTCTTTCGTGCAGGCGTTCCATCCGCACTCACCCCAGTCCCCGGCCCCCAATCCCTAAACGCCTGCTTCGCATGCTATGTCATCCTGAATATATAGCTTATATGTGTGCATTAATATTACGAATTAGCAATATAGGTTTTCCAGCAGAAGAAAAGGTTTATCAAATTTATTGGAACCGGTACACATAGTCTGACAACACTGTGGGATTAAAAGTATAGGCATTATTATTAAGAATAATAAATTAATAAGGTACAATGTTACAAAAACGAATTATAACTCGAACGTTGTATAAATTCTACACATATTGTCAATAAAGTCAATAGATAATGCAACATATGTATGCAATTAACAGATTCAGTGAGATTAAAATAGTTCTTTAGAAATGGTGGTAAAACGCCGTAAAGACATTTCTTAACTAGCATGATACCAATCCTAGGGTTTCTATTAACCGATCAGTTTTAACTTTCAAGTCCAGACTTAGGAGAGATCAGTTTCCCTGCCTTGTGTTGAGACCTCTCAAGAGCATCAATATTAAGTTATGATCCTTCAAGTTTTGCATTTTGCGATTTTATAAAATCAATCAATAAACTTTGTGGTTTTCACCATGTTTCTCTGAAGACTGGGTACACGGCCCGAATGTTCAGATTTAATAATTAAACATGGTGAAAACCACAAAGTTTATTGATTGATTTTGATGTTAAGTTATCCACATCCCTGCCAGCTCCACATATCAACTTACCGTATATAATCTATCCACACCGGGAAGAATCGGGGTTGAATCCTAATACGTCTTATTAAACCCAATTTGAATGGACCCTCATATATTTGCACTATATGCACCCTAGACATTTGAACTAATTCGATTTTTTCAAAGAGGACCAATTGTATGATAAAGTTCATTATTCAACAGCCTTTGGTGTCTGTTTATATCAACTATCGACTTGATTATTTTACGAATCATCAATAGTGCGAGACAAGTAATTTATTTCTTAGCGATTGATGGTAGAAACAGCAGTATACTTCCCCTGTACTATTCTGTTTAGTGCAGGTATTGCACCCAAAAATTAAATAGTTTGGGTTATTTATTATTTTCAAAGTTAGGCAAATGAATGGGCTATTACCTAACTCAAGTAAAAGAACTACTGTATTACAGTAGTAAACAAGCAACTACGCTATAAAAGTTTCAAACAGTATGCCTGTGAGGGGTTGTTGCCTATAACGTATTTCCAGTCGTAGAAATTAACTAATCAGTTTTTATTGCACCTCGTTACTATTCACTTGTTGTCCTGGAAAACTTGCGCGGGTTAAACACACTTGTGTCGACATTTCCACCCTAACCCCAGAACCTTCGGCACGGAACGGCGCTTGGCGCCTGGGTAAACTGATAAGACTTTAGGAACATGTAGCCTCACGGTTTTAATTCTAAAAGTTGTTTTACAGATCAAAGATGCGAACCTACAATCAGTGACAAAAAACCCTGGGACACATCAAATGAATGGATTGTGTTACCAAAATGTGTTAACTTTACCCGTTGAACCCCCCTCCCCCCTTTTCAATGTTGTACTAATCGGTTGAGAAACAAACAGCAATGGTACGATGAAATAGAAATGTGTTTTTCTTTATCCAACATTGAATAGGGGGCAAGGGGGAGTAATGAATATTTTCAGTGAAGTGTCCCAATAATAATGTCACTGATTGTCTGAAAAATACACGTTAAGCATTTTATAATTTGTTTTGGAAATAGTTTTCAAATGGCAAAAATGGCGTTAGGACATCTATAGGAGCAAACACACTGGGAATTTTGACAACAAAAATTGCCGATATACATATACTGTAAGTTGACAGCGAAAATTTGGCTTTTAAAACCTCTCGTATTGTTCTGGGAATGTAATAGTAAACAAGCCTGTTATCGCTTGCGCACGTCCGTGCGTAACTGCAGTACACGAAAAACTGATCAACACTATTCTTACTTCGCATAGTAGCACAAATTAAAGATCACTACACTCACGAACTAACACTTTTGACAAGCATTTGCAAAGTTACTAAGGCTTCCTGCAGGGCATAAAGTTTCACGTTACATGGCCATTGCATTCGCAAGTTACTTTTTCCTTGCTAATTATATACCTTACGATTACTGGAATTCAAATAATACTTAATTCACACAAGCAACCAGTTATTTATGATAAAATTTGCACAAGTAACCACAAGTAACCACATTCTAAAATAAAGAATGATAATCTAATTTATTTTAATTTGCCATGGTTACTTGTGGTTACTTGTGGTTACTTGTGCTAACTTCTAAAATATAGAACTTTCGATATGGTTACTTGAGTAAAATCGTTTCCAAAGAACAATATCAGTATCATACATTGTTTACTTTGCTACTTGGTCTTTTTTACTGCCCTTTAATTTGGGATGAACTTTACTAGCGAGAGAAATATGCCGCTCAGAGGGCATTTCCTGTTATTGTGCCTGCGAGCGTTTAGTTTAGAAATTGAGAACTTTCTATATAAACGATTTCAATGACTTTAAATGGCCATATAAACCTTGAACGTTTCTCTCAAACGCAGTTCTACTGATTCTGTGCGCAATGAAGATGTTCATACTGGTTGTTCATTACCACTAGTATTGTAATATCAAAAATTCAACAGGAAATATAACGCAAGGGATAGTATAACATGCGCAAGCTGTTTGTGAAAGGATTGACATAAACGGCATATCGTTCACCCGAGGAATATTACGTGACTGAAATTCAACCACATTCCATATTATTAATAGCTTTTTGTAGCAGTTTGTCATAGAAAATAGATTGTATCATTTCGAATGCCCATGTGGTATTCTAATATGAAACGAATAACTTTGTATTTGGGTCGCATTTTCAGGCGCACGTGGTTTAACTAACATGTCATCATGAAGGTTTCATATTTCTGCTTAATTGCATTGAAGAAACAAAGTTCCTTTAAAAACAACAAACAATCTGCTTTAAAATAATGTTAGCACATCTAGTTAATGTCCCAAACCGAAAAACTTTATTTTTTATTGGCAATTGTAATGTAATAATACGGTATTTGTATGCAATAGATGAAGTTTTTTAATCAGACTGTCTGAAAAATACACGTTAAGCATTTTATAATTTGTTTTGGAAATAGTTTTCAAATGGCAAAAATGGCGTTAGGACATCTATAGGAGCAAACACACTGGGAATTTTGGCTACAAAAATTGCCGATATACATATACTGTAAGTTGACAGCGAAAATTTGGCTTTAAAAACCTCTCGTATTGTTCTGGGAATGAAATAGTAAACAAGCCTGTTATCGCTTGCGCACGTCCGTGCGTAACTGCAGTACACGAAAAACTGATCAACACTATTCTTACTTCGCATAGTAGCACAAATTAAAGATCACTACACTCACGAACTAACACTTTTGACAAGCATTTGCAAAGTTACTAAGGCTTCCTGCAGGGCATAAAGTTTCATGTTACATGGCCATTGCATTCGCAAGTTACTTTTTCCTTGCGAATTATATACCTTACGATTACTGGAATTCAAATAATACTTAATTCACACAAGTAACCAGCTATTTATGATAAAATTTGCACAAGTAACCACAAGTAACCACAAGTAACCACAAGTAACCACGAACATTCTAAAATAAAGAATGATAATCTAATTTATTTTAATTTGCCATGGTTACTTGTGGTTACTTGTGGTTACTTGTGCTAACTTCTAAAATATAGAACTTTCGATATGGTTACTTGAGTAAAATCGTTTCCAAAGAACAATATCAGTATCATACATTGTTTACTTTGCTACTTGGTCTTTTTTACTGCCCTTTAATTTGGGATGAACTTTCCTAGCGAGAGAAATATGCCGCTCAGAGGGCATTTCCTGTTATTGTGCCTGCGAGCGTTTAGTTTAGAAATTGAGAACTTTCTATATAAACGATTTCAATGACTTTAAATGGCCATATAAACCTTGAACGTTTCTCTCAAACGCAGTTCTACTGATTATGTGCGCAATGAAGAATGTTCATACTGGTTGTTCATTACCACTAGTATTGTAATATCAAAAATTCAACTGGAAATATAACGCAAGGGATAGTATAACATGCGCAAGCTGTTTGTGAAAGGATTGACATAAACGGCATATCGTTCACCCGAGGAATATTACGTGCCTGAAATTCAACCACATTCCATATTATTAATAGCTTTTTGTAGCAGTTTGTCATAGAAAATAGATTGTATCATTTCGAATGCCCATGTGGCATTCTAATATGAAACGAATAACTTTGTATTTGGGTCGCATTTTTCAGGCGCACGTGGTTTAACTAACATGTCATCATGAAGGTTTCATATTTCTGCTTAATTGCATTGAAGAAACAAAGTTCCTTTAAAAACAACAAACAATCTGCTTTAAAATAATGTTAGCACATCTAGTTAATGTCCCAAACCGAAAAACTTTATTTTTTATTGGCAATTGTAATGTAATAATACGGTATTTGTATGCAATAGATGAAGTTTTTTAATCAGACAATCAGTGACAAAAAAACCTGGGACACATCAAATGAATGGATTTTGTTACCAAAATGTGTTAACTTTACCCGTTGAACCCCCCTCCCCCCTTTTCAATGTTGTACTAATCGGCTGAGAAACAAACAGCAATGGTACGATGAAATAGAAATGTGTTTTTCTTTATCCAACATTGAATAGGGGGCAAGGGGGAGTAATGAATATTTTCAGTGAAGTGTCCCAATAATAATGTCACTGATTGTCTGAAAAATACACGTTAAGCATTTTATAATTTGTTTTGGAAATAGTTTTCAAATGGCAAAAATGGCGTTAGGACATCTATAGGAGCAAACACACTGGGAATTTTGACAACAAAAATTGCCGATATACATATACTGTAAGTTGACAGCGAAAATTTGGCTTTAAAACCTCTCGTATTGTTCTGGGAATGTAATAGTAAACAAGCCTGTTATCGCTTGCGCACGTCCGTGCGTAACTGCAGTACACGAAAAACTGATCAACACTATTCTTACTTCGCATAGTAGCACAAATTAAAGATCACTACACTCACGAACTAACACTTTTGACAAGCATTTGCAAAGTTACTAAGGCTTCCTGCAGGGCATAAAGTTTCACGTTACATGGCCATTGCATTCGCAAGTTACTTTTTCCTTGCTAATTATATACCTTACGATTACTGGAATTCAAATAATACTTAATTCACACAAGCAACCAGTTATTTATGATAAAATTTGCACAAGTAACCACAAGTAACCACATTCTAAAATAAAGAATGATAATCTAATTTATTTTAATTTGCCATGGTTACTTGTGGTTACTTGTGGTTACTTGTGCTAACTTCTAAAATATAGAACTTTCGATATGGTTACTTGAGTAAAATCGTTTCCAAAGAACAATATCAGTATCATACATTGTTTACTTTGCTACTTGGTCTTTTTTACTGCCCTTTAATTTGGGATGAACTTTACTAGCGAGAGAAATATGCCGCTCAGAGGGCATTTCCTGTTATTGTGCCTGCGAGCGTTTAGTTTAGAAATTGAGAACTTTCTATATAAACGATTTCAATGACTTTAAATGGCCATATAAACCTTGAACGTTTCTCTCAAACGCAGTTCTACTGATTCTGTGCGCAATGAAGATGTTCATACTGGTTGTTCATTACCACTAGTATTGTAATATCAAAAATTCAACAGGAAATATAACGCAAGGGATAGTATAACATGCGCAAGCTGTTTGTGAAAGGATTGACATAAACGGCATATCGTTCACCCGAGGAATATTACGTGACTGAAATTCAACCACATTCCATATTATTAATAGCTTTTTGTAGCAGTTTGTCATAGAAAATAGATTGTATCATTTCGAATGCCCATGTGGCATTCTAATATGAAACGAATAACTTTGTATTTGGGTCGCATTTTTCAGGCGCACGTGGTTTAACTAACATGTCATCATGAAGGTTTCATATTTCTGCTTAATTGCATTGAAGAAACAAAGTTCCTTTAAAAACAACAAACAATCTGCTTTAAAATAATGTTAGCACATCTAGTTAATGTCCCAAACCGAAAAACTTTATTTTTTATTGGCAATTGTAATGTAATAATACGGTATTTGTATGCAATAGATGAAGTTTTTTAATCAGACTGTCTGAAAAAATACACGTTAAGCATTTTATAATTTGTTTTGGAAATAGTTTTCAAATGGCAAAAATGGCGTTAGGACATCTATAGGAGCAAACACACTGGGAATTTTGGCTACAAAAATTGCCGATATACATATACTGTAAGTTGACAGCGAAAATTTGGCTTTAAAACCTCTCGTATTGTTCTGGGAATGAAATAGTAAACAAGCCTGTTATCGCTTGCGCACGTCCGTGCGTAACTGCAGTACACGAAAAACTGATCAACACTATTCTTACTTCGCATAGTAGCACAAATTAAAGATCACTACACTCACGAACTAACACTTTTGACAAGCATTTGCAAAGTTACTAAGGCTTCCTGCAGGGCATAAAGTTTCATGTTACATGGCCATTGCATTCGCAAGTTACTTTTTCCTTGCGAATTATATACCTTACGATTACTGGAATTCAAATAATACTTAATTCACACAAGTAACCAGCTATTTATGATAAAATTTGCACAAGTAACCACAAGTAACCACAAGTAACCACAAGTAACCACGAACATTCTAAAATAAAGAATGATAATCTAATTTATTTTAATTTGCCATGGTTACTTGTGGTTACTTGTGGTTACTTGTGCTAACTTCTAAAATATAGAACTTTCGATATGGTTACTTGAGTAAAATCGTTTCCAAAGAACAATATCAGTATCATACATTGTTTACTTTGCTACTTGGTCTTTTTTACTGCCCTTTAATTTGGGATGAACTTTCCTAGCGAGAGAAATATGCCGCTCAGAGGGCATTTCCTGTTATTGTGCCTGCGAGCGTTTAGTTTAGAAATTGAGAACTTTCTATATAAACGATTTCAATGACTTTAAATGGCCATATAAACCTTGAACGTTTCTCTCAAACGCAGTTCTACTGATTCTGTGCGCAATGAAGAATGTTCATACTGGTTGTTCATTACCACTAGTATTGTAATATCAAAAATTCAACTGGAAATATAACGCAAGGGATAGTATAACATGCGCAAGCTGTTTGTGAAAGGATTGACATAAACGGCATATCGTTCACCCGAGGAATATTACGTGCCTGAAATTCAACCACATTCCATATATTATTAATAGCTTTTTGTAGCAGTTTGTCATAGAAAATAGATTGTATCATTTCGAATGCCCATGTGGCATTCTAATATGAAACGAATAACTTTGTATTTGGGTCGCATTTTTCAGGCGCACGTGGTTTAACTAACATGTCATCATGAAGGTTTCATATTTCTGCTTAATTGCATTGAAGAAACAAAGTTCCTTTAAAAACAACAAACAATCTGCTTTAAAATAATGTTAGCACATCTAGTTAATGTCCCAAACCGAAAAACTTTATTTTTTATTGGCAATTGTAATGTAATAATACGGTATTTGTATGCAATAGATGAAGTTTTTTAATCAGACAATCAGTGACAAAAAACCCTGGGACACATCAAATGAATGGATTTTGTTACCAAAATGTGTTAACTTTACCCGTTGAACCCCCCTCCCCCCTTTTCAATGTTGTACTAATCGGCTGAGAAACAAACAGCAATGGTACGATGAAATAGAAATGTGTTTTTCTTTATCCAACATTGAATAGGGGGCAAGGGGGAGTAATGAATATTTTCAGTGAAGTGTCCCAATAATAATGTCACTGATTGTCTGAAAAATACACGTTAAGCATTTTATAATTTGTTTTGGAAATAGTTTTCAAATGGCAAAAATGGCGTTAGGACATCTATAGGAGCAAAACACACTGGGAATTTTGACAACAAAAATTGCCGATATACATATACTGTAAGTTGACAGCGAAAATTTGGCTTTAAAACCTCTCGTATTGTTCTGGGAATGTAATAGTAAACAAGCCTGTTATCGCTTGCGCACGTCCGTGCGTAACTGCAGTACACGAAAAACTGATCAACACTATTCTTACTTCGCATAGTAGCACAAATTAAAGATCACTACACTCACGAACTAACACTTTTGACAAGCATTTGCAAAGTTACTAAGGCTTCCTGCAGGGCATAAAGTTTCACGTTACATGGCCATTGCATTCGCAAGTTACTTTTTCCTTGCTAATTATATACCTTACGATTACTGGAATTCAAATAATACTTAATTCACACAAGCAACCAGTTATTTATGATAAAATTTGCACAAGTAACCACAAGTAACCACATTCTAAAATAAAGAATGATAATCTAATTTATTTTAATTTGCCATGGTTACTTGTGGTTACTTGTGGTTACTTGTGCTAACTTCTAAAATATAGAACTTTCGATATGGTTACTTGAGTAAAATCGTTTCCAAAGAACAATATCAGTATCATACATTGTTTACTTTGCTACTTGGTCTTTTTTACTGCCCTTTAATTTGGGATGAACTTTACTAGCGAGAGAAATATGCCGCTCAGAGGGCATTTCCTGTTATTGTGCCTGCGAGCGTTTAGTTTAGAAATTGAGAACTTTCTATATAAACGATTTCAATGACTTTAAATGGCCATATAAACCTTGAACGTTTCTCTCAAACGCAGTTCTACTGATTCTGTGCGCAATGAAGAATGTTCATACTGGTTGTTCATTACCACTAGTATTGTAATATCAAAAATTCAACTGGAAATATAACGCAAGGGATAGTATAAACATGCGCAAGCTGTTTGTGAAAGGATTGACATAAACGGCATATCGTTCACCCGAGGAATATTACGTGCCTGAAATTCAACCACATTCCATATTATTAATAGCTTTTTGTAGCAGTTTGTCATAGAAAATAGATTGTATCATTTCGAATGCCCATGTGGCATTCTAATATGAAACGAATAACTTTGTATTTGGGTCGCATTTTTCAGGCGCACGTGGTTTAACTAACATGTCATCATGAAGGTTTCATATTTCTGCTTAATTGCATTGAAGAAACAAAGTTCCTTTAAAAACAACAAACAATCTGCTTTAAAATAATGTTAGCACATCTAGTTAATGTCCCAAACCGAAAAACTTTATTTTTTATTGGCAATTGTAATGTAATAATACGGTATTTGTATGCAATAGATGAAGTTTTTTAATCAGACAATCAGTGACAAAAAACCCTGGGACACATCAAATGAATGGATTTTGTTACCAAAATGTGTTAACTTTACCCGTTGAACCCCCCTCCCCCCTTTTCAATGTTGTACTAATCGGCTGAGAAACAAACAGCAATGGTACGATGAAATAGAAATGTGTTTTTCTTTATCCAACATTGAATAGGGGGCAAGGGGGAGTAATGAATATTTTCAGTGAAGTGTCCCAATAATAATGTCACTGATTGTCTGAAAAATACACGTTAAGCATTTTATAATTTGTTTTGGAAATAGTTTTCAAATGGCAAAAATGGCGTTAGGACATCTATAGGAGCAAACACACTGGGAATTTTGACAACAAAAATTGCCGATATACATATACTGTAAGTTGACAGCGAAAATTTGGCTTTAAAACCTCTCGTATTGTTCTGGGAATGTAATAGTAAACAAGCCTGTTATCGCTTGCGCACGTCCGTGCGTAACTGCAGTACACGAAAAACTGATCAACACTATTCTTACTTCGCATAGTAGCACAAATTAAAGATCACTACACTCACGAACTAACACTTTTGACAAGCATTTGCAAAGTTACTAAGGCTTCCTGCAGGGCATAAAGTTTCACGTTACATGGCCATTGCATTCGCAAGTTACTTTTTCCTTGCTAATTATATACCTTACGATTACTGGAATTCAAATAATACTTAATTCACACAAGCAACCAGTTATTTATGATAAAATTTGCACAAGTAACCACAAGTAACCACATAATAACCACATTCTAAAATAAAGAATGATAATCTAATTTATTTTAATTTGCCATGGTTACTTGTGGTTACTTGTGGTTACTTGTGCTAACTTCTAAAATATAGAACTTTCGATATGGTTACTTGAGTAAAATCGTTTCCAAAGAACAATATCAGTATCATACATTGTTTACTTTGCTACTTGGTCTTTTTTACTGCCCTTTAATTTGGGATGAACTTTACTAGCGAGAGAAATATGCCGCTCAGAGGGCATTTCCTGTTATTGTGCCTGCGAGCGTTTAGTTTAGAAATTGAGAACTTTCTATATAAACGATTTCAATGACTTTAAATGGCCATATAAACCTTGAACGTTTCTCTCAAACGCAGTTCTACTGATTCTGTGCGCAATGAAGATGTTCATACTGGTTGTTCATTACCACTAGTATTGTAATATCAAAAATTCAACAGGAAATATAACGCAAGGGATAGTATAACATGCGCAAGCTGTTTGTGAAAGGATTGACATAAACGGCATATCGTTCACCCGAGGAATATTACGTGACTGAAATTCAACCACATTCCATATTATTAATAGCTTTTTGTAGCAGTTTGTCATAGAAAATAGATTGTATCATTTCGAATGCCCATGTGGCATTCTAATATGAAACGAATAACTTTGTATTTGGGTCGCATTTTTCAGGCGCACGTGGTTTAACTAACATGTCATCATGAAGGTTTCATATTTCTGCTTAATTGCATTGAAGAAACAAAGTTCCTTTAAAAACAACAAACAATCTGCTTTAAAAATAATGTTAGCACATCTAGTTAATGTCCCAAACCGAAAAACTTTATTTTTTATTGGCAATTGTAATGTAATAATACGGTATTTGTATGCAATAGATGAAGTTTTTTAATCAGACTGTCTGAAAAATACACGTTAAGCATTTTATAATTTGTTTTGGAAATAGTTTTCAAATGGCAAAAATGGCGTTAGGACATCTATAGGAGCAAACACACTGGGAATTTTGGCTACAAAAATTGCCGATATACATATACTGTAAGTTGACAGCGAAAATTTGGCTTTAAAACCTCTCGTATTGTTCTGGGAATGAAATAGTAAACAAGCCTGTTATCGCTTGCGCACGTCCGTGCGTAACTGCAGTACACGAAAAACTGATCAACACTATTCTTACTTCGCATAGTAGCACAAATTAAAGATCACTACACTCACGAACTAACACTTTTGACAAGCATTTGCAAAGTTACTAAGGCTTCCTGCAGGGCATAAAGTTTCATGTTACATGGCCATTGCATTCGCAAGTTACTTTTTCCTTGCGAATTATATACCTTACGATTACTGGAATTCAAATAATACTTAATTCACACAAGTAACCAGCTATTTATGATAAAATTTGCACAAGTAACCACAAGTAACCACAAGTAACCACAAGTAACCACGAACATTCTAAAATAAAGAATGATAATCTAATTTATTTTAATTTGCCATGGTTACTTGTGGTTACTTGTGGTTACTTGTGCTAACTTCTAAAATATAGAACTTTCGATATGGTTACTTGAGTAAAATCGTTTCCAAAGAACAATATCAGTATCATACATTGTTTACTTTGCTACTTGGTCTTTTTTACTGCCCTTTAATTTGGGATGAACTTTCCTAGCGAGAGAAATATGCCGCTCAGAGGGCATTTCCTGTTATTGTGCCTGCGAGCGTTTAGTTTAGAAATTGAGAACTTTCTATATAAACGATTTCAATGACTTTAAATGGCCATATAAACCTTGAACGTTTCTCTCAAACGCAGTTCTACTGATTCTGTGCGCAATGAAGAATGTTCATACTGGTTGTTCATTACCACTAGTATTGTAATATCAAAAATTCAACTGGAAATATAACGCAAGGGATAGTATAACATGCGCAAGCTGTTTGTGAAAGGATTGACATAAACGGCATATCGTTCACCCGAGGAATATTACGTGCCTGAAATTCAACCACATTCCATATTATTAATAGCTTTTTGTAGCAGTTTGTCATAGAAAATAGATTGTATCATTTCGAATGCCCATGTGGCATTCTAATATGAAACGAATAACTTTGTATTTGGGTCGCATTTTTCAGGCGCACGTGGTTTAACTAACATGTCATCATGAAGGTTTCATATTTCTGCTTAATTGCATTGAAGAAACAAAGTTCCTTTAAAAACAACAAACAATCTGCTTTAAAATAATGTTAGCACATCTAGTTAATGTCCCAAACCGAAAAACTTTATTTTTTATTGGCAATTGTAATGTAATAATACGGTATTTGTATGCAATAGATGAAGTTTTTTAATCAGACAATCAGTGACAAAAAACCCTGGGACACATCAAATGAATGGATTTTGTTACCAAAATGTGTTAACTTTACCCGTTGAACCCCCCTCCCCCCTTTTCAATGTTGTACTAATCGGCTGAGAAACAAACAGCAATGGTACGATGAAATAGAAATGTGTTTTTCTTTATCCAACATTGAATAGGGGGCAAGGGGGAGTAATGAATATTTTCAGTGAAGTGTCCCAATAATAATGTCACTGATTGTCTGAAAAATACACGTTAAGCATTTTATAATTTGTTTTGGAAATAGTTTTCAAATGGCAAAAATGGCGTTAGGACATCTATAGGAGCAAACACACTGGGAATTTTGACAACAAAAATTGCCGATATACATATACTGTAAGTTGACAGCGAAAATTTGGCTTTAAAACCTCTCGTATTGTTCTGGGAATGTAATAGTAAACAAGCCTGTTATCGCTTGCGCACGTCCGTGCGTAACTGCAGTACACGAAAAACTGATCAACACTATTCTTACTTCGCATAGTAGCACAAATTAAAGATCACTACACTCACGAACTAACACTTTTGACAAGCATTTGCAAAGTTACTAAGGCTTCCTGCAGGGCATAAAGTTTCACGTTACATGGCCATTGCATTCGCAAGTTACTTTTTCCTTGCTAATTATATACCTTACGATTACTGGAATTCAAATAATACTTAATTCACACAAGCAACCAGTTATTTATGATAAAATTTGCACAAGTAACCACAAGTAACCACATTCTAAAATAAAGAATGATAATCTAATTTATTTTAATTTGCCATGGTTACTTGTGGTTACTTGTGGTTACTTGTGCTAACTTCTAAAATATAGAACTTTCGATATGGTTACTTGAGTAAAATCGTTTCCAAAGAACAATATCAGTATCATACATTGTTTACTTTGCTACTTGGTCTTTTTTACTGCCCTTTAATTTGGGATGAACTTTACTAGCGAGAGAAATATGTCGCTCAGAGGGCATTTCCTGTTATTGTGCCTGCGAGCGTTTAGTTTAGAAATTGAGAACTTTCTATATAAACGATTTCAATGACTTTAAATGGCCATATAAACCTTGAACGTTTCTCTCAAACGCAGTTCTACTGATTCTGTGCGCAATGAAGATGTTCATACTGGTTGTTCATTACCACTAGTATTGTAATATCAAAAATTCAACAGGAAATATAACGCAAGGGATAGTATAACATGCGCAAGCTGTTTGTGAAAGGATTGACATAAACGGCATATCGTTCACCCGAGGAATATTACGTGACTGAAATTCAACCACATTCCATATTATTAATAGCTTTTTGTAGCAGTTTGTCATAGAAAATAGATTGTATCATTTCGAATGCCCATGTGGCATTCTAATATGAAACGAATAACTTTGTATTTGGGTCGCATTTTTCAGGCGCACGTGGTTTAACTAACATGTCATCATGAAGGTTTCATATTTCTGCTTAATTGCATTGAAGAAACAAAGTTCCTTTAAAAACAACAAACAATCTGCTTTAAAATAATGTTAGCACATCTAGTTAATGTCCCAAACCGAAAAACTTTATTTTTTATTGGCAATTGTAATGTAATAATACGGTATTTGTATGCAATAGATGAAGTTTTTTAATCAGACTGTCTGAAAAATACACGTTAAGCATTTTATAATTTGTTTTGGAAATAGTTTTCAAATGGCAAAAATGGCGTTAGGACATCTATAGGAGCAAACACACTGGGAATTTTGGCTACAAAAATTGCCGATATACATATACTGTAAGTTGACAGCGAAAATTTGGCTTTAAAACCTCTCGTATTGTTCTGGGAATGAAATAGTAAACAAGCCTGTTATCGCTTGCGCACGTCCGTGCGTAACTGCAGTACACGAAAAACTGATCAACACTATTCTTACTTCGCATAGTAGCACAAATTAAAGATCACTACACTCACGAACTAACACTTTTGACAAGCATTTGCAAAGTTACTAAGGCTTCCTGCAGGGCATAAAGTTTCATGTTACATGGCCATTGCATTCGCAAGTTACTTTTTCCTTGCGAATTATATACCTTACGATTACTGGAATTCAAATAATACTTAATTCACACAAGTAACCAGCTATTTATGATAAAATTTGCACAAGTAACCACAAGTAACCACAAGTAACCACAAGTAACCACGAACATTCTAAAATAAAGAATGATAATCTAATTTATTTTAATTTGCCATGGTTACTTGTGGTTACTTGTGGTTACTTGTGCTAACTTCTAAAATATAGAACTTTCGATATGGTTACTTGAGTAAAATCGTTTCCAAAGAACAATATCAGTATCATACATTGTTTACTTTGCTACTTGGTCTTTTTTACTGCCCTTTAATTTGGGATGAACTTTCCTAGCGAGAGAAATATGCCGCTCAGAGGGCATTTCCTGTTATTGTGCCTGCGAGCGTTTAGTTTAGAAATTGAGAACTTTCTATATAAAACGATTTCAATGACTTTAAATGGCCATATAAACCTTGAACGTTTCTCTCAAACGCAGTTCTACTGATTCTGTGCGCAATGAAGAATGTTCATACTGGTTGTTCATTACCACTAGTATTGTAATATCAAAAATTCAACTGGAAATATAACGCAAGGGATAGTATAACATGCGCAAGCTGTTTGTGAAAGGATTGACATAAACGGCATATCGTTCACCCGAGGAATATTACGTGCCTGAAATTCAACCACATTCCATATTATTAATAGCTTTTTGTAGCAGTTTGTCATAGAAAATAGATTGTATCATTTCGAATGCCCATGTGGCATTCTAATATGAAACGAATAACTTTGTATTTGGGTCGCATTTTTCAGGCGCACGTGGTTTAACTAACATGTCATCATGAAGGTTTCATATTTCTGCTTAATTGCATTGAAGAAACAAAGTTCCTTTAAAAACAACAAACAATCTGCTTTAAAATAATGTTAGCACATCTAGTTAATGTCCCAAACCGAAAAACTTTATTTTTTATTGGCAATTGTAATGTAATAATACGGTATTTGTATGCAATAGATGAAGTTTTTTAATCAGACAATCAGTGACAAAAAACCCTGGGACACATCAAATGAATGGATTTTGGTTACCAAAATGTGTTAACTTTACCCGTTGAACCCCCCTCCCCCCTTTTCAATGTTGTACTAATCGGCTGAGAAACAAACAGCAATGGTACGATGAAATAGAAATGTGTTTTTCTTTATCCAACATTGAATAGGGGGCAAGGGGGAGTAATGAATATTTTCAGTGAAGTGTCCCAATAATAATGTCACTGATTGTCTGAAAAATACACGTTAAGCATTTTATAATTTGTTTTGGAAATAGTTTTCAAATGGCAAAAATGGCGTTAGGACATCTATAGGAGCAAACACACTGGGAATTTTGACAACAAAAATTGCCGATATACATATACTGTAAGTTGACAGCGAAAATTTGGCTTTAAAACCTCTCGTATTGTTCTGGGAATGTAATAGTAAACAAGCCTGTTATCGCTTGCGCACGTCCGTGCGTAACTGCAGTACACGAAAAACTGATCAACACTATTCTTACTTCGCATAGTAGCACAAATTAAAGATCACTACACTCACGAACTAACACTTTTGACAAGCATTTGCAAAGTTACTAAGGCTTCCTGCAGGGCATAAAGTTTCACGTTACATGGCCATTGCATTCGCAAGTTACTTTTTCCTTGCTAATTATATACCTTACGATTACTGGAATTCAAATAATACTTAATTCACACAAGCAACCAGTTATTTATGATAAAATTTGCACAAGTAACCACAAGTAACCACATTCTAAAATAAAGAATGATAATCTAATTTATTTTAATTTGCCATGGTTACTTGTGGTTACTTGTGGTTACTTGTGCTAACTTCTAAAATATAGAACTTTCGATATGGTTACTTGAGTAAAATCGTTTCCAAAGAACAATATCAGTATCATACATTGTTTACTTTGCTACTTGGTCTTTTTTACTGCCCTTTAATTTGGGATGAACTTTACTAGCGAGAGAAATATGTCGCTCAGAGGGCATTTCCTGTTATTGTGCCTGCGAGCGTTTAGTTTAGAAATTGAGAACTTTCTATATAAACGATTTCAATGACTTTAAATGGCCATATAAACCTTGAACGTTTCTCTCAAACGCAGTTCTACTGATTCTGTGCGCAATGAAGATGTTCATACTGGTTGTTCATTACCACTAGTATTGTAATATCAAAAATTCAACAGGAAATATAACGCAAGGGATAGTATAACATGCGCAAGCTGTTTGTGAAAGGATTGACATAAACGGCATATCGTTCACCCGAGGAATATTACGTGACTGAAATTCAACCACATTCCATATTATTAATAGCTTTTTGTAGCAGTTTGTCATAGAAAATAGATTGTATCATTTCGAATGCCCATGTGGCATTCTAATATGAAACGAATAACTTTGTATTTGGGTCGCATTTTTCAGGCGCACGTGGTTTAACTAACATGTCATCATGAAGGTTTCATATTTCTGCTTAATTGCATTGAAGAAACAAAGTTCCTTTAAAAACAACAAACAATCTGCTTTAAAATAATGTTAGCACATCTAGTTAATGTCCCAAACCGAAAAACTTTATTTTTTATTGGCAATTGTAATGTAATAATACGGTATTTGTATGCAATAGATGAAGTTTTTTAATCAGACTGTCTGAAAAATACACGTTAAGCATTTTATAATTTGTTTTGGAAATAGTTTTCAAATGGCAAAAATGGCGTTAGGACATCTATAGGAGCAAACACACTGGGAATTTTGGCTACAAAAATTGCCGATATACATATACTGTAAGTTGACAGCGAAAATTTGGCTTTAAAACCTCTCGTATTGTTCTGGGAATGAAATAGTAAACAAGCCTGTTATCGCTTGCGCACGTCCGTGCGTAACTGCAGTACACGAAAAACTGATCAACACTATTCTTACTTCGCATAGTAGCACAAATTAAAGATCACTACACTCACGAACTAACACTTTTGACAAGCATTTGCAAAGTTACTAAGGCTTCCTGCAGGGCATAAAGTTTCATGTTACATGGCCATTGCATTCGCAAGTTACTTTTTCCTTGCGAATTATATACCTTACGATTACTGGAATTCAAATAATACTTAATTCACACAAGTAACCAGCTATTTATGATAAAATTTGCACAAGTAACCACAAGTAACCACAAGTAACCACAAGTAACCACGAACATTCTAAAATAAAGAATGATAATCTAATTTATTTTAATTTGCCATGGTTACTTGTGGTTACTTGTGGTTACTTGTGCTAACTTCTAAAATATAGAACTTTCGATATGGTTACTTGAGTAAAATCGTTTCCAAAGAACAATATCAGTATCATACATTGTTTACTTTGCTACTTGGTCTTTTTTACTGCCCTTTAATTTGGGATGAACTTTCCTAGCGAGAGAAATATGCCGCTCAGAGGGCATTTCCTGTTATTGTGCCTGCGAGCGTTTAGTTTATAAATTGAGAACTTTCTATATAAACGATTTCAATGACTTTAAATGGCCATATAAACCTTGAACGTTTCTCTCAAACGCAGTTCTACTGATTCTGTGCGCAATGAAGAATGTTCATACTGGTTGTTCATTACCACTAGTATTGTAATATCAAAAATTCAACTGGAAATATAACGCAAGGGATAGTATAACATGCGCAAGCTGTTTGTGAAAGGATTGACATAAACGGCATATCGTTCACCCGAGGAATATTACGTGCCTGAAATTCAACCACATTCCATATTATTAATAGCTTTTTGTAGCAGTTTGTCATAGAAAATAGATTGTATCATTTCGAATGCCCATGTGGCATTCTAATATGAAACGAATAACTTTGTATTTGGGTCGCATTTTTCAGGCGCACGTGGTTTAACTAACATGTCATCATGAAGGTTTCATATTTCTGCTTAATTGCATTGAAGAAACAAAGTTCCTTTAAAAACAACAAACAATCTGCTTTAAAATAATGTTAGCACATCTAGTTAATGTCCCAAACCGAAAAACTTTATTTTTTATTGGCAATTGTAATGTAATAATACGGTATTTGTATGCAATAGATGAAGTTTTTTAATCAGACAATCAGTGACAAAAAACCCTGGGACACATCAAATGAATGGATTTTGTTACCAAAATGTGTTAACTTTACCCGTTGAACCCCCCTCCCCCCTTTTCAATGTTGTACTAATCGGCTGAGAAACAAACAGCAATGGTACGATGAAATAGAAATGTGTTTTTCTTTATCCAACATTGAATAGGGGGCAAGGGGGAGTAATGAATATTTTCAGTGAAGTGTCCCAATAATAATGTCACTGATTGTCTGAAAAATACACGTTAAGCATTTTATAATTTGTTTTGGAAATAGTTTTCAAATGGCAAAAATGGCGTTAGGACATCTATAGGAGCAAACACACTGGGAATTTTGACAACAAAAATTGCCGATATACATATACTGTAAGTTGACAGCGAAAATTTGGCTTTAAAACCTCTCGTATTGTTCTGGGAATGTAATAGTAAACAAGCCTGTTATCGCTTGCGCACGTCCGTGCGTAACTGCAGTACACGAAAAACTGATCAACACTATTCTTACTTCGCATAGTAGCACAAATTAAAGATCACTACACTCACGAACTAACACTTTTGACAAGCATTTGCAAAGTTACTAAGGCTTCCTGCAGGGCATAAAGTTTCACGTTACATGGCCATTGCATTCGCAAGTTACTTTTTCCTTGCTAATTATATACCTTACGATTACTGGAATTCAAATAATACTTAATTCACACAAGCAACCAGTTATTTATGATAAAATTTGCACAAGTAACCACAAGTAACCACATTCTAAAATAAAGAATGATAATCTAATTTATTTTAATTTGCCATGGTTACTTGTGGTTACTTGTGGTTACTTGTGCTAACTTCTAAAATATAGAACTTTCGATATGGTTACTTGAGTAAAATCGTTTCCAAAGAACAATATCAGTATCATACATTGTTTACTTTGCTACTTGGTCTTTTTTACTGCCCTTTAATTTGGGATGAACTTTACTAGCGAGAGAAATATGCCGCTCAGAGGGCATTTCCTGTTATTGTGCCTGCGAGCGTTTAGTTTAGAAATTGAGAACTTTCTATATAAACGATTTCAATGACTTTAAATGGCCATATAAACCTTGAACGTTTCTCTCAAACGCAGTTCTACTGATTCTGTGCGCAATGAAGAATGTTCATACTGGTTGTTCATTACCACTAGTATTGTAATATCAAAAATTCAACTGGAAATATAACGCAAGGGATAGTATAACATGCGCAAGCTGTTTGTGAAAGGATTGACATAAACGGCATATCGTTCACCCGAGGAATATTACGTGCCTGAAATTCAACCACATTCCATATTATTAATAGCTTTTTGTAGCAGTTTGTCATAGAAAATAGATTGTATCATTTCGAATGCCCATGTGGCATTCTAATATGAAACGAATAACTTTGTATTTGGGTCGCATTTTTCAGGCGCACGTGGTTTAACTAACATGTCATCATGAAGGTTTCATATTTCTGCTTAATTGCATTGAAGAAACAAAGTTCCTTTAAAAACAACAAACAATCTGCTTTAAAATAATGTTAGCACATCTAGTTAATGTCCCAAACCGAAAAACTTTATTTTTTATTGGCAATTGTAATGTAATAATACGGTATTTGTATGCAATAGATGAAGTTTTTTAATCAGACAATCAGTGACAAAAAACCCTGGGACACATCAAATGAATGGATTTTGTTACCAAAATGTGTTAACTTTACCCGTTGAACCCCCCTCCCCCCTTTTCAATGTTGTACTAATCGGCTGAGAAACAAACAGCAATGGTACGATGAAATAGAAATGTGTTTTTCTTTATCCAACATTGAATAGGGGGCAAGGGGGAGTAATGAATATTTTCAGTGAAGTGTCCCAATAATAATGTCACTGATTGTCTGAAAAATACACGTTAAGCATTTTATAATTTGTTTTGGAAATAGTTTTCAAATGGCAAAAATGGCGTTAGGACATCTATAGGAGCAAACACACTGGGAATTTTGACAACAAAAATTGCCGATATACATATACTGTAAGTTGACAGCGAAAATTTGGCTTTAAAACCTCTCGTATTGTTCTGGGAATGTAATAGTAAACAAGCCTGTTATCGCTTGCGCACGTCCGTGCGTAACTGCAGTACACGAAAAACTGATCAACACTATTCTTACTTCGCATAGTAGCACAAATTAAAGATCACTACACTCACGAACTAACACTTTTGACAAGCATTTGCAAAGTTACTAAGGCTTCCTGCAGGGCATAAAGTTTCACGTTACATGGCCATTGCATTCGCAAGTTACTTTTTCCTTGCTAATTATATACCTTACGATTACTGGAATTCAAATAATACTTAATTCACACAAGCAACCAGTTATTTATGATAAAATTTGCACAAGTAACCACAAGTAACCACATTCTAAAATAAAGAATGATAATCTAATTTATTTTAATTTGCCATGGTTACTTGTGGTTACTTGTGGTTACTTGTGCTAACTTCTAAAATATAGAACTTTCGATATGGTTACTTGAGTAAAATCGTTTCCAAAGAACAATATCAGTATCATACATTGTTTACTTTGCTACTTGGTCTTTTTTACTGCCCTTTAATTTGGGATGAACTTTACTAGCGAGAGAAATATGCCGCTCAGAGGGCATTTCCTGTTATTGTGCCTGCGAGCGTTTAGTTTAGAAATTGAGAACTTTCTATATAAACGATTTCAATGACTTTAAATGGCCATATAAACCTTGAACGTTTCTCTCAAACGCAGTTCTACTGATTCTGTGCGCAATGAAGATGTTCATACTGGTTGTTCATTACCACTAGTATTGTAATATCAAAAATTCAACAGGAAATATAACGCAAGGGATAGTATAACATGCGCAAGCTGTTTGTGAAAGGATTGACATAAACGGCATATCGTTCACCCGAGGAATATTACGTGACTGAAATTCAACCACATTCCATATTATTAATAGCTTTTTGTAGCAGTTTGTCATAGAAAATAGATTGTATCATTTCGAATGCCCATGTGGCATTCTAATATGAAACGAATAACTTTGTATTTGGGTCGCATTTTTCAGGCGCACGTGGTTTAACTAACATGTCATCATGAAGGTTTCATATTTCTGCTTAATTGCATTGAAGAAACAAAGTTCCTTTAAAAACAACAAACAATCTGCTTTAAAATAATGTTAGCACATCTAGTTAATGTCCCAAACCGAAAAACTTTATTTTTTATTGGCAATTGTAATGTAATAATACGGTATTTGTATGCAATAGATGAAGTTTTTTAATCAGACTGTCTGAAAAATACACGTTAAGCATTTTATAATTTGTTTTGGAAATAGTTTTCAAATGGCAAAAATGGCGTTAGGACATCTATAGGAGCAAACACACTGGGAATTTTGGCTACAAAAATTGCCGATATACATATACTGTAAGTTGACAGCGAAAATTTGGCTTTAAAACCTCTCGTATTGTTCTGGGAATGAAATAGTAAACAAGCCTGTTATCGCTTGCGCACGTCCGTGCGTAACTGCAGTACACGAAAAACTGATCAACACTATTCTTACTTCGCATAGTAGCACAAATTAAAGATCACTACACTCACGAACTAACACTTTTGACAAGCATTTGCAAAGTTACTAAGGCTTCCTGCAGGGCATAAAGTTTCATGTTACATGGCCATTGCATTCGCAAGTTACTTTTTCCTTGCGAATTATATACCTTACGATTACTGGAATTCAAATAATACTTAATTCACACAAGTAACCAGCTATTTATGATAAAATTTGCACAAGTAACCACAAGTAACCACAAGTAACCACGAACATTCTAAAATAAAGAATGATAATCTAATTTATTTTAATTTGCCATGGTTACTTGTGGTTACTTGTGGTTACTTGTGCTAACTTCTAAAATATAGAACTTTCGATATGGTTACTTGAGTAAAATCGTTTCCAAAGAACAATATCAGTATCATACATTGTTTACTTTGCTACTTGGTCTTTTTTACTGCCCTTTAATTTGGGATGAACTTTCCTAGCGAGAGAAATATGCCGCTCAGAGGGCATTTCCTGTTATTGTGCCTGCGAGCGTTTAGTTTATAAATTGAGAACTTTCTATATAAACGATTTCAATGACTTTAAATGGCCATATAAACCTTGAACGTTTCTCTCAAACGCAGTTCTACTGATTCTGTGCGCAATGAAGAATGTTCATACTGGTTGTTCATTACCACTAGTATTGTAATATCAAAAATTCAACTGGAAATATAACGCAAGGGATAGTATAACATGCGCAAGCTGTTTGTGAAAGGATTGACATAAACGGCATATCGTTCACCCGAGGAATATTACGTGCCTGAAATTCAACCACATTCCATATTATTAATAGCTTTTTGTAGCAGTTTGTCATAGAAAATAGATTGTATCATTTCGAATGCCCATGTGGCATTCTAATATGAAACGAATAACTTTGTATTTGGGTCGCATTTTTCAGGCGCACGTGGTTTAACTAACATGTCATCATGAAGGTTTCATATTTCTGCTTAATTGCATTGAAGAAACAAAGTTCCTTTAAAAACAACAAACAATCTGCTTTAAAATAATGTTAGCACATCTAGTTAATGTCCCAAACCGAAAAACTTTATTTTTTATTGGCAATTGTAATGTAATAATACGGTATTTGTATGCAATAGATGAAGTTTTTTAATCAGACAATCAGTGACAAAAAACCCTGGGACACATCAAATGAATGGATTTTGTTACCAAAATGTGTTAACTTTACCCGTTGAACCCCCCTCCCCCCTTTTCAATGTTTGTACTAATCGGCTGAGAAACAAACAGCAATGGTACGATGAAATAGAAATGTGTTTTTCTTTATCCAACATTGAATAGGGGGCAAGGGGGAGTAATGAATATTTTCAGTGAAGTGTCCCAATAATAATGTCACTGATTGTCTGAAAAATACACGTTAAGCATTTTATAATTTGTTTTGGAAATAGTTTTCAAATGGCAAAAATGGCGTTAGGACATCTATAGGAGCAAACACACTGGGAATTTTGACAACAAAAATTGCCGATATACATATACTGTAAGTTGACAGCGAAAATTTGGCTTTAAAACCTCTCGTATTGTTCTGGGAATGTAATAGTAAACAAGCCTGTTATCGCTTGCGCACGTCCGTGCGTAACTGCAGTACACGAAAAACTGATCAACACTATTCTTACTTCGCATAGTAGCACAAATTAAAGATCACTACACTCACGAACTAACACTTTTGACAAGCATTTGCAAAGTTACTAAGGCTTCCTGCAGGGCATAAAGTTTCACGTTACATGGCCATTGCATTCGCAAGTTACTTTTTCCTTGCTAATTATATACCTTACGATTACTGGAATTCAAATAATACTTAATTCACACAAGCAACCAGTTATTTATGATAAAATTTGCACAAGTAACCACAAGTAACCACATTCTAAAATAAAGAATGATAATCTAATTTATTTTAATTTGCCATGGTTACTTGTGGTTACTTGTGGTTACTTGTGCTAACTTCTAAAATATAGAACTTTCGATATGGTTACTTGAGTAAAATCGTTTCCAAAGAACAATATCAGTATCATACATTGTTTACTTTGCTACTTGGTCTTTTTTACTGCCCTTTAATTTGGGATGAACTTTACTAGCGAGAGAAATATGCCGCTCAGAGGGCATTTCCTGTTATTGTGCCTGCGAGCGTTTAGTTTAGAAATTGAGAACTTTCTATATAAACGATTTCAATGACTTTAAATGGCCATATAAACCTTGAACGTTTCTCTCAAACGCAGTTCTACTGATTCTGTGCGCAATGAAGAATGTTCATACTGGTTGTTCATTACCACTAGTATTGTAATATCAAAAATTCAACTGGAAATATAACGCAAGGGATAGTATAACATGCGCAAGCTGTTTGTGAAAGGATTGACATAAACGGCATATCGTTCACCCGAGGAATATTACGTGCCTGAAATTCAACCACATTCCATATTATTAATAGCTTTTTGTAGCAGTTTGTCATAGAAAATAGATTGTATCATTTCGAATGCCCATGTGGCATTCTAATATGAAACGAATAACTTTGTATTTGGGTCGCATTTTTCAGGCGCACGTGGTTTAACTAACATGTCATCATGAAGGTTTCATATTTCTGCTTAATTGCATTGAAGAAACAAAGTTCCTTTAAAAACAACAAACAATCTGCTTTAAAATAATGTTAGCACATCTAGTTAATGTCCCAAACCGAAAAACTTTATTTTTTATTGGCAATTGTAATGTAATAATACGGTATTTGTATGCAATAGATGAAGTTTTTTAATCAGACAATCAGTGACAAAAAACCCTGGGACACATCAAATGAATGGATTTTGTTACCAAAATGTGTTAACTTTACCCGTTGAACCCCCCTCCCCCCTTTTCAATGTTGTACTAATCGGCTGAGAAACAAACAGCAATGGTACGATGAAATAGAAATGTGTTTTTCTTTATCCAACATTGAATAGGGGGCAAGGGGGAGTAATGAATATTTTCAGTGAAGTGTCCCAATAATAATGTCACTGATTGTCTGAAAAATACACGTTAAGCATTTTATAATTTGTTTTGGAAATAGTTTTCAAATGGCAAAAATGGCGTTAGGACATCTATAGGAGCAAACACACTGGGAATTTTGACAACAAAAATTGCCGATATACATATACTGTAAGTTGACAGCGAAAATTTGGCTTTAAAACCTCTCGTATTGTTCTGGGAATGTAATAGTAAACAAGCCTGTTATCGCTTGCGCACGTCCGTGCGTAACTGCAGTACACGAAAAACTGATCAACACTATTCTTACTTCGCATAGTAGCACAAATTAAAGATCACTACACTCACGAACTAACACTTTTGACAAGCATTTGCAAAGTTACTAAGGCTTCCTGCAGGGCATAAAGTTTCACGTTACATGGCCATTGCATTCGCAAGTTACTTTTTCCTTGCTAATTATATACCTTACGATTACTGGAATTCAAATAATACTTAATTCACACAAGCAACCAGTTATTTATGATAAAATTTGCACAAGTAACCACAAGTAACCACATTCTAAAATAAAGAATGATAATCTAATTTATTTTAATTTGCCATGGTTACTTGTGGTTACTTGTGGTTACTTGTGCTAACTTCTAAAATATAGAACTTTCGATATGGTTACTTGAGTAAAATCGTTTCCAAAGAACAATATCAGTATCATACATTGTTTACTTTGCTACTTGGTCTTTTTTACTGCCCTTTAATTTGGGATGAACTTTACTAGCGAGAGAAATATGCCGCTCAGAGGGCATTTCCTGTTATTGTGCCTGCGAGCGTTTAGTTTAGAAATTGAGAACTTTCTATATAAACGATTTCAATGACTTTAAATGGCCATATAAACCTTGAACGTTTCTCTCAAACGCAGTTCTACTGATTCTGTGCGCAATGAAGATGTTCATACTGGTTGTTCATTACCACTAGTATTGTAATATCAAAAATTCAACAGGAAATATAACGCAAGGGATAGTATAACATGCGCAAGCTGTTTGTGAAAGGATTGACATAAACGGCATATCGTTCACCCGAGGAATATTACGTGACTGAAATTCAACCACATTCCATATTATTAATAGCTTTTTGTAGCAGTTTGTCATAGAAAATAGATTGTATCATTTCGAATGCCCATGTGGCATTCTAATATGAAACGAATAACTTTGTATTTGGGTCGCATTTTTCAGGCGCACGTGGTTTAACTAACATGTCATCATGAAGGTTTCATATTTCTGCTTAATTGCATTGAAGAAACAAAGTTCCTTTAAAAACAACAAACAATCTGCTTTAAAATAATGTTAGCACATCTAGTTAATGTCCCAAACCGAAAAACTTTATTTTTTATTGGCAATTGTAATGTAATAATACGGTATTTGTATGCAATAGATGAAGTTTTTTAATCAGACTGTCTGAAAAATACACGTTAAGCATTTTATAATTTGTTTTGGAAATAGTTTTCAAATGGCAAAAATGGCGTTAGGACATCTATAGGAGCAAACACACTGGGAATTTTGGCTACAAAAATTGCCGATATACATATACTGTAAGTTGACAGCGAAAATTTGGCTTTAAAACCTCTCGTATTGTTCTGGGAATGAAATAGTAAACAAGCCTGTTATCGCTTGCGCACGTCCGTGCGTAACTGCAGTACACGAAAAACTGATCAACACTATTCTTACTTCGCATAGTAGCACAAATTAAAGATCACTACACTCACGAACTAACACTTTTGACAAGCATTTGCAAAGTTACTAAGGCTTCCTGCAGGGCATAAAGTTTCATGTTACATGGCCATTGCATTCGCAAGTTACTTTTTCCTTGCGAATTATATACCTTACGATTACTGGAATTCAAATAATACTTAATTCACACAAGTAACCAGCTATTTATGATAAAATTTGCACAAGTAACCACAAGTAACCACAAGTAACCACAAGTAACCACGAACATTCTAAAATAAAGAATGATAATCTAATTTATTTTAATTTGCCATGGTTACTTGTGGTTACTTGTGGTTACTTGTGCTAACTTCTAAAATATAGAACTTTCGATATGGTTACTTGAGTAAAATCGTTTCCAAAGAACAATATCAGTATCATACATTGTTTACTTTGCTACTTGGTCTTTTTTACTGCCCTTTAATTTGGGATGAACTTTCCTAGCGAGAGAAATATGCCGCTCAGAGGGCATTTCCTGTTATTGTGCCTGCGAGCGTTTAGTTTAGAAATTGAGAACTTTCTATATAAACGATTTCAATGACTTTAAATGGCCATATAAACCTTGAACGTTTCTCTCAAACGCAGTTCTACTGATTCTGTGCGCAATGAAGAATGTTCATACTGGTTGTTCATTACCACTAGTATTGTAATATCAAAAATTCAACAGGAAATATAACGCAAGGGATAGTATAACATGCGCAAGCTGTTTGTGAAAGGATTGACATAAACGGCATATCGTTCACCCGAGGAATATTACGTGCCTGAAATTCAACCACATTCCATATTATTAATAGCTTTTTGTAGCAGTTTGTCATAGAAAATAGATTGTATCATTTCGAATGCCCATGTGGCATTCTAATATGAAACGAATAACTTTGTATTTGGGTCGCATTTTTCAGGCGCACGTGGTTTAACTAACATGTCATCATGAAGGTTTCATATTTCTGCTTAATTGCATTGAAGAAACAAAGTTCCTTTAAAAACAACAAACAATCTGCTTTAAAATAATGTTAGCACATCTAGTTAATGTCCCAAACCGAAAAACTTTATTTTTTATTGGCAATTGTAATGTAATAATACGGTATTTGTATGCAATAGATGAAGTTTTTTAATCAGACAATCAGTGACAAAAAACCCTGGGACACATCAAATGAATGGATTTTGTTACCAAAATGTGTTAGCTTTACCCGTTGAACCCCCCTCCCCCCTTTTCAATGTTGTACTAATCGGTTGAGAAACAAACAGCAATGGTACGATGAAATAGAAATGTGTTTTTCTTTATCCAACATTGAATAGGGGGCAAGGGGGAGTAATGAATATTTTCAGTGAAGTGTCCCAATAATAATGTCACTGATTGTCTGAAAAATACACGTTAAGCATTTTATAATTTGTTTTGGAAATAGTTTTCAAATGGCAAAAATGGCGTTAGGACATCTATAGGAGCAAACACACTGGGAATTTTGACAACAAAATTGCCGATATACATATACTGTAAGTTGACAGCGAAAATTTGGCTTTAAAACCTCTCGTATTGTTCTGGGAATGTAATAGTAAACAAGCCTGTTATCGCTTGCGCACGTCCGTGCGTAACTGCAGTACACGAAAAACTGATCAACACTATTCTTACTTCGCATAGTAGCACAAATTAAAGATCACTACACTCACGAACTAACACTTTTGACAAGCATTTGCAAAGTTACTAAGGCTTCCTGCAGGGCATAAAGTTTCACGTTACATGGCCATTGCATTCGCAAGTTACTTTTTCCTTGCTAATTATATACCTTACGATTACTGGAATTCAAATAATACTTAATTCACACAAGCAACCAGTTATTTATGATAAAATTTGCACAAGTAACCACAAGTAACCACAAGTAACCACATTCTAAAATAAAGAATGATAATCTAATTTATTTTAATTTGCCATGGTTACTTGTGGTTACTTGTGGTTACTTGTGCTAACTTCTAAAATATAGAACTTTCGATATGGTTACTTGAGTAAAATCGTTTCCAAAGAACAATATCAGTATCATACATTGTTTACTTTGCTACTTGGTCTTTTTTACTGCCCTTTAATTTGGGATGAACTTTCCTAGCGAGAGAAATATGCCGCTCAGAGGGCATTTCCTGTTATTGTGCCTGCGAGCGTTTAGTTTAGAAATTGAGAACTTTCTATATAAACGATTTCAATGACTTTAAATGGCCATATAAACCTTGAACGTTTCTCTCAAACGCAGTTCTACTGATTCTGTGCGCAATGAAGATGTTCATACTGGTTGTTCATTACCACTAGTATTGTAATATCAAACATTCAACAGGAAATATAACGCAAGGGATAGTATAACATGCGCAAGCTGTTTGTGAAAGGATTGACATAAAAAAAAATATCGTTCACCCGAGGAATATTACGTGCCTGAAATTCAACCACATTCCATATTATTAATAGCTTTTTGTAGCAGTTTGTCATAGAAAATAGATTGTATCATTTCGAATGCCCATGTGGCATTCTAATATGAAACGAATAACTTTGTATTTGGGTCGCATTTTTCAGGCGCACGTGGTTTAACTAACATGTCATCATGAAGGTTTCATATTTCTGCTTAATTGCATTGAAGAAACAAAGTTCCTTTAAAAACAACAAACAATCTGCTTTAAAATAATGTTAGCACATCTAGTTAATGTCCCAAACCGAAAAACTTTATTTTTTATTGGCAATTGTAATGTAATAATACGGTATTTGTATGCAATAGATGAAGTTTTTTAATCAGACAATCAGTGACAAAAAACCCTGGGACACATCAAATGAATGGATTTTGTTACCAAAATGTGTTAGCTTTACCCGTTGAACCCCCCTCCCCCCTTTTCAATGTTGTACTAATCGGTTGAGAAACAAACAGCAATGGTACGATGAAATAGAAATGTGTTTTTCTTTATCCAACATTGAATAGGGGGCAAGGGGGAGTAATGAATATTTTCAGTGAAGTGTCCCAATAATAATGTCACTGATTGTAGAGATTATTCTAATTAATTTTCTAAAACTGGCATCGAGTGCTTAATGCATGGAAATTACAATGTTCTACCGATGGGGTATTTGTATCCTAGTTCCTTGGATAAAATGCAGGGTGTTTATGACGTCAAACTGATTTGAAAATGCAACATTGAAGAATGCGGTATATACTCGCTTAGAGGCAATCAACAGCCTGAGAATGACATTTGTGCTCCCCATCATCTTACATAGGTACAATGTCTCTAACATTTACAATGCTCTCATTCTATAGCTTAAATATTTTACTTTTATTTTTATTTTCAATTTAGAAATTTGTTATACAACAAGATACCTGTCATTCCGATACAAGTTTTCGAGTATATAACAATATTACATCATCTGTAAGTAGTCTATTATTTTGGAAGGAAAATTTCGAGTGTTGGAATATAGCCTTCCGGCTGGAGTTGACCCCGCGACCCTGCGATGCTAGACTGCTCTGACCACTGAGCTACGGAAACCGTTGCCGAGAGCGTAGTCACGAGTTCTGTATATATGGTGGTGGTAATGCCGGGATAAGATTCTGGGTATATTATAGGTAATATTTGGCATTTCACTCGATCAAACCACATGTTGAAAGGATTTATGGTGAAGGAAAATTTCGAGTGTTGGAATACATACATTTTAAGACCAAACCGGACCAGTTACGAAAAATGCAACTTCAAGACATTCCGGCTGGAATTGAATCCACGACCCTGCGATGGTAGTGCAGTGCTCTGTCCACTAAGCTACACAGGCCGTTGCCGAGAGCCTAGTCACGAGATTTGTATATATATATATAGTGGTGGTAATGCCGGGATAAGTTTCTTGGTATATACCAAGTAATATTTCGCATTTCACTCGATTTACATGTTTGGTTAAAATGTATATTATATTCCAACACTCGAAATTTTCCTTCACCATAAATCTTTAGAACATAAATCTTTACAGTTTTATCGAGTGAAATGCCCAATATTACTTATAATATACCCCGAATCTTATCCCGGCATTACCACCACTATGTATACAGAACTCGTGACTAGACTCTCAGCAACGGCCTCCTTAGCTCAGTGGTCAGAGCACTGCACTAGCATCGCAGGGTCGCGGGATCAATTTCAGCCAGAAGGCCTTGAAGTTGCATTTTTCGCAACTGGTCACGGCTTCGCTCTGTGAGTTGGCGTGGGTGTCCTTTAGCGATAATGCAATACCCATTACCCTTGTGGTAGTTTGAGCATTCTGGCCCTATAACGTTTCACGCTCTCCGGATGTGCGCATGACTGCTATTGTCACACAAGCGGTTAATTGTCACCGGCAATCGCTTGGGTATAAATAGTTCTCATGTCATATATAGATTGCACCAGCTACACTTCTCGAGTGAAGGAGTCCAAACCGCGTAATCAGAAAAATGTATATGCCGTGGTTGGGTTTCGAACTCACGACATTGAGATACTACAGTAGATACTAGTTTATTTATCTCAAAGGTTCGAAACCCAACCACGGCAAGCAGATATTTCTGGTTTCAGATCTTTTAAAGGTTTGGACTCATTCACTCGAGAACATCCCATCATATTACCGACTGACAACATCACAACATCACAACATCATATATATATATATATATATATATATATATATATATATATATATATATATATATATATATATATATATATATATATATATATATATATATATATATATATCGTGTGGCATCAAGGGTGACTGTAAATAGCAGTTACCTTCATCCTGCTCATCAGCACTACACTGATGAGGCCCAAAAGGCCGAAACGGTACCGTCTGTAGTTATATATATATATATATATATATATATATATATATATATATATATATATATATATATATACTCAGACACAGCGGCTTCAACCACAACCTACATTACGACCCCCAACCCACGACCACAAAACGCCGTAGGAGCAGGAACATCACTTCGTTCAACCCGCCATACAACTCAAACGTCGCCACAGATATCGGCCATAAGTTCCTGAAGGCAGTGGACGAGTGCTTTCCGAAAAACCATCCCCTCCACAAGCTGCTCAATCGTAACACAGTGAAGCTGAGTTACAGTTGCATGCCGAATGTGCAGTCCATCATCTCTTCACATAATAAGCGCATACACAAGAAGCAGAGAAAAACAAAGAGCCAGAGCCCGAATGCAACTGCCGGCAGAAGAACAGCTGCCCACTGAAGGGAAAGTGCCTGACCAAAGCTGTAGTGTATCAAGCCACCGTCACAAATACCGAAAACAACGAGAACCAAACCTATGTCGGACTGACGGAGACCACATTCAAGACTAGATATCTTAATCACACATCGTCATTCAGAAACAAACATAAGAAACTCGCCACGGAACTAAGTAAGCACATTTGGTCTTTGAAAGAAACTAACACCCCTCACACAATAAACATGAAAATCCTCAAAAAATGCCAACCCTACTCCAACAAATCAAAACACTGTAACTTATGCTCCACGAAAAATTTATAATTATCTACCACCCCGAACTCAGCTCCCTCAACAAACGAAATGAATTAATCTCCACCTGCCGTCATCGTAAGAAATATATTTTATGTAAATATCCTACGTAATTTACCACGAACTGTAATACGATCCCTATTTTACCACGCATCTCATGTATATATTCTGCTAAGCTGTAAATATTTGTCATTCACCTGACGAGTGTGGCAAGCTTCGGCTAGCCATACGAAACAAATTTGTAGCGAATAAATTTCAATGAAATAACCAGTGTTTTCACCTTGTTAATTTCGCTCTGCGTTCACGCATCGAGCACTACTATATATGCGCAAATGATCTTGAACCCGATAGTTTCTATCATCACACTACTATATATATATATATATATATATATATATATATATATATATATATATATATATATATATATATATATATATATATATATATATATATATATATATAATATATATATATATATATATATATATATATATATATATATATATATATATATATATATATATATATATATATATATATATATATATATATATATATATATAGATAGATAGATAGATAGATAGATAGATAGATAGATAGATATATTATAAATCCAGTAATTGTAGACAGGCATTATTCCAATAACAATTTTTAATAAGTTAAACAATTTTAATTTCCGCGTTGTCTCTGTCTAAAAAACGTTAAAAAGGTGGACGTTTCGGTCAGGATAATGTGACCTTCGTCAGCGAAATACTGATGATCTAAAAAACACTGCTTATATATTAAGAGAAGTTAAAATATTTAAGATTTAAGAATAATGTTGTAGACCGAAGGTAAATTAATGTATTCATTAAAAGTCATCGGTTCGCACATTGAATGCCATGCTTCCAAATTTAGCCGTTGAAACCATTGTTCGCATCGATCAATAATTTGGACATTGTCCAAGTCAATGTTATGTTTTGTCTCTAAAAAATGTTTGCCCAAAAGGGAATTCTTGTCTGCCTTTGCGATTGCGTGGCTATGTTCTTTAATTCTTGTTTTTAGGGCACGGGATGTTTGGCCAATGTATACAGCATCACAGTCTTTGCAGTTGATTTTGTATACGACGTGAGTTGTGTTATTTCGATTAGGTTGGTCTTTCCGTTTTCGGAAAATTGTGGATAAGGTCTTGATAGGTTTAAATGCCACTTTAATGCTGTGTCTCCCAAGCAATTTAGAAATTCTTTCTGACATACCTTGTACATATGGTAATGTGATCAGTGGTTGACTTTTTCAATGATCAGTTTCGCTTAAAACGGTGGTGGGTTCTTCTCGGGTGGTGGCAGGCTGCACCGAAATTCCGTCAATCCTCATATTCAGTTTACTTTTGAACAAGAAACAGACAGATCGATTTCCTTCTTATACACCGTAACAACACGACAACAAAACAGCCACATCGAGCTTTCAGTATACAGGAAACCCACACATACGGACAAGTACCTCGATTTCAAATCAGCCCATCCTTTACAGCACAAACGTTCAGTAATTGACCGCGCAATAAAA
This sequence comes from Chrysogorgia sp. JL179-B06, assembly GCA_035772405.1. NCBI lineage: Eukaryota > Metazoa > Cnidaria > Anthozoa > Scleralcyonacea > Chrysogorgiidae > Chrysogorgia > Chrysogorgia sp. JL179-B06. The sequence continues at coordinate 1,068,068 of JAYKKM010000023.1, read as the reverse complement.
ATTTCTTCTTCCAACGAAAGACGTTCTACCGAAATCCAACATATTTTTCAAGCCTTATCTATCAATGGTTATCCCAAAACGTTTTTAAAAAGTTGCTTAACTCGAAGTCTGCAGCCTGCCACCACACGAGAAGAACCTACCACCGTTTTAAGCGAAACCGAAAGTCGACCACTGATCACATTACCATATGTATACAAGGTATGTCAGAAAGAATTTCTAAATTGCTTAAGACACACAGCATTAAAGTGGCATTTAAACCTATCAAGACCTTATCCACAATTTTCAGAAAACCGAAAGACCAACCTAATCGAAATAACACAACTCACGTCGTATACAAAATCAACTGCAAAGACTGTGATGCCGTATACATTGGCCAAACATCCCGTGCCCTAAAAACAAGAATTAAAGAACATAGCCACGCAATCGCAAAGGCAAACAAGAATTCCCTTTTGGCCAAACATTTTTAGAGACAAAAGATAACATTGACTTGGACAATGTCCAAATTATTGATCGATGCGAACAATGGTTTCAACGGCTAAATTTGGAAGCATGGCATTCAATGTGCGAACCGACGTCTTTTAATGAACACATTAATTTAACTTCTCTTAATATATAAGCAGTGTTTTTTAGATCATCAGTATTTCGCTGACGAATGTCACAGTACCCTGACCGAAACGTCCACCTTTTAACGTTTTTTAGACAGAGACAACAAATTAAAAAAAATATTTTAACTTATTAAAAATTGTTATATATATATATATATATATATATATATATATATATATATATATATATATATATATATATATATATATATATATATATATATATATATATATATATATATATATATATTGAAAGGATTTATGGTGAAGGAAAATTTCGAGTGTTGGAATACATACATTTTAAGACCAAACCGGGACCAGTTGCGAAAAATGCAACTTAGCGGCCTTCCGGTAGGAATTGAACCCGCGACCCTGCGATTGCTAGTGCAGCGCTCTGACCACTGAGCTACGGAAGCCGTTGCCGAGAGCCTAGTCACGAGTTCTGTATATATGGTGGTAATGCCGGGATAAGAATATATATATATATATATATATATATATATATATATATATATATATATATATATATATATATATATATATATATATATATATATATATATACAGTCATTCTCAAAAAGGTTGTCCAAGTCAAGTATACCGATATACATATATACCTATCACGTGTCACATTAAATATGCGTTAACGCGCGTGGTATTTAAAGTTTAGTGTAGGCAACCGTATAGGCAAAGGAACTGCAGTATTTGACAAACAACGCAAGATGCCACGACCATACTCGGATAACTTGAGATGGAAAATGGTTTATCAACATTCGGAGTTATTTGTTTGTCCGAAAACTGTCTACTGTACCTGTTCTTTAACACAGGTGATGTAAGGCCTTGTTGTCTTTGTCGTTTAAGTCATGGAAGTATAACATTATATCTGCAGGAGGAGTACGTTATTATGGATTCTATCCTTCAAAATCCTAATTTCAGTTACATGAAATAGCAACTGAAATAATCAATTCAACTTGTTCTACATTTAGTGCAGAGACTTAATTTAAAGCTATTCACAGGATTGGAATTACACGCAAGAAGGTAACAACGATGACTAAAATCTTGCTTATCAGTCGTACTGTATTTGCCATTTCTTTTCTCGTGTGAACACTAAATGTACTTGTATAAAACTGATGGTGTAAACTATTTATTTACGAATGAAAACATTCATGTATGATGTATGCAAACTTCTTGGATAGGTGCAGCGAATTGCGTATCAGCGAAATGAACGTCTCAGGCAATGATTCAAAGCTGAAATGAGCATTTTTAACCAACTGGTTTTACTGAATGAAACAGGCATTGTCAGTTGTATAGTTACATCAATTTTACTACCTACTTAAAATCAGATTTTCCAGTGTGTGATAACGGTCCTGATTTTCTTTTCCTGGTATAGGACAAACGAATCGGTCGGCAATGGAGGAGCGCGTTCACTATTTATAGAACCAAAACTCAGACAAACAAACCGAAATTGACTCTCAAGGGATTCCTAACGACTCTTAGTTTTCTATTGTTTGGAATGCAATAATTATAGCAAACTCAGACAAACATACATACTGACGTCATTGCCAAGCGCTTCGCTATATGGATATAGTCCTACACTGTTATTTTCAAGGAGTCAATTTGACTCCGGCAAGGGAGTCAAAATAACTCCCTTTGGTGGAGTAAAAATTTCGGAGTTGATTTGACTCCTATCTTGGAGTTAATTTAACTCCAACAGATTGCATAATTTTAATTCTACTCCATGTGGAGTCATTTTAACTCCACCATGGGAGTAAAACTAACTCTTACTTTGGAGTCAAATTAGTGGAGTTATTTCTACTCCACTTTGATTGACCACAGGAGTCATTTTAACTCCACCATTGCAGTGATTTCAACTATATATATTTGATATAGAGTTGAAAATTACCTAATAATTGTATGTGTTAAAATTTTATCCCTGCAGATAAAACAAAAGATTTGAGCCAATTTTCCAGTTATCGCAGGAACAGGATTGCAGCTCGTTGTGAGTACAGGTGCTTGGATTTTTAAATTAACAAGAACTTGCACTTGCTTGTTTGCTCTCTGTGAGTTCTTTTTAATTAAATGCAAGTACTTGCAGCGACACTGTTTTTGTGATGACTGGAAAAGAGGGTTTAGAATGTAAAAAGGCAGTGACTCGTACATACTTTATTATAATCAATACAACTCTCATTTTTATTGTTTATTAATGTTGACAACAACAGAATTATATCTAAATGAAACTTAAGTACTATTTGGATCTAGGTCATATCTTAGACAGATAAATTTATTCTGAGTTCGAACTCCAAATGGCTTGCATTGACTTAAAGGCAAAATACATGAAAAGTTGTTAAAATAAGAAACTTGTATTGTTGGGTTAGCTGTAGAAGCAATTTCATAGCACTGGAAGTGCTCACTAAAAGCAACCGTTTGCTTTGCCGTCACAATGAAAATTATATCTCTTATACATTTGTTAATAACAAAAATCTTATTAACTTCCCAAAACTTAGGCAGTTCATCTCCTGTGTGTCCAATATGAAGAGTAACACCAACTTTGTATTTTATCCCATGTATAGATACCCATCTTGCTCTAATAGAGAGAAAATATGGGTGAAGGTCATTCTAAATACCAGACCAATTGAATATAATTATTTTATAAAATATTTTAGCTGAGAAATATTTTGCACAAAAGGCATGTCACACACTTACTCATAAATAGGCGTTTGAGGGGTAGCATCTGCGTTCTCTGCTTTTACAAGGTCGTCAAAATCCACATCACCAACATAACAGTTTCGCCCTAAGATAAGCAAGTTGTTATGGTTGTAGTAATTGCAACCACCTGACTTAAGCAACCACTGGTCAAAATTACCAAGTTCATTCTGGTTTTTGGTCTAACTTGCCGTAACGATTAACTTGGCATTTTTGGTGGTCACATAGGAGAGGTTTGACTTTTTACAACATAGTTTTTGTAGAATCTTACCTGGTCCAATTTGAATTCCTTTTTCAATAAAAGAGGACATACTTCCCTCTTGTGATTGAAGTCGGTAGCATATAGTCTCTTGATGCCTTTTGGCCAATGAAAAGGGAAGATTGACAAAATTGCCAATCAATACTGCCAACCGCTTGAAATAATGGTGCTTCGCCTCATAGCGCATGCACCAACTTGCAACAAGAGGACCAAGCCTAATTTAGAAAACAGATTAAAAAAAATCATAATAATGCAATTATATAAATTTCACGATGATTCATCCGTAATCAAGGTTGACAACTATAGTAAGGCCAAAAATGCACGTTTTCTGGTCCAGACATTTTTCTGGGAATTACTGTGAGTCTGTGCCACATGCTCTTAAAGATGGGTTATTGAATGTTTTTAATAACACTTCCCAAAGGCAACCTGACATACCACTACCAGTTTTCATACAATTTTGTACAGTATATCTGATGAATATGATAAATGTTAATATCCAGTCCAGACATTTCACTAGTATAATAAGGGGATATACTTCATGGTAACAATACATATATAGTCTCCCACCGTATTTTACGGTTATTGTTAGGGTTATGGTTAGGATTAGAGTTACGGTTAGGGGTAGGGTTAGGATTAGGGTTAGGATTTGGGTTACGGTTGGGGTTAGGGGTATAAAAAACAGATGGAAATCCGGTCTAGTGTTACCATGAAATATATACCATAATAAGTGTCCAAAGTTAAAAGAAGAGTTAAAAACGTATAAATATACTCACTGCAGTATAGTTCTTGGCATGTGGATCATATAGTGCATTTTTGGGATGACGGAGCAATGAGGGAAAAGTTCCTTGAATTTTTCATGGTGATCTTGGATGAGCATTTGCAAATATGGAACTTGGTTTTTGCTTATGCTTGGGGAAAATGCAATTCTGATAATCTGCAAGAGGGTGCATAACAATTCCCAGTGTTCATCTTCTTCTGGTATGAACTCCCCAACAAGAAGAGGTAGATAAAGGGCAAGGCACCACATTTGGTTAGCTATAAAGGAAAATATCTTAGTGATAACAATATTACCACCAAAAACAAAATATCAGACATTAGTAGTGTTCACTACTCTGGCTTAAAAAGTATACAGCTTATATTCCAATGTTTCGACACTCCACTCTAGCTCTAGTGTCTTCATCAGGAAGATCTAATCACAGAATATGACATTACTTACAATATTGACAAGATGCAAATTGATAAACTCTCTCTGCCCTGATGAAGACACCATGCAGAGCCCCAGGGTGTCGAAACATTGGGTCATTTTGGTGTAATGTTTTGGTGACATTTGAAAAATGTTAAGCCAAAGTCGCAACATTTTCTCAAGTAGTAATTAGTTAATCTAATAAGCATAATTACCATGTTGTTTAAGGCTGTTATCACTTGAGAGAAGTCTTTTTCTTTGAATTTCTGCTGGTTTGTTTGTGTCATTGTGATAGCCATAATCGAATGTTGTTATTCTGTTGTTCAATGTTTCAAGTGTGAAGAACTTCTTTTCAATCACATAAACCTTCAGAATCTCCTTAATTGTATACTGAAGTACACCTTCAAGGATATCATGCATCGCATCAGCTGGGAGGCCACCAATTACATGATAATATCTTGAGTTGTTCAGTATAGAACACTTGTTCAAACCATATGTTTTTTTGAAGTGTTCACACTGAATTAACCGTTGGCACTGTATATTATAACTTTCCTTAGTGCGAAGAACAAAACTGTCTTCATTGAACTATAATTTTAAGAAATATATATATCATGAGATTTAGGGCATGGCTAATAATAACAGAAATATATGTCAAGTATGTTGATTTTTGGCATTGGTATCTAATTACCTGTGTTTGTATTTCTGCACCAAGTGCCATGCAAACTCGACATTTTCGGTGGGCTTGTGACCCTTGCTTGAACCCACCAATAAACTGTGATCCAAGATTATCTCCTGAAATATACGCAATGGTTCCTTGGAAAATTCTTGGTTCATTATTGATCAAAAATTGATATCCGCCATCCTTCAGAATAATTTATGAAAAAATATTTCTTTAAGCGCATTTATACCATGATGGTGATTTAAGTAATACAGCTTGAATAATTAATACAGATTGAAACTTAAAACAATAAATAACAGATGAAAGCAACGCTCAACTATTTGTTGTCTGTACAAGCAAAAATTAATTAATTCCTATATTATCCGAGTACAGCATATACAGTACATACCATAGATATTAGGAGTTTAACATCCATGCAATACATAGAATTGAACGAATGCGCGCGCACGTCACCATCACCATGTTTGACAAGTCAGTAATTTATTACTGTTTGCATGGAATATAGAATGTGGGACTATACTGAATGAATACACATCGCTTACTTGCACATATCTTACTCGCACATCTCTTATCGCACATATCTTACTCAAACATCTCTTATCGCACATCTCTTACTGAAGTAAGCCATGTATGTTTTAAGAAACCTCACCAATCATGATATAAGTCGGTTATATACCTCGACCTTGGGATATATGTTATTTATATCCCACAAGCCTCGGGATGTAAATAAAATATATCCCTCGGTCTCGGTATATAACCCTTATATACATATAGTAAAAAGGTAAAGTGATGTTTTGAATATTAATATATTATAGCAAAGTGAAAAAAGTCGAAACAATCATCATGACAGTATTTCGTCACTAAATTCTTGGCAGTTTACCACCTTTTCACTTTGCAATAATATATACTGTATACACTGTAGTGGTACCGGTAAGGTGTAGTAAAGTCGAGTATATACCATACTGAATATTTCCCCTGTCGGCCCTCCCTGGTCCCATCACTTGTACATTACCTGTTCAAGTTGGCATAAATCATCCATCAATGCTGTAAGTATAGGCTCAATACCATAAATCTTTAAGTGCTTGCTTGTGACCAGACCAAGAAGCTGAATAGCATTCATGTGGGAACGATTACGTGGCTTGATATTACCAAGTGTGTAATACAAAGCAGCTAAAATGAAATATATATATATATATATGTGCATAAGTAATAATTACTTTGTCAGTACATTATAATGTTATGTCCCCCCAATAAATTTTCAGAATTAAACCCTGTAATAATACCACTAAAAATTTATTTTTTTTACCAAGTTTATGTTTGTTAGCCCTTGATCCTAAAGGATTGCAGACTTCAACTTCGTCAAAATAAAGTAACAGCTGTAAAGCATGAGGATCTGACCCAAAAAGGGGATGTTCCTTGAAGCACTCTCCATCACAGAAATCACTTAACACATTATGATCATCTCTGGAGTGTGGATTTTCTATCTGAAAAACATAAATAGCAAAAACTTGTGAACTATATAATAATTATATTACAGTTGCTGTAAATCTGGTTGGAAACAAGGGTGGGTTGACTAGAAATTGTTTGAAGTTCGCTACAATTACTGCTGCTTTAAAAAATTGTAATCATGAGCTACAACTAGGTTCTTGTCAACAAATGGTCGCTATTGCAAATTGAAGTATCCGGGTACTCAAACTCAAATCACATGGTGAATTTGTGACCAGCAGGTGATTCAAACTCAATTCACCAGGTGATCAGTGGAGTGATTCAAGGTCAAATACCATGCACCGGCAAAAATACCCCAGGTATTTGAGCCCTGGTTTGAGTATTCATCGAAAAATACCATGGGCATGTGGTACAAACCTAGCTCTCTGTGTAATATTCCAAATACACACCTGTATACATGGATGACTTCATCACTTTATACCATGTTTATTATTATAATTAATAAATAATCCCGTCAGGGGGAGAGTCCCAAATTTAATTGAGGGACTGGGCACTGCAGTCTAGAATTTAATTTGATATCATATTTTGTCCAGGTGTCTACTCAGTGTACGATCACCAAGACTGTACGGATCAGCAAGACTGTAAAACTCCTCCAAAACATCAATATTTATTAAAACAATAAATTTAATATACCGTACCATTTTAATATACACCTAGGGATGGACAAAAAGGAGAATTAAAATAAATGTATAAAACTGTACCTCCTCCAAAATGGATTCATCATTGAGAAGTTGTTGCAGACTTTCAAGCAAAGGGACATAATATGCATTATCTGTCTTTTCAATGTCTCTTAGTTTGTTTCCTTTTCTAACTTTAACATGGTATCTACCAAGGATTATCTTTCGTGGCTCCTATTCATAAAAAGTATTTATATTCAAAATTAATCTGTGCTATTAACAAAGCTCATGGACTGCTAGGTGATAAAGAATCAGTAATTCCAACTACAGGTATAATGCACTTGTCAATGTTAAGCCCCAGGGTAAGGGGGACGGGCAAACCCAGGGGAATTTGACATTTTGAGAAAAAAAATGTCAAATTCCCCACCCATGGGACATGTATCCGTGTCAAATGACCCCTGTATGGTGGACATGCATAGCTACAATCCACTACAAAGTTGTCTCAAACTTTACTTTATTTTAACAAAAAATATGGCGGTTCTGGCATGCGGTCCATCTCTAGTCACCAGACTCCCTGCGCGGAAAATGTCAAATGACCCATCCCCCGGGAGGATAGAAGTTGTCAAATCCCCGTAGGTCGCCCGTCCCCCCTCCCCTGGGGGTTTACATTGATAGGTGCATAAACACAAGCTTACCACGAGATGAAAATTATCTTTATAAAATTTATATTGCTTTGGTTCATTCTCTATACCATTAAATGGGTTCATGACAAAACTGTCCTCTCCAAATATTTCTTTCAATCCAGGAATATCTTCAGTATTCGTCCCCACAGCATCAAGTCTTTTTTTTAACTCTGCCTCGACAAGCTCCATATGGTTTCTTACCAAATGAGTGCTGCTCTCGACAAACAGATCAATTACAGTTTGCGGCACACGACCTTTGTCTTTAAATCCAAGTAAGCACAACGCATTCTCTTGTCGAATTTGTTCAACGTTTCTTTCAGGACATAGCTGCGGTATATCGCGATCTTCTGCATCATGGACATCATTGCAATTGTTTATATCAATAATTTGCTCCTCATCTCTTTGCTGGACATGCCCATGGTCATGGAAGCTGTGTTTTCGAATTATATGATTTCTAAATGATATGAATCGTGTGTAAGTCCTCGCGCAGCCATCGATTCCACACAGCACATGAAAATTTGGGTCATCTTTATGGTTTCGTCTCAGATGATTCAAGAGAAGTTGCAAAGAAACAGCAAGGAAACTGACACAAAGATTACAACGATATAAAACCATTATTGCAGGAAATGGTTATCCACAATAGTGTTATCCTAGCGTGTTGCTAGGTCCCATTACTATGGCACGGAAAATAACCAATCATGTGCTTCAAAATTGTCACGTGAATACCGGCCCCTGAACAGCTTCGCGTGCCCCTGAAAATTACAACGCGCGTAAATTCAACCTTTCTTCCTTCAAGAACAGTTGTGTAAACCACGTGTAAACTTACCAGAGATCGAAAAGAAATGGATTCAGCATTCGAGGTATTACAAAGAGTATGCTTTAATACTATATCGATATATCGCGTTAGTTTCAAACTACACTCACTTATTATAGCGTTTCAACGAGTTTGTTTGGCACTATTAAAATTATAGTCGTTAGATTCGTCATTTATACCAAGTTGATTTATTTTCTATAGACCATGGATGTCGAGCTGTGTGATTGTCTTTTAAAGGCAGGAGTGCGACAGGATGTATTAGATAAATTGATAGACGACGAGGTAAAGATTTTAAGAATTTTTTGCGAATTCGGTTAAGAACTGCTTCTGGTTTCAATGTTTGTTGTTTACAACGAATACAGTTTCAGTTTGTGAGTTTGTCAGCCACCTCAACCGCTCAACGTATTCTTTGTGAACGAGACTATCAAAGAGTTTGTTTTAAAATAAAGTATTAAAATACTTTCAAAGGATGACTGTTTATAGTCAGCATAATTTTTATAGATAAATTGATGGAGACGACGAGGTAACGATTTTAAGAATTTTTTGCGAAATTCGTATATTATAACGCACCTTGTAAACCTTGAGGGAGGCCCACCGGCCCCTTGAGGGGCCCCGTGCTTCATTTACTCGCATTTGAGTCTGAAGTTAGTTAAAGACCGTGATTAAGGTTTAATAAAGTGTGGTTTGGGTTAGGATTTATGGTTAGAAACTAATGAAATTCCCCTAGATAGGAATATTTCAGTCAAACCATATAATATTCATTATTCCCCATACCAGTCAGGTGCAAGAATTCATTCTACTATGTATTTAAAGTATGTATGTATTTGAAAAAATCTGAACAGATGAAATTATCCTCAACAGTATCCCATTCAGTAGTAACGACCATATTATGCCATGTCATAGTCTGAATCAGCACCATTAATCGTGGGTATATGTGTATAAGGAATTTATATAGTAGACCACGATTGGTCACCTAGTCCTCGAACACTTAGTTAATATGCGATATTCAATCTTCAGGTTTCAATGTTTGTTGTTTACCATGAATACAGTTTGTCAGCCACCTCAACGTATTCTTTGTAAACAAGATTGTTAAAGAGTTTGTTAATACCTTCAAAGGATGACTGTTTATAGTCAGCATACTTTTTATAGTCAGTTATAACTTTTCAGCTTATCCTATTTAGTGATGCTTATACAGGTAGATTGTGTTTTTATGCCTTATAGTAGGCTTGCTCCGAGTCTGCTTCTTGATTGTTTTGGGTTTGTTTAAATACGGGTTTGTTTTGAGAATATGGGTTTGTTTTGACTAAACAGGTTCTTTTCAAAACCTTGAATTGAAATAAACCCATCTTCGAAACCATAAACCACTCTCGAAATAAACCTATCTTCTAGAAACAAACCAGTCTTTAAACAAACCAGAAACAATCAACAGGCAGACTTGGAGCAAGTCTATACTATGGCATAGAAAAGCACAATCTATAAGCATTGCGAATAATTGGCATAAATTACAGAACATGTAATTTGCACAAATGCTACTTAATCGCCACCTTTTTGCACCCGCAAGCATCTGTATGCAGGCTTCTACATGTGCCATGTAATGATGTCCTTGAAAGCATTCATTTGTCACATTTTCTTTATTATATAGCTGTGTACTGCTGAGCTACTTAATGCTACCAGTGATGTTCTGTTAAAACAATGTGGTGTGAAAGGAGGACAAATTGTCCGGTTACGCTTTGGCCTACAAACATTCAATGATAATTGCCAGGTATATTACTACTTGTAAATCCTTGAGCATGGAATTACAAACAGAATCTTTCTCAATCAACCCCATTTATTTATTTCTTATTAATAATAATAAAATTAAAGACATTTTTTATTATTTTTTTAGATAAACCCATCACCTCCTTTTTCTCCTGCACCATCACCTCAGCTATCAAGACCATCAACTCCTTTGTCCACGCAGCTCTCAAACTCAAGACCATCAACACCTTCATCCATGCAGCTCTCAAACTCAAGACCATCAACACCTTCGTCCTTGCCATCATCACCTTCATCCTTGCCATCATCACCTTTGTCTATGCAAAGTTCGCTGCAAAATCCTGATAACAAGTCTGAAACTAGTGTGAAGGCTTTGCCTATTGCATCCTTTGGCCAGAGTAATATTCCAGCATCTGCCTCAAAAAAATGGCTTGGACATTTTGAGTTACCTAGTAAGGTATGTAATCATAGTATGTGAAACAGCTGGTACCGTAGGCACTGTGTTGTATACAATACCTGTATACAACACAGCTAAGAGACAGTGTGCTACCGAAAAGTTTTAGGTAAATAAAATATTGACCATTCAAGCGAGGGTTGCCTCTTTTCCTATTTCAAGCATTCATGTGAAATAAAAACAAGAGACAACAATTTAAAATAACCAAATGAATTACTGAGTGTTTAATTACCCTTGGATATAATAAAGGCACTGTGGTTACAAATTAAAATATTTCTTTTTTCTACCATATTTTCTAGTTTTCTCCAGGCGTGTCAGATGATCTAAAAGCCCAGTCAATGACAAGCAGTCATCGTAATGAATTTACCAGGGATATATGCTCTTCAATCAGAGCACACACCATGTTTCCAACAAAGACTGAAAGAGAGCACGTGTCTTTCATGGTAATCAAAATTTATCCATTCCTTGCTGACAAACTAGGTGCAGGAATTGTAAGTATATTTTTGTATTAATATGTGATAATTATGTTAAAATGAATATTATGTGAATGATGTGGGATTTGCAAGCTTGCAGTAAAGGGTTAGAAATAGATGCTTGTCATAATTATGCTCAGAAAAGTGGCTGAGCCACTGACGGGCTCGCTTTTTCTGAATCCCACTTGTCTGTTAACTCTCCAAGCTCACAAATCCCACAACAGTCACTTATAGCTCAGGGCCATTTTTGGTGGGCTGGAATAAATGGCCCTGGTGGAGGCTATAATATATTGTATGTTGGACCAAGTCCCTTATGCCATAAGTTGTCCTTTACCTGGCCCATAGGAAGCCAAATCAAACTATAACTATTAGTATTATACTATTTTATCATATTATATTATCGGTACTAGTGTTTGGGCAAAACCCATGCATACCCAGACTCTGCACATTATTTGAATTTACTAATTTTATAGATCTATGAGAAGTTACGACAAAAATCTGTTTTAAATACACCGTAAACTATTAAAATGAAATAAAAAATTACTTGGATGAAGAGTAGTTGTCTAAATGTTACTTTTTGGTAGAGTTTATGTGAATTTCAAAACCCGGTCATACGTACTGTATATACATAAGCAATGGAAAGGATGGAAGCTTTTATCACAACATTCAGCCGACACCCTCCCAAATTTTGTTGACAAAATCATGTCCAATACATTCATTCAAACTCCGCAAGTGTACAGGCAAGTAAAATTCCTAACTTTTTCCATTGCCAAGAGTAGAAACAGATTCTTTACCGGTCTATAAACCCATCATAAAGTTGACAAATTATCCAATAAAATATGTGGGTGTGACGGTGCGTGACATTCTATGTGGACATTCATAAAACCATTGGCGCGCGGTTGGCCTGGAGCTACTAGATCATTGGTTCAAAGCTAGTTTTAAATTGCCAACAGTCATGAATGTCCACATAGAATGTCACGCACCCTCATATCGATATTTCATGGATCATTTGTCAACTTTATGATGGGTTTATAGACTGGTAAAGAATCTGTTTCTACTCTTGGCAATTGCAAAAGTTGGGAAATTTACTTACCTGTACACTTGCGGAGTTTGAATGTGATTGGACGTGATTTTGTCAATGAAATTTGGGACAATCAAGTGTGTGAGTCAGCTGGATTGTGATAAAACCTTCCCTGTAGAACCTGGTATTGAAATGTAAATTATTTTTTATTTCATTTTAATAGTTTATGGTGTATTTAAAACAGATTTTGTCGTAATTTGTCATACAAAATCCAAACAGAGGGAGGAGTCTGGGTACGAGTTTTGCTCAAACTATTAAAATAATAAAAATAATTGAGGAGAAAGTGCTGCCTTTGCAATAATATCAAAAAATGGTAAGACTTCTTGGATAACAACCTTAAATTGTAGGTCCTCCTGTTGGGGTATTCTATTCATCTAAGAGTGATATATCTAATAAACTAAACCCTAATGTAATAAAATAATATAATACAGGTACAGTACCGCTCAGAAGTAACCTAACAAAATCCGCGGTTAACCTAGGATGATCCGCGGACGATCCTCGGGTCATCCGCGGTTGAACCGCTGGTCATCCGCGGATCATCCTAGGTTGACCCGAGGATCGACCGAGGACCATCCGCGGATCATCCTAGGTTCGACCTCAACCGCTGCTGCGCGGTTCGTATGGCGTCATTTCACGAGTGTAGTGTCGGAAGAAGTCGGTTATTTCCAAAGTTTAGCGTCCTTCCTTCGCACGTTGTCTGCACTTCTTCGATTGGCGTTTGTCGTAGCTTGGCAAGTTCGTTTTCAAATACCGTTGCCGTGTTTAAATTGATAATGGGAAAGCTATCTCGATACGTGAGGGAAAGAATCGTCTCACTGTCGTCCTCTTGGGTAAAAAAGTCGCTTATTTCCGAAGTTTAGCGTCCTTTTCCTTTGCGCGTTGTGTTAATCGTTATAAGCAGTTATGTGTGTTCGACAATCGACAGTTTCAAGCTTTAATATCTAGCAACAATGGGAAAGCTATCTCGATACGCGAGGGAACGAATAATTTCACTTTCTTCTTCTGGAGTGCAGGTCACTAAAATTACAGATCTGCTTCAACAGGAAGGAATTAAAACTTCGAGATCTGCTTTAAACTTGTTTCTTTCCCGATAAGAATGAGATAAAAAAAGTCATACAGTCATACTCTAGAAATACCACCATTCGCGACAAACATATTTTTGTCTAAATATGTGAAGCTTGTGCCGCGGATAAATTATATTACTAGATGGTGATATAAACGCCGTGACTCCGTCTGTGGGTCCGTTCATGCGAAGCATTCCAAGCTCTGTTTGACAATCACTCTCAGGGAAACATGAAGAGAAATGTTTTGATAAAAATGTATTCATGAAATTTTCTATTCCGAGACTCGCTATTGCCACAGACGACAAAAAGGACACTTGCCTGCTTCGCTACTGGCACTGTTGACATGCTTCTGCCATCATGCATTTGGCCTGCTTTGCCACTGGCACTGTTGACACGTAGCCTGGTTTGCCACGCTTGAAACAAAACTGAAGCACTTTGAGTGACCGCGCGCTTCGATTGCTCGATATCAATTTTCAGGTAAAGTGATAAAGTTGGGCTATATGTCGACGCAGAATGCAAAAGTGGTTAATGAAGTTGTTAATGGTTACCATCTTCTAGCAGTACTATAGCAGTTTAGCCTGACAAAACAAATCGGACGCTCGTTGATTTGTTTACTTGTCCGGTCACTCACGGGTCACTCCGGTGGTACTCTCTTTGAAAAGTTCTACTCCCTCATGATTTTATAGTATATATTGCATGGAGGTATTAGTTATTAGAGAATTACTCACAGTTTTAAGTCTTTACAATGAGAGCGCCTGCCAGTCTCCAGGCATGCTCTTCTCACCGTGGCGAAAGCGCCACGTGCCGAATTAAACGGAAATTGACAATACACATGTCAAAAGCTCTGGCTTAACTTGAGGGTTTTTTACGTTATCTTATAGTTCACATAAGCAATCAGTTACATACATGAGAAGCATGTCGGATAGCAATGCCAATGATATACAGTAGTTCATCAAACAATATTTTTTAACGTAGTACGGATTTGGAGTTTTGAAACTTGTCAATGGACCGTATTATATGCACGTGATAAGATCGACCGCAATATTATTAAGTTCGACCGCTTTGGTCGGACATATGCTTATTCAAACGTCGAATTTGTCACTTATCTAGGTTCGACACATGATAAGTTCGACACATGATAAGTTCGACGTTTGAAACGGGATGAGTATAATATAATATACCCGATGAGTTTAAGAAACATGCGACAGCAAAACATGCCGTTGGGTCAATAAACGGCTCGAAACACAACAGTTATAACATAATCGTAAATCGTATCAAGATGCCCGTTAAATTTTCTTCTCCTAAAATGCTTTCACGCAATAATAGTTATTTGGTAAGACTATTTCGGGAAAAATTATTGTTAACGTTATTTGATAAATTCCAACATAACAGGCTTTCAGTTTGTGCATTTGTACCAACGTCGTCGTCGTTGTTAGGAGTTCAACCACGAAATCGTTATACATTGTATGCAGAATACAGAGACTAATATAAGAATGACTTCAAAACTGCTCCAATGATTACCAGTTAATAATTCCCTTTGTTTTGAACTTGATACGGCAAGTTATTTGACGTCCGCGTCATGTCTTTCTGCTGCCGGCTTTTGGTCGGATGAACTCGGAACCCGAAGCGTTTAGTCGACCGTTGCGGTTAGATGTGTAGACCGCAACCTAACCGCTACCTCACCGCTTCCTCACCGCTACCTCACCGCAACCTCACCGCAACCTCACCGCAACCTCACCGCATCTCCACCGCTACCTCACCGCAACCTCACCGCAACCGCAGTGTTAGGTTACTTCTGAGCGGTACTGTATAATAACACTAATAGTTTTAGTTTGATTTGACTTCCTCTGATTACCCTTGTTATTTTGTGCTTTAAAATCAGCCTGGAGGTCTGTTCTTTGAAGAGGTAGCTAAATTGTGGGAAACTAAATAAATTATACAGTATAATTTCCATTTGAGATAGCCTAGCCTCCAACCTGGGCCATTTATTCCTTGATATTTATAATATTTCATTGGGTCTTCAACTAAATTTAACAATAGTAACTTTTCATATAATTTAATAGGGTTCATGGGAACAAGCCATAAGAAATAGATTTAAAAATATAAGAAAGAACAAGCCTCAAGTTACGAAAAGAATCACACCTCATAAAGAAGAAGTTTTAAAGCCTAAACGAGTCAAATTAATGGATGCTGGTCGCATTCCGGAAAAAGCTGATGGCGAAACACAGCAAACATGCAATGAACATGGAATTGCTATGAGAAAAGAACTTGTGAAACTGACTAATAGAAATTTAAATATGGTTAAAGAGCTAATGGATATCACCTTTGCATTCAGGAGGGAAAATATTTTGTTGAAGCCTGTAGCTGTGGCATATGTAGTAAAACAATACCCTGCACTAAAGTTACTTTCAGAGGTAAATATTTAAGAATTAATTAGTGATATGTTAATTTTGTTTAAAGTATCAGAATCCAATTGTGCCATTATATACATAGGGGGTGTTTATATGGAGGTACCTGGGCTAGCCCGCTTTGCCGAGATTGTGCATTTACTACAATTTCTTGTTAATTTTATACGAGAACCAAGCCAGCCCGCCCAGCCGAGATATCGGTTTGGCGAACCGGGATCTTGGCTGCCCAGGCTGGGTATTTTCGCCTGCCCAAGCTGGGTATTTTCGCCAATGACAGGGCTGGCCCGGCTAGCAAGTCAAAGCTTAGTACAGGCGACAAAGTTTATCTTGACCAATATTTTTTGGACAACTTTTCATTTCACAAGTTGTGTTTGTTCATGTGTTAGTTAAAAATTGAAAATCTACTCATAATACTGTAATGTGATTTTGGGCATTGTGGGAAAATAATTGCAGTTAGCTTGGTAAACACACCAACCCGGATAGGCAGACAAGCCTTCCTCATGTAAATACAAATAAAAAATCAGCTCAGTTACCTGGGCCAGCCCCTAAGTGTAATACCATGATTACCTTGACAACCCATGTTTTATTTGTTTTCATTCTTGCTTAGGTAGCTTGAAAATATTCTCCGCCTCCAGAATGCAAATTTGCATGTTTTTAGCTAGCCTCTTTCACAGACATTCTTTGTGTTGCTAGGAGGTATAAGCGACACAGAATTACTGCGAAGGAGGCTAGATTTTCGCAGGCGTTGAGACACGCGTATAGCCCTTTGACAGTGCTAATGCAATTAAACAGTAACGATAAACAGTAAACACATTAGTTAAGTTAGGTAGTTGCAGCTTGATGTTTGTAAAGTTGTAAAGGTTTTACTGTGCAAGCTGTGTTAAGTTGTCAATGGAAATTGACTGTTACAACACGACTTGTAGCCCAACAAGTATTTGTTATAACGGCAGGACTCGTCTCGGGTTTAAATACCGTAATTAACCTTGCTCTGCCATCTGAGTTCCAGTGGCTCAATAGTTAGAGCGTCTGTCTAGCGTTCAGAAGGTTACGGGTTCGAGTCCTGTCTGGTGCTCAGAGTTTTTCTGAGTATTGACAACTTAACACAGCTTGCACAGTAAAACCTTTACAACTTTAGTAAACACATTGTTTTGAGAAAAAAGTGATTTAAGCAACTGTATCAATGTTAAGCTGCTGGGAGGGGAGGCCGGGCATACCCAGGGGATTTGATTCGAAATTTAAATTTGTTGTCAAATATCCCACCCTGGGAACTTATTCGAGACTCAAATGAGATCAAATCCCCTCTTATTAAAACTTTGTTCTCTTGTTGGCGCTCTTCTGACTCCAGCATGTTGCCTTCTGAGCTGATCAAATTGCCCTACTACGGGAATCAATAATCCCCTGGGTATGCCCAGCCTCCCCCCCCCCCCCCCTCCCGCTTAACATTGATATGTGCATTATTGTTTACTACTTTTAAATGTTTCCATTTTTTTACTTCAACCCACCTTTTCAGCTCAACGCAGAGTTTGGGAGAGTTATGAATGACAAAGGAATCGTGAAGAGAATGACAGAGTCTTTTAAAGGAAACTGGAAATCGAAAATTTTGAAGTTGGCAAAGAAGAAGGCCTGTGCCAAGCAAATCATGAGTCAGATGGAAGAGGCCATTTCTGATAATCCAGATAAAATACCAGGTACAATGGTTTTAATACATTGTTTCAAGTTGTTTTTAATGTACATGTCGTTGATATCATGTGTAATATGCAATTTTAGATAAAGCTCTTCCCAGTAGTAAAATGGAATTTTTTTCTCTTAAGTTGCAGAGTACACAAATGTGAAATTGTATGATATTAATCATATTATAATGGTGCCTATGTGGCTGGGTTTCTGTTTTCTTTTATGACAATTATCATTATTTTTTGCAAATATAGAAATTGAAGAGGCTGCATGTATCCTTTCATTGCCAATCATTATCAAAGAGAATGGAGGAAGGCGAAACAATGAAATTCTTACCATTTGCTCTGTAAGTTCAGTGCATTTTGTTGTTTCATTGTATAATATAGTGACCGTCTTATGCGTGTTTTGATTGATTGATTGATGTGTTTTTACAGGGCTATGTAAACACAAATATGCGATGTTGCATAAAAACGTAGGCCAATTTTATAAAATATCTAGAAAAGAACTGCTCTGTGTTTAAATAGTCTGATGCAAAGACTTGGGGAGTTTTGGAATAAGTGATCTAATATTCGAGTCATGTTTTCTTCATTGGCAATTTTCTATTTCTTAACTACGTCATAAGTTATTTTATTATACAATACTCATACAATCTTGATTGTAATTGGCTAAAAACCCACAGACAATTCTTGATGTATTCTTGCCACCTACAAAATATCAAAAATTGTCTGTAGGTGACGTAATTGTCTTTGCTTATACAGTACTCCCTAACTCCCTACATTTATAATTGTATAATAAAACAATTATTGGATTTGGCAAACACATGATATCAAGCATTATCCAGATCTCTGTCAATGTTATCTGCCGCAACCTTCGGCTTCATTGACCTCGATCTGGATAATTCTTGACATCATGCTAAGCCTCGTCCAATATTTGTTTAATAGCCTGATTCACCTTTCTCCCTTCTTATTTTTAAGGAAGATGAGTCCATTGATAATATCATAAAGAACTCTTCAGCACCCAAGCTTGTTTCAGCAGGAGACCTGGCTGATTTAAACCCAACGTATATTGTGGCAGAAGGAGAAATCATTGTTAAACTGACCTGTCCATTGTGTAAGGCATTGGCAATTTTAATTGGCTGTTTTATATTTTCAATATTGAATATCCGTCAGCCAGCAATAATGTGTACCTTTTCCTTGAAATTGCCCTCATGGATAGGGTCAAGGAAGCAAAAAAAAGGGTTGCTATCAACAAATTTTTGCAAGAGTTGGACTAGAGTATTGGTAACAGTAACTTTATTCAGTGTTTTACACATGAATGTGTATTTTATTCTATTTATTAACTATTTATTAAATGTAATTATAAACTTTTAAAGAGTGTGTAATAAATTCAAATTGCCTTTTTTATTTGTTTGTACGAGTTTCATTTCATTTTTACTTAACTTTACTCTAATAGCTTTTCTATTTGTGGAGTGATTATATGCTTAACCCTCCATTATTTGTTATGTATTTTTCTACCCGTCTACACAATACAATTCATCGTATACGCGATTGTCATTCTGGCGTACATTGTCGTATACGATTGTCGTATCCAATTGTTTGCCTTGCACACAACATAATTCTTGTTTATGATTTGATGGCGGATGTTGACACGCGTGTACAGTTTGATCACATACACCAAGACGACAATTGTATACGACAAATCGTATTGTGTAGATCGGCCTTAACTCTACAGTAGTTCTAGATCAAATTAACTGCTTTTTACTCCATTTTGGAGTTGTGTTTACTCCATTTTTGGAGTCGTGTTTACTCCAATAATGGAGTAAAAATTTTGGAGTAGAAATTAAATCCAAAAATGGAGTCATTCTGTACCTTTTTTTAATACTCCACTTTAGGAGTAAAATTGAGACCTTTTGACTCCAATTCTGGAGTAGAAATGCACTCCTACTGGAGTTGTTTTGACTCCATTTTTGGAGTTATGTTTACTCCGAAAATGGAGTTAAAATTTTGGAGTAAAAATTGACTCCAAAAATGGAGTCATTCTGTACCTTTTTTTTCTACTTCACTTTTGGAGTCAAATTGACTCCTTGAAAATAACAGTGTAGTGGAACACCAGCTGTTGTTAAAGATTACAGCTATGCAATATCGAGCTCAGCAATATCGAGTGAAGGGACGCTTGCGTTGGATATTATAGACGCAGGGAAACGATTTGACACAAATGCTTCATTCAGTTTCTTAATCAGAAACTTTTGCCAGCAATGAATCAACTTCATGAGGAAAACCCTCGCCCTGTTCTTGTTGATTGGTAATTACGTTAACTGAATATTACTTTAAAAAATTTCCCAAGAAATCCACTTTGTTTTAATTAGCACACAAAAGATTTTAGGCCTCTGGGAATTTAATTGTTGTTGATACTTGTAAACTAAACAACTTTTCATTAAATAAATGCATAAATTTCGATTCAATTCTGCTTTACGTGCTCGAGTTTGTGGAAATTCCGAGGTTGCGCTTTTTTTATACACCTAGCTGTAGAGCGCTTTACGCGAAGTAGCCTTCTGACGTTAATCTAATTGTCTTTATCTGTTCCCCTTTGGGAATTAAATATTTGCATATAGTGACAAGTAATTTGTACTGCAGCTGTTGTTGTATATCTCTACATTCAGTACATCTGGTAAAACATTCCGCAATTCTTACTACATTTCTGCTACGCTATCGACTAGGGGAAAATATGTGATCCGTCTGACATGGAAAGTTTTTGGTTTGTATGAGTTCGATGTTTGCTTGCACTTGCATAATCCCCGCGCGCGTTAACGCATATTTAATGAAACACGTGATAGGTATATAAGTATATTTGTTTACTTGACTTGGACAACCTTTTTGACAATGACAATATATATATATATATATATATATATATATATATATATATATATATATATATATATATATATATATATATATATATATATATATATATATATATATATATATATATATATATATATATATATATATATATATATATATATATATATATATATATATATATATATATATGTAGCTATATGTATATGTATATGTATATGTATATATATATATATATATATATATATATATATATATATATATATATATATATATATATATGTATATGTATATGTATATGTATATGTATATGTATATGTATATGTATATGTATATGTATATGTATATGTATATGTATATGTATATGTATATGTATATGTATATGTATATGTATATGTATATGTATATGTATATGTATATGTATATGTATATGTGTATATGTATATGTATATGTATATGTGTATATGTATATGTATATGTATATGTATATGTATATGTATATGTATATGTATATGTATATGTATATATATATGTATATATATATATATATATATATATATATATATATATATATATATATATATATATATATATATATATATATATATATATATATATATATATATATATATATATATATATATATATATATATATATATATATATATATATATATATATATATATATATTGTAGGTAAATTTGTATTTTAGGTCAATCTGTTCCAACCTAGCTGATTACGTTTCAACCCAGGTCATTACGTTTCAATTTCATATACATGATAATTGGTAAATATTAGAGTTTTTTAGAATAAGTATATTCATGGATAAATACACTATTTCAAGAAAAATGGAAAAAACTATATAGAGCACTTGAAAAAAAGGGTGACTAAGGATTAATATTCTAAAAAACAGTTGAAAGGATCGCAAAAATGTTAATGTTCTTGCTTTAAAAAAGATGTTCTAGAGAGACTTAGGCACAGAAGTAATGCTCTAACCAGGCAAAACGGTATTCGCAGCCAAAACACTACAATTGAATTGAATGAGAGTTGAATGACTCCGAAAATTTACTGTTAACGCGCTATAGTGGATCGAGTTTACAGACAAGATAAATAGTAAACATAGCTGTTAGTGTCTAGGATAGGGATTAAGGCTGGGTTTGGGAGATAGCATATTTAAGATATTACGAAGAAAATTATGAACAATCTTAACAAAAGCTTCTGTGGTCTATTGGTGACGCGGTGGATGCATGAAATGCACGATAAGCCCCAATGAAAGGGGTCAGAAATTGGATGGGTGACCAAAGAGGTAGGCTGAATCGTAATGACCTGGGTTAAAACGTAATCAGCTAGGTTGAAACAGGTTGACCTAAAATACAAATTTACCTACTCACATACATTTACCTACTCACATACATACATATATATATATATACATACATATATATACATATACATATTAAAAACAACTTATTATTTATAATTCATGAGGAAAAGACAAAGGAAATCAATAGCGTGTCGTAGGTTTTATATGTGATAAAATTTCATCCTAATTTACATAAACTTTATCTTTGATTTTCTCGGCTTAGACAACATCGATTTTCAAAATTACTACGCCAATGAACTTATCAAATGGCTCGTTTTTCAAGCCGTTTAATAAACTCGCAGTACGTGTTTTATCAGATCTAAAACACTCGGGCTACGCCCTCGTGTTTTATATCTGATACTGCTGCTCGTTTATTAAACAGTACATATATATATTTATTATATGGACGAAGGTGTTTTACTGGGAACTAAAACACTCGTAGAACTCATACGTCACTACATCCAGGGCCAAGTGGCCTTTTTTCCGTATGTATAACGCTCGTGAGTGCCATATCGAAAATTTCCCGCCAATTTAATTATTGTTCTAAAATGGCTACCAGTTCGAGGTTTATTGACTTAAGCGAAGACAATATTAATAATTTCTGCGAGCAACAGGAAAACGAAAATACAACGAAAAATACGTTATATGATATCAAGATTTTCAAAGAATTATTTTCAAGTTACTACAGTACGGAGGACAGAGAAATAGAGGATATTCCACCGAAAGAACTTCAACCGATTTTAAAGAAATTTGTCTTGGCTGTACGAAAGAAAAACGGCGAGGAGTACGAGCCATCGTCTATCGAGCGTTTATCCAAAGCATTGATCGTTATCTACGAAAAAAGAACTACGCTTTCTCAGTTTTGAACGACAAAGAATTTTACGATATCCAAGATACGCTGAAAAAGAAACAAAAACATTTGAAATCTCTCGGCAAAGTAAATCGGCCAAACGCTGCGGAGAGACATCAACAAGTTTTATCATTCCGGTGTCTTGTGTATATACTCACCGAGAGCTCTACTTAATACAGTGACAGTGTGGTTGAATAACTGCACCTATTTTGGTATGAGGCCGCTAGGGAAAGAGCAGAGAGATCTTTGTTGGGGTGATTTGCAGCTAAAACAAGATTCAGAGGGAACTCGCTTCGTCGAGCTCAGTAAAGAAAGACAAGGCAAGACACGTACTGGCGAAAACCTACGAAATCTTCGAGCGAAAAAGCCTTAAATGTACGAGAACAAGAGTAATCCAGATCTTTGCCCAGTCAACAGTTACTCGTACGTCTTCTTTCGTTACAGTCGCGCATATTCTTCTGGCTAATGTATATGGAATACTAGAAATACGAATTCGCAATAATCCCCTCGCCCGCCTTTTCTACCCCCCCCCCCCCCCCTACGGGAATTTCTCCATCCATGGTGCCCAGACCTCGCACGCCGTGGCCGTGTATTATTTCTGTTTTGCAAAAATTCACAATTTCCAAAAGCCCGTTTCGTCGAAGAAATGTTTGAACGTTATCTCGGCCAATATTTAACCGATTTAAACTCTGAAAACACATTTGGAATTAGCGAGTCAACATACATAACATACGCGTTTACTATATTACGAGAACGTGAGTACCCTTCGTAAAAACGGTTTATGTACTTAGAAATTTAGTCGGCTAAATAATGATTTATAGCCGGTCACTTCGTCGAATATTATGTTGAATATCTCGATCAATATATAACCGTTTTCAATTCTGAAAACAGATTTGGAATTAGCGAGTCAAAATACATAACATATGTGTCTACTATATTACGAGAATTCGTGAATACCCTTCGTAAAAATGGTTTATGTACTTAGAAATTAGTCCGGGCTTGGTCGGCTATGATAATCTCGATCAATATATAACCGTTTTCAATTCTGAAAACAGATTTGGAATTAGCGAGTCAAAATACATACTCGGACTCGGATTTCTATTTCCTCAAAGTGACGGTTCAATTTAATCTGAGTATCTAGTTACCAGTGCCACATTTTCCGATGCCGCGCACGAGGACGGTTGATCATATATATATATATATATATATATATATATATATATATATATATATATATATATACCTATAAAGCCAATCCGAGATCAGGTCCGCTTGGATCTCGCGTGATAAGGGACTAAACGCCGGTCGATATTAGCACCCTCGCCCTCAGGCCTTCGGCCTTCGGCCGGCGCTTCGCGCCGGGCGAGGGGATTATATTTCGTATGTTTCGGGTGACACGAGTGAAACGACCTGTGCATTAAAACGTTTGTGCATTAAAGTTTTACTATAAAGGAGTGGTTACTATTAATGTTGTTTCCTTCTGGTTGTCGAATGAAATTATATATTCAGCGACCACAGCTTAAGCATCACCATCGAAGCTAACAAGAAATGTGTCAACTATCTTGATATTATACTTGATCTAAAATCCGCCTCTTACAAACCGTATATGAAACCTGGAAACGTCCCACAATACGTAAACCGCCAAAGCAACCATCCATTATCAATACTCCGCAACATACCAGAGGCAATCAATAGACGGCTATCCAATATATCCTCGGATAAGCAATCATTTGACTCGGCTATTCCACCCTATCAAGAAGCCCTGCAGAAAAGTGGTTACAATTACCCGATAAAATACAACCCTCAACCTCCAAAACCAAAGCGTAGAAGGAGAAGCGTTATATGGTTCAACACACCATATAGCGCCAATGTTGCAACGATCATTGGGCACAAATTTCTGCAAGCCATAGACGAATGCTTCCCGCAAAGCCATCCCTTGCATAAGATACTAAACCGCAACACGTTGAAGCTCAGTTATAGCTGCAGTTATAGCCAAACATGCAGAACGTTATCTCAGCCCACAACAAAGCTACACTCGCCAAACAGCCCCAGACCAACATCACCGATGCAAGCAAAGAATGCAATTTCCGCCAGAAAGTTTCGCGTCCACTCTCTGGTAAATGCCTGACAGAGAGTATAGTTTATCAAGCGACGGTGACGAGAGAAGATATACCGCAGAAGAGAAGACCTATGTCGGACAGACGGGGGGCCAATTCAAATCGCGCTATAATAATCATGCTAATTATTTTAGAAACGTTAAGCATAAGCATTCTATACCGCACTCAGCAAATACGTTTGGCTTTTAAAGGAATCAGACGTACAATATTCAATGAAGTGGAAAATCATCAAAAAATGCAAGAGTTATTCGAACAAAACTAAGCGATGCAACCTATGCCTACATGAAAAGTTTATAATTATTTATTATCCGCAACTCAGCAACAAACTATTGTCAGCCTGTAGACACAGGAAAAACTTCCTGCTTTGCAACCAATAGCTAACCTATGTAATATAATACTATTTCTATGACGCCAAACGTGTATATATAATATCTCAAGTTTCCTGAGTGTGGTAATCTTTGCTTGCCATACGAAACAAATTTGTAGTGAATAAATGTTTAAATAAAGTGACTCAAGTTTGTCTTCTTTGTTATATCCGCTCTACTTCGGTATTGAGCACTCTACTCGTAAGATTCTAAACTCGATACTTGTCTATATATATATATATATATATATGCATACCAGGGTGGAATCCGTGTAAACCTCACGCCGAAGATGCGCCAAGGCTTTCAAAATACCACGCCAAGGTCTTCGGAATGACACGCCAAACCTTCAAAATACCACGCTAAAAGCCCAAAATCAAGGTCCTCAAAATCACAAAATGCCACGCCAAGGCTTTCGATGTGCTGCGCAAATTATTACGCGGCAAAGTTCTATTAGGGACTCCGAGTCCGGATTCGACGTTGACATTTGGCTTTCCCGACCACCGTTGGCGCTTTACCGCCTGTTCCCAAAAGCATTAATAATCACGTGAACGAAAATTCACGGCCGTTTGACGTTACGAAAGAAAAAACCCGCCTTATAAGCGCCAGATGTAATTCAAGCGTCACATACGACGCCATATTTAGGGCCGTGGCGAGAAATACCATACTGTATGAACGATTATCGCAAACCGGCAATTGGTTATATCAAATTCTCGCACCTGGCCCATAAGAAAAACAATAAACATGCGCCGACGCACGTGCCGAAAGCATGGAGCATGCATGATGCATGTACGCCAAAAGTTTAATTCCCCGCGCGCGCCGCGTGTACGTCACGCCACTACGCCAGTTACCATTTTACGCCAAGCAAAATACGCCAAGTACTTCTACGATATACGCCGGTACGCGCCATAATTTACGATCTCACGCCAGTACGCCGAGGATTTTCAAACTCCACGCCGAAGATCTTCGGCGTGACATACGTAGATTCCACCCTGGTATGCATAGTAATTTTCTGTAAGTAAGATTGCTCAATACACGGTGGTAGAGCTAAATGTATTTATTTCAATACCGATAAAATTTACAACTGTAGTTACACGGTGTTTCACGCTTTTCACGCTTTTGTTTCACGCTTTTTCTACGGACTCGTGTTTCGCTCATCAGTGTAGCTCGGTGCGATCCAGATATGGAACGAGAACTAATTATACACAACCGATTGCCGATGACAACCGCTTGTGGTACAATAGCAATCATGCGCACATCCAGAAAGCGTGAAGCGGTATAGGGCCAGAGTGCTCAAACTACCACAAGGGTATAGTGGGCGTTGAATTATCGCTAAAGGACACCCACACCAACTTCACAGAGTGCTCAACAACACCGGTAATAGTATATATATATATATATATATATATATATATATAGAAAGGATTTATGGTGAAGGAAAATTTCGAGTGTTGGAATACATACATTTTAAGACCATATATACATAACTCGTGACTAGGCTCTCGGCAACGGCTTCCGTAGCTCAGTGGTCAGAGCGCTGCACTAGCAATCGCAGGGTCGCGGGTTCAATTCCTACCGGAAGGCCGCTAAGTTGCATTTTTCGCAACTGCAGGTCCCGGTTTGGTCTTAAAATGTATGTATTCCAACACTCGAAATTTTCCTTCACCATAAATCCTTTCAACATGTAGTTTGATCGATTGAAATGCCAAATATTACCTATAATATATCCAGAATCTTATCCCGGCATTACCACCATATATACAGAACTCGTGACTAGGCTCTCGGCAACGGCTTCCGTAGCTCAGTGGTCAGAGCGCTGCACTAGCAATCGCAGGATCGCGGGTTCAATTCCTACCGGAAGGCCGGTAAGTTGCATTTTTCGCAACTGCAGGTCCCGGTTTGGTCTTAAAATGTATGTATTCCAACACTCGAAATTTTCCTTCACCATAAATCCTTTCAACATGTAGTTTGATCGAGTGAAATGCCAAATATTACCTATAATATATCCAGAATCTTATCCCGGCATTACCACCATATATACAGAACTCGTGACTAGGCTCTCGGCAACGGCTTCCGTAGCTCAGTGGTCAGAGCGCTGCACTAGCAATCGCAGGGTCGCGGGTTCAATTCCTACCGGAAGGCCGCTAAGTTGCATTTTTCGCAACTGCTGGTCCCGGTTTGGTCTTAAAATGTATGTATTCCAACACTCGAAATTTTCCTTCACCATAAATCCTTTCAACATGTAGTTTGATCGAGTGAAATGCCAAATATTACCTATTATATATATATATATATATATATATATATATATATATATATATATATATATATATATATATATATATATATATATATATATATATATATATATATATATATATATATATATATATATATATATATATATATATATATATATATATATATATAACTACAGACGGTACCGTTTCGGCCTTTTGGGACTCATCAGTGTAGTGCTGATGAGCAGGATGAAGATAACTGCTATTTACTGTCACCCTTGATGCCACACTAAATGTGTGCTCTGCATGGCATGGTTTTTGATGTCCCACATTTGTGTGGCATCAAGGGTAATCTGCTCATCAGCACTACACTGATGAGGCCCAAAAGGCCGAAACGGTACCGTCTGTAGTTAGATATCGCTCTATGACCTTTAGGTCATATTGAGCACTCTACAGGATGAAAACCATTGTCGCTTATGCATTGTGCGCACGCTCACTGCTTGCAGTTTGAGCACTCTGGCATGTTTTTTGATGTCCCACATTTGTGTGGCATCAAGGGTGACTGTAAATAGCAGTTATCTTCATCCTGCTCATCAGCACTACACTGATGAGACCCAAAAGGCCGAAACGGTACCGTCTGTAGTTATATATATATATATATATATATATATATATATATATATATATAATATATATATATATATAACATAATATATATATATATATATATGTATAAATAATACTTATTATCTGTGTTCAATTAAAATAACTGAGCACCACACTTTAATTGCTTCAAAAGACATGGGTTGACGTATTGTTGAGCAGACGTATTTCTAGTATAATTATTAAAGATACTTATATCTATAATAGATTTATATTCGGATTTATTTAGTAATTGTATTAATCATTCGGCTCTTTTTCAACAAAGGAGAACAAGCGGATTAATTGACTGCTGTAATGCATACAGAATGACTTCCGGACTCCTGTCGATATGCAATGGTGGAGGTCCACCGTTTACAAAATGCGGTAAGCCATTTTTAAATAAATATATCTCTTCCAAAATTAATCAAATTGACTAGCGCATATTCCATATTACGATTTTTCTTCCAAGTATGTGAATAAATATCTACTGTAGAAACACCTCATCGTCATTAAGGCATGGCCCTAGACTGAGGAACCAAAATTTTCTGATATTCCACAAAAATGTTAATTTTATCATCCAAGTTACAAATATCATATTACGAAATTAGGTTGTGCCTGTTCTGTCTCCAAGTAAATGTGTAAATATATTTGATCATCATTTTTGCGTGTTCGTGTTCCTAAAGATACCGTGATCACTCTGGATTACTTTTCCGTGGTATTATTCTCCTCCACGTTGGTTTAATTTGGTGTATATTTTTGGTTGCATACGGATCTGGTCCGTCGCCGTTCCAGACCAGTTTCAAGATCACATTTCTTTCCAAGTATAGTGCTTCTAATTTGATAATAACTTAATAACAATTTGGATTGTATTGTCTTAACCCTGCTGCCAAGTTTGTACTGACGTACTTGCTTTAAATTTTGATTTATTCATCGTTTTATATTTTGACCGTTGGCCTATTCAAGTTATGTTATTCGTTGCCTATATATAGTAACAGTGTTTTAAATTTTCCACGCCTTTTAAGTACTTTTAAAATAATTCTGGTATCAAACTGTCCATAGTACATTTTCCTGTCGTCCAGCTATTGGAGTTAGAGTGACTATCCCCTTTAAATTGTATTTCTGGATATCGTCGCAAACAAGTTGCACTCGCTTTTTGGTGTTTATATTTCAACGTCACCCTAACTTGACCTTTTATTCACGCAGACTTTCTCGTATTACAAGAAATATTATTATGGTTTTTCCTGCAATGATTTTGAGTTCGCGCAACTTACTGGTTATATTACACATACCTATATGTATCAAGTTCCAGGAGAGGTTTGTCTCATCCTGCTGCCGAAGAACTCAACTATAAGACTTTGTTTGTGTCAGAGTT
Organism: Chrysogorgia sp. JL179-B06; assembly: GCA_035772405.1. NCBI lineage: Eukaryota > Metazoa > Cnidaria > Anthozoa > Scleralcyonacea > Chrysogorgiidae > Chrysogorgia > Chrysogorgia sp. JL179-B06. The sequence goes on along the minus strand of JAYKKM010000023.1, from coordinate 1,038,306 downwards.
GTTGTTAAGCCCGAATATCAAAGACAATTCTCATTTCCATTTTCCTCGCCGCTTAACTTCCACCAAGTTTCTCCCATCAAATTTGAAATTAATCCGTGGACTCCACGTTATGATGAATTTCTCTATCTCTCTAATCCTAATATATTTATCAAATGATGTATCAACCAATCCTGGTCCTGACTGCAGCTTTTCTATACCACCACCTAATACACGTGGTTTAAAAATTCCCCCCCTGAATACCCGGAATATTTTGCCTAAATTCGATTCCCTTCGTTTTTTAATTTTTTAAGGACAACATTCTCTTCTCGGTATCTGAAAAATGCTTAAACCATGTATTTTAGACTCAGAAGTAATGTTTTACTCAGAAGTAAAAACTGCCTGATATCGAAGATGCACAAATATTCAATGCATAATATGGTCAAATAACTCTCACTTTCGGCTCCTAAACTGGGTGGGCTTAGCCCCCCTTTTTTCCCACTAGTTTACAAAGTTTGGGGGGGGGGGGGGGGGCTTTAGCCTATAACTATTAACTCAAAAAACCAACAAATCTACAGGCCTAGACGATATCAGCGCCCGTCTTCTGAAAGATGCATCCACAGTCATTGCTACATATTTAACCCAAATTTTCAACAAATCTCTCATATCTGCCACTTTCCCCAAGAACTGGAAAGACGGTAAAGTAACACCTATTTTTAAATAGGGAGTTCGCTCAAATATGTCGAATTACAGACCTATTACTGTGTTACCAACCTTGAGTAAAATCCTGGAACGTCTTGTTCATACACAGATTTACAATTACTTAACTGAACACAAAATCATTTCATCTCAACAGTTTGGCTATAGACATAAGCTATCTATACCAGTACAGCTTTAGCCTTTTTTACTGACAATATCCTTGAAAATACTGATAACGGTCTTGTCACAACCTCTATTTTCCTGGATTTTAGCAAGGCCTTCGACACAGTTGACCATAGTATTTTATCACATTAATTGAAATCTATATTGGCTTGGATGATAACTCGTTAAGTTGGTTCCAGTCATACCTTACCTCTCGTCGACAAATAACAGCAATTAACGACCAGTTCTCCAACTCCTTACCGGCAGTGTCAATTGGTGTTCCACAAGGCAGCATCTTAGGTCCCTTACTATTTATTATTTACGTCAATGATATGCCTAGCATAATCAAACACTGCAAAATAATACCCTACGCAGATGATAGTCTACTTTATTATTCATCTAACTCCGCCAAGGACATTGAGAATTACGTATGAGGATCTTAACTTAATTTTCATGCAGTGGCTAGATAATAATCGTGTAACATTAAACTGTATGAAATCCAAGTTCCTTCTTTTTGGTAGTAAGTAGCTGCCGCCTGAAAGCATTTACTGACATCTCAATTCATATCAACGAACATCAACTTAAGCGTGAGCGAACTTTTAAATATTTAGGAATAACTTTCTCAGAAAATCTCTCCTGGTCTGACCATTCGGACAAAATATCGACAAAAATTAATCAACGTATTGGGCTGTTAAGAAAAGTTAAAGCGCTGATTCCAACTAAAGCTCGCGTTACTGTATACAACATTCTCCCACTGTTCGATTACGCCGATATTATATGGTGTGGCAAAAATAACTCTTCTCTTATGGACCAATTACAAATTCTCCATAATAAAGCTGCCAAAACTATTCTAGATTTATCCCAACTATCTTCCTCAACTGAAGCCATCAACAAACTACACTGGCATCCACTTATGTATCGGCGCTATTTACATCGTATAATAACCATTTTCAAGTGTAAAAATAATTTAACAGATTTCGACTTCGAAATAACAAAAACTAATCATACATATAACACACGACGCAAGGATGACATCTACCTCAGTAAATCGAAGATAAATTGGGGGAAACAGAAACTTTTTTATCATGCTTGTAAAGAATATAATGCTTTGGACCCCAATATTAAATCACTCGAACTATTAGCTACTTTAGAAACGAACTCTTTAAGTTACCATGTCCATATTAAGATTACTCTTTAACCTTATACTTAAACTTATTTGTAATATAATCATATTAATCATTTACACATATATTCGTAATCCGTAATTTTGTAATTTATGTACATATATCCTATATCTTATCTCTTATATTTTATGTTTCTCAGCAACCTTCTAAAAAACATTTTTTATGACGTCGGTTTTCCTGAATAAATATTATTATCAATCAATCAATCAATCAAACGTTTTTAGTTTACGGCGTGTAGCTGTATAGCACATACCAATCCACTCGGGAGATATTAATGCAGAAACTTCCTGAAGGAAAGTTCCACCTGTAGAAATACTCCTTGAGGAAACAGGAAACGAAGAAATTTATCATGATCCGGTCATCTTTGAACGTATAACTTGGGATACCATCAAACAAGCAGCGAGTTGAACACAGGGAGCAGCCGGCCCATCAGGAGTAGATGCACACGCGTGGCGTCGTTTCTGCTTTTCGTTTAAAAGTGCCTCTGTCGATTTATGCAATGCTCTGGTCGGTGTAGCACGCCGTTTATGTACATCAACTCTTCAACCTGAAAGTGCGGCATTTGTTGCATGTCGCCTAATCCCAGAACTAATGAACAGCTTATTTCTTATTGTATTATATTATATTTAGTTCAATTTGTTATTATTATGATTATCATTATAGTATATAACTAGGAGAGGATAACTTTTAAGAATGATATCTTATTATCATTATTATTATTACCGTTACTATTAATGACTATTTTAAGTGTGTAAATTTATTATTATTATTATTATTATTATTATTATTATTATTATTATATTTTTAGGTGTTAAAATAATCGACAAAAACAAAACGTCAGAAGAAATTAAATTGTTTGGAAGTGTTGAAATTTACGAGAATGGAGACTGGAGCACATTATGCGACCAAAACTGGACAAAGGCCGATGCAGACGTGACATGTAGAGACCTTGGATTCGCGGAAGCAATCGAGAATATTTCATATGGTTTTAAAAATGATCTACCTATATCTCACAAAGATTATAGATGTAATGGAGATGAAGATTATTTGTTTAAATGCCCAATTTATGATGTAGATAGAAGTCCAAACTGTTATAAAGTCGCAGGTGTCCGTTGCAAATATGGAGGTACGTACACCAAAATGGAGTACAATCTCACTAATTAATTGGCTCGATTTCCATATAAATATCCCCAAATTTAAAACATAGTGACTAACCCAAACCTTACACTAATCCTAACCCTAACCCTCCACCTAATATATACTAACCCTAACTCTTACGATAATGTTTTATTTTAGAAATAACAGCTGATTTTAATTTCGACTTTTACTACCGATAGTCTATGTGACGTCATTTCGGGATTTTATATGGAAATTCAACTAATTACACATAATTAACTAAAAAGAAATATTATCAATGTTTATTCTTTATTGTTCAGCTTCAACAAAATACAACAGTATTGGAAGATAAGAATAGGTGTGTGTGGGGGGTGTATGCATAGCTGTTTGCGGTATTCATATTGTTAGCATTTATATTTCGTGCTTATTACTTAGAAAGCGTAGCTAGGCCCGACTTCAAAATTCGGTTGTGTTTTCACTATTCAAAATTATAGGCGCTCTGGGTCTTAACTCAACAAGGAACAGATAATTTAAAAATATGATGTATTTGGTCGATCTTTCTGTGTGTCGCGTATAAACAAAATTCCCACGTTTATTTTAGTATGCGGTTACGCCGGAAAGTCGTCAGTTGCGTTGTACGCTTAACGTTGTGGCTTCTCGCATATATAATTATACTGTCTAAACAGGCGTTCGCGACTGATATCTAAATAAAGACTGGTCGAGCAACTATTGTTTGGATGCTGCAAAAACATGAAGCCGCAAAAATTTCGAAGCCGCATTATTGAAGAGACAACGCTATATAATGTTACTGTAGGCGACGCAATGTTGCCTTTCGTAAACGGTCGTTACCATCCCGAAGGGTCGTTACCATCCCAGCTCTCATAGAATGCTGGGTAAGCGGAGTGAAATTACTCGTGGTCCCAAGGTTCCCGTGATACTTTGTTTGGTGCGGTGACATGTTGGTCGTGAAATTCAAAACATGTAAATATTTGGTATTTGGTATACACTACAGCCAGGAGAAGAGCGTTCATGCAGAAGAAATTATGCATGGCAAACTGTCAATCCCGGAACAGTAAATTCGATTTTGTGATCGACGGTCACAACGTATATATAGATACTTTCCAAAAGGCAAACGACGTTATTCGCGGGATTTCGAAATATCAATCGCAACAACAACAACGTATGCTGCGAGGTCGAAATATATTTGACCGACAAAATATATTTGTCGACCGAAACTATTATATGTGCATTGCATATATGGACCACTATAACCATAAATGTAGTTAAGCATTTCTGCATTTGCCATAGAACATAGTTAATTCGCGTAAAGTCACTTACTAGTCATAACTTGATGCTTTTCAATGGGTGACAAAACGTGTTGTGCTGCGTAGGCAGTATAAAAATATAAATCAAAATGTATAAAAAGGTTGGTGTACTGCCGAAATAGCATGTAAGTTGTCTAACGTTTCGAGCGATGGCCCTTCGTCAGAGAGTGAAACATAAAGTGAAATAATCATACATTTATTATTTCACTTTACGTTTCACTCTCTGACGAAGGGCCGAAACGTTAGACAACTTTCACACTATTTCATAGACTTGCTCCAAATCTGCCTCTTGATTGTTTCGGGTTTGTTTAAATTTGTTTTTTTTCAAAGAACTCGCCATATAGATGCTTGTTCGCTTTTTAGATAGCAATATTATGAAAGAACACGAGGAGCCGCGAAATAAAGTGTGCGGGCACCACACCCTAATCCACACTTCAAAGTTACTGTAATGGAGCCGTAGTTTGTGTTCTAAGTTACGGATAACCTGCGACAACTGCTTCATTTTAGCATCTTAAAAGATCAGAGACAGATATATAATCTCTGTCGCCTACGCAATTTTCCCTTTCGTAAACGGTCGTTCCATCCCAGATCTCATAGAATGTTGGGTAAGCGGAGTGAAATTCCTCGTGGTCCCAAGGTGGCCATATTTGAGTGTACGCCATGGTCATTGGCCGACAAACGCTGATTCCGAATTCATATTTACTGTTATATAGCCGTAGTTTGTGTTTCATATTATGGGAAAGCCTTGGATAACTGATTTAATTTAGCATCTTAAAAGACCAGATACAGATAGTCTCTGCAGCCTGTAGTAAAACTATATAACGTGGTCCCAACAAGATGGCCGGCACGAGCTAAAAATACTACCATATGTCCCTCTATGCGCTGATAAAATATTTGCCATCTAATTATGTCCATTTTTGTTTGCATGGTTTTGTGATGATCTTGAGAACAGAAAATATTCAAACAATATCATGAATTGCTGCATGTGTTGGAAGGTTTCTTTATATTTAACGGAAAAGGAAGGTAGAGCAATTAATCATTTCGATTGGGCAATTGATAAAAGGAGAATAGTGCGAATAGTGCGAATAGTCGACGAATAGTGCGAATAGTCGACGAATAGTGCGAATAGTCGGCGAATAGTGCGAATAGTCGGCGAATAGTGCGAATAGTCGGCGAATAGTCGACGAATAGTGCGAATAGTACGCGAATAGTTGGGCAAATACGGCAAAACTAGGCGGGGGGAGGGGGGGGGGATTAGGATCTTTGTTGTGTTGGGGTTCGAACTCTACCGTAAATTAACGGGTTATAAAAACATAAGGAGTACCAACCCCAACACAACAAAGATCCTAACCAGTATTCGTCGACTATTCGCACTATTCGTCGACTATTCGCACTATTCGTCGACTATTCGCACTATTCGCACTATTCTCCTTTTATCAATTGCCTTTCGATTGTTACATTTGAATCTCAAACTCATTAATAATTCATGAACAAAAACAAAGAAAATCAACTCCGTGACGGACAACTGGATATCTGATCTTAATTAATATAGGATTTTGACGATTTCAACTTCAAATTTCTCTGTAAATACTGACTTGTTTGACTTTGAGATGCCATTTCAAAGCCTCCAATTTGGACTGTACCGGATTTCAAGTCCTTGCAATAGGTTGCAGTCATCGGCTTTGCCTAGGACTTCAACTAATTGCGCGGACTTGAAATCCTGTCCAGTTTTTACCTTATTTTTCATTTGCATAAATAGAGGATCGAGTTATTCTTTAATATTCATTCCATCGAAGAAGCACTCATCGCCGAAATTTCTGGAAATACATCTGTGTTTTTATCTAATTATATATATATATATATATATATATATATATATATATATATATATATATATATATATATATATATATTCAATTCAATTCAATTTAATGATATTTTAACAGCCTAACCTCGTCAGCATCAAATAGTTGCTGTTATCAGTGAGGGCGCTGTGATACAATACATAACATATAATACATACATACATATAAAACACACAATGTCTGGCTATAAGTTGTCATTCAATTCAATATATATATATATATATATATATATATATATATATATATATATATATATATATATATATATATATATATATATATATATATATATATATATATATATATATATATATATATATATATATATAGTATAGAACATGGGGGTACCAGGCCACTTTTATATAATACATACATACATATAAAACACACAATGTCTGGCTATAAGTTGTCATTCAATTCAATATATATATATATATATATATATATATATATATATATATATAGTAGTATAGAACATGGGGGTACCAGGCCACTTTTCAAAAAATGTGTCGTTTTTAAAGAATCATCATATTTAGTCGTTTGTAAGCATGTGGTGGAGCTATTATATAGTGATGTTAATACATGGTTAGGTCATTACGTAGTGGTATCGACACGTGTTTGAGCTATTATATAGTGATGTTGATGCATGGTTAGGTCATTATGTAGTGGTATTGGCACATGTTTGAGTGATTATATACCATTATTTAGCGGGGGGTACCAGGCCACTTTTCAGAAATTGGATTTGTTTTGGGGGGTACTAGGCCACTTTTGTAAAATTGGATTTGTTCTGAAGTCTATATATTTTCTCGTGTGTGGGTATATGGTGGGATTATTATATAGTGGTGTTGATACATAGTTAGGTGGTTACGTGCTATAACCTGGTTATGTTTGGTGAGGATTGTTACAGTTCAGTCAGATGGATCTTGATATTGGTTCAAATATATTGTTTCGATACGCGTCGTTTTACGAGTCGTCTCGAAATGTGTTGCTTTTAAATCGTCTTGAAATGTGTCGTTTTACGAGTCGTCTCGAAATGTGCTATAAAGTGTGTTGACAAATTAATTAAATTATAAATTTTTCTTTTATTAAATCTAATTTTAGACTATTTTGTAGTGTCCATATGCGTAGCTACTAATACCATCTTCAAGGATGTATCTTTTATCATCGAAACAACTCAGTGATATTTTGTTTATCTCATAACTACCCAATTGATGGTTGTTACTTCTTATGGCTCTCATCTTGTGGGATATTTGTTTGTTATTTACTAAAACATCCTTATAGCTATCGTGTCTTATGTTCTTTCTCACAACGCTCTTCTTGACACCTTTAGCAGTCTTTCCACCTTTTCCGTATTCTTTTAGGTAGCTATACATCTTGGATCTTAAACCTACGAACTCGACGATGGGGACTCCTGACGTTTCGTCTTTCATTTTACCAATAACTTTCTTGTTTGTGGTATCAAAGTATGGAGATGACTTATCATATCCACTAAAGTCAAACATGTTTCTGTCAGCGTAGATGTCTTTATATATGTCGCCCGTCTCAATTTCATATGTTAAACTGTCTGTGTCGGTGAACAGTAACTTGGAACTATATTTCTTTTTTACGTAGTTGTAGTGAAAGTCGTACATCAATAATTTCGATAGATCAAGAATACACATACCTACATATGCTGGCTTGTTTAGAGTTAACGTTTCTTTGATCCTCTGTACAGCTACTAAGTTGTTGTTAAATATCTTACTGCTTACAAAGGTAGGTTTAGAGGCGAGCTTCTTCAGTTTGTTTTCACTTGTTACCAGTTCAACGTTAACACGTTTTCGAAGATTTTCCATGGTCTTCCCGAAGACACTATTATTCATCAGTTTGAAGAAATCCTTTTCAAACTCGTTCTTAGCGTTTGTTCTTTTAACTGTGTTGAAGTCAATATAGTCTTTCAACCATGGAGACTGATTAAACTGTAACACTCTATATACTTTACTTACCTTCATTCCTAAGGACTTGTACAGCTGCAAGTTCCTATAGTGCACTACATATCTCTTCTTATTGTTAAGACTTGGTATCAACTTGCTTACCTCTCCTATGGATATGTTGAATTTGTCTTTTATTGTTCTGCAGTAGTCAGACAGTTTATCAACCTCTACTTTAGTTCCCTCTGGTGCTAGTGGATAGTCGTTGTGTAAGTCGTGTAACTCCTTTGGATACTCCAGATCAACCTCTAGTAGTAGTCCTTTGCTTGAGTCATCCTTATATTTGTCAAGGTTGAACTTCTTGATCCACTTGAATCCTCCAGTTGGTAGGTACTGATTCATAGCCCAACCATATAGGTTGTTAGCGTCTAGATATACTATGTATTTCGATGGCTTACTACTATCGTAGTCCTTCATATATTTATTATTAGCCTTACCATATCTATGCGTAATACAAGAGACACCACCTCGCATTCAAGGATCTAGTTGGTAGTACTGCTTGCACGTCTTTCTAAAGTTCTCGAACACGTCAGACAATAGTAGCACATCAGTCTTGAGGTACACATCGTGGTACTCACCCATATTATTCAAATCGAACGTCTTCCACACTTCTCGTGCGTGTTCATAATCAGCGTCTGATATATGTTCGTCGTTCAGTGCACTGTAGAAGCTCTCCTTTGAGGGTAGCTTTATGTCTTCGAACTTATCAAAACTATCCATATAGTCATATGGGTACACACCCTTTCTCGATACTAGTTTTAGTTCCTTGTCAGTGAATACCTCTGATGTGTTTTTTAAACACTCTTTAGGAAGGTTGTTAACCAAGCTGTCTAGACTAGAACCCATGAATTGGAAACTATCGATGAATACGAGGCTTTTTCCTAACATGAAAGCCATATATTTCTCCATGTTGTTTGGTATCACGTTGATGTTCTGCCCAAGTCCTCCAATATTTTGCATTATGTAGTGACTATCATATCCTCTCAAGTTGTGGAACACCACTGGTATTTTGTTGGTTAGTCTATGGTTTCTATTACATAGTTGATGTGCAGAACCTCTATACTTACCAGTTACATGACAATGATCTCTAACTCTTATGTCTCCACTTTTGTATGTTTCATCACAAATGTGACATTTAGTTGCTTCCTTGAAGTTAACCTTGTCAGCGGAAGTCATGATCATGTCTTTGCTAAAGTGTTTCTTTTTAACGTTGTCACAATACTTAACCTCTTCAAGCATCTTTTCCATAAACTTTTTGACTGCGTTCTCACCACGGAACGTCTCAACAGGTTTACTGTACTTGTTGTCATAGCAGCAGACTACCTTATAACCATACCCACAGTCCGTGTGTTGTTGATACTTATTAGTATACGACTTGTCTGACGATGGTGTCGCTGCACTTATCTTCTCTAAGATTGCCTCGAAGTATGCGTATATGACGAACGGAACATCTAGTTGTTTGTGGAAATTTTTGTATTTCAACATATTGTTTCCTTTTTCTGGCATCTTAATTGCCTGCTTTCCGTTAACCACTATACAATTCTCTACGTGGTTCTTTAGTATAGCTTCTGTGCTAAAGCATTGTAGACAGTATCTACAGAAGTTCTTATGACATTTGTGTTTAGACTGATTGAACATAAACCTATTAAAGTCCTTAATGTATACGTAGTGTTGTTTCTCGTCTTTCGTTATTAGCAGTAGATCCATATGATCTTCATTACTTTCTTTGGATACATGTATCGGGAACGGTTGCTTGTTTTCATACCCAAACACGTTGATGTTTATATTATTTTTGACTTCTATTTTGTTATACTGTTTAACTGATACTGGGAAGTCGATCCCCTCATAGTCTACAGTGTTAACGTTTCTCTTATGTTTTGACACTCTTTGCGGTTTGTTATCTACTGGGTTCTTGTGTAGTATATGGCACCACATAAAACACTTATTATCATCGTTCCTTATGTTAATCAAACCCTTTAACGCGTTCCTTAGTTCTGTTGGTAGCTCAATATAACTGGATCCTTTTAGAGGTTCATATACTACCACGTTCACATAGTGGTCGTCTATGTTGTCTATGACCCATCCGGACCCCTCTGATATCCACACAGCGATTCGGTTTAGTATCTCTTCGCTGGACTGTTTTGCAGACCTATATATATCACTAATACTAGATATCGTCTTAGCATTACAGTTAAAGTATGCTACTTTATGTGTAGTTCTGTCGTCGTCCAGTTGTTTCTCTAACGTCACTTTTAGTGTCTCAGTATATTTCAAACCTCTCAGTCTATCCAACTCTTTTGTCAGTATTAGACTCACAGCAACCCTTGACTTGTTCAGTTGTTATAGTGGATCCTTGTTATTGATTACCTCAACACTATACGATCTAGTGTACCCTCTTAGAGCTGCTCGTATCCGTGCCACTGTGGGAAACTGACTAGGTTTCTCTAAGAGTGCTTTCTGTTTCTCTATGAAGAGCTTCAGTTTTGCTGCAAAGTTTCTCTCCTCCAGCACTACACGTGCTATTCTGACCCTGGTTATGTGGTCTATTACACCCTGTCTTGATGCTCTTCTCAACAGATCTATCCAACTATATCCAAGTATTTTGGCTTCACTCAAATACTTAGTAGACAGCTCTTTAAAAATGTGCATCTATATCATAGCGCAGGTTTTATTGTGTTGAAAAACGACTCGTTTTTATCATAAAAAATGGATCTGATTCCTGGAAAATCATATAGATTCTAGGAAATGGGTCTGATTCCTGGAAAATCATATAGATTCCTAAAAATGGATCTGGTTCCTGGAAAATCGCATAGATTATAATAAGGTAACACCTTTAAATTTCTCGAGTGTTTTTTACTCCTTAAATGTGCCCACTTAGAGCTAATGTGGTATGAGTCATCACATGTTTTGCATATCCACTTATGAGTTCTTACCCACTCTTTGGTTAATACTCTATTAGCCTCTGCAGCTTCTTCTTTAGTTTGGTAAATTCTATGTCTTGTCATTATATAATACCGTATGTTTTATTATGTTGAGAAACGAGTCATTTTTGTTATAATGAGGATAACACCCTCAAATGTTTTTTAGGCCCCGTCGTTTCGACGCCCCTTTGAATGCGCAACCATACACAGTCTATATATCAGAACCAGGAGTGTGTTCCGCATAAAAGACGACGAAAACTGGGGTCCCGTTTTGGGACCTCAGTTTTGAGAGCGATTCAGTCGCGACTATTAAAGATGGAGACAATATATGGTTCCACGGAAAAGAAGTCGCTAAGGCACTAGGGTATAAAAACGTGAAGTGGACTACCAGTGTACACGTTGACGATATATATAAGGTCAAACGAGAGGTGTTTGAAGGGGGGCGCGAATCAAGCCCCCCTTTAAACTCATAATAACATGCGGTCTACATATAAGAACCAGTGGTGTGTCAGTCGATAAGTTCTAAGAGTAGGTATTCGCAGAAGTCCTACCATCTATTAGAAAGACAGGTCAGTTACACACAATATAACCAGTTGTCAATAGTGAACTAGACATATACGAGAGACTCTAGAGTTCTGCGTGAGTACTGCAATAGAAGATTCAAGAGTGAAACCACACTATCTAATCATCAAAGATACTACGCGTAGTACTCTATCTATGAGATAATCTGTGAGATAACTGTAAGATAACTGTGAGATGGTCTGTAAGATAGTCTATAAGATGATTCATAAACAAGATACTACGCGTAGTACTCTATCTATGAGATAATCTGTGAGATAACTGTAAGATAACTGTGAGATGACTTGTAAGATGATCTATAAATAAGATACTACGCGTAGTACTCCATCTATGAGACGATTTAAGATGATCTATAAGATGATTCATAAACAAGATACTACGCGTAGTACTCTATCTATGAGACGATTTAAGATGATCTATAAGATGATTCATAAACAAGATACTACGCGTAGTACTCTATCTATGAGACGATTTAAGATGATCTATAAGATGATTCATAAACAAGATACTACGCGTAGTACTCTATCTATGAGACGATTTAAGATGATCTATAAGATGATTCGTAAACAAGATACTACGCGTAGTACTCTATCTATGAGACGATCTACGAGATGATTTAAGATGATCCGCAAGATGATTAGATAGTGTGGTTTCACTCTTGAATCTTCTATTGCAGTACTCACGCAGAACTCTAGAGTCTCTCGTATATGTCTAGTTCACTATTGACAACTGGTTATATTGTGTGTAACTGACCTGTCTTTCTAATAGATGGTAGGACTTCTGCGAATACCTACTCTTAGAACTTATCGACTGACACACCACTGGTTCTTATATGTAGACCGCATGTTATTATGAGTTTAAAGGGGGGCTTGATTCGCGCCCCCCTTCAAACACCTCTCGTTTGACCTTATATATATCGTCAACGTGTACACTGGTAGTCCACTTCACGTTTTTATACCCTAGTGCCTTAGCGACTTCTTTTCCGTGGAACCATATATTGTCTCCATCTTCAATAGTCGCGACTGAATCGCTCTCAAAACTGAGGTCCCAAAACGGGACCCCAGTTTTCGTCGTCTTTTATGCGGAACACACTCCTGGTTCTGATATATAGACTGTGTATGGTTGCGCATTCAAAGGGGCGTCGAAACGACGGGGCCTAAAAAACATTTGAGGGTGTTATCCTCATTATAACAAAAATGACTCGTTTCTCAACATAATAAAACATACGGTATTATATAATGACAAGACATAGAATTTACCAAACTAAAGAAGAAGCTGCAGAGGCTAATAGAGTATTAACCAAAGAGTGGGTAAGAACTCATAAGTGGATATGCAAAACATGTGATGACTCATACCACATTAGCTCTAAGTGGGCACATTTAAGGAGTAAAAAACACTCGAGAAATTTAAAGGTGTTACCTTATTATAATCTATACGATTTTCCAGGAACCAGATCCATTTTTAGGAATCTATATGATTTTCCAGGAATCAGACCCATTTCCTAGAATCTATATGATTTTCCAGGAATCAGATCCATTTTTTATAATAAAAACGAGTCGTTTTTCAACACAATAAAACCTGCGCTATGATATAGATGCACATTTTTAAAGAGCTGTCTACTAAGTATTTGAGTGAAGCCAAAATACTTGGATATAGTTGGATAGATCTGTTGAGAAGAGCATCAAGACAGGGTGTAATAGACCACATAACCAGGGTCAGAATAGCACGTGTAGTGCTGGAGGAGAGAAACTTTGCAGCAAAACTGAAGCTCTTCATAGAGAAACAGAGAGCACTCTTAGAGAAACCTAGTCAGTTTCCCACAGTGGCACGGATACGAGCAGCTCTAAGAGGGTACACTAGATCGTATAGTGTTGAGGTAATCAATAACAAGGATCCACTACAACAACTGAACAAGTCAAGGGTTGCTGTGAGTCTAATACTGACAAAAGAGTTGGATAGACTGAGAGGTTTGAAATATACTGAGACACTAAAAGTGACGTTAGAGAAACAACTGGACGACGACAGAACTACACATAAAGTAGCATACTTCAACTGTAATGCTAAGACGATATCTAGTGTTAGTGATATATATAGGTCTGCAAAACAGTCCAGCGAGGAGATACTAAACAGAATCGCTGTGTGGATATCAGAGGGGTCTGGATGGGTCATAGACAACATAGACGACCACTATGTGAACGTGGTAGTATATGAACCTCTAAAAGGATCCAGTTATGTTGAGCTACCAACAGAACTGAGGAACGCGTCAAAGGGTTTGATTAACATAAGGAACGATGATCACAAGAACCCAGTAGATAACAAACCGCAAAGAGTGTCAAAACATAAGAGAAACGTTAACACTGTAGACTACAAGGGGATTGACTTCCCAGTATCAGTTAAACAGTATAACAAAATAGAAGTCAAAAATAATATAAACATCAACGTGTTTGGGTATGAAAACAAGCAACCGTTCCCGATACATGTATCCAAAGAAAGTAACGAAGATCATATGGATCTACTGCTAATAACGAAAGACGAGAAACAACACTACGTATACATTAAGGACTTTAATAGGTTTATGTTCAATCAGTCTAAACACAAATGTCATAAGAACTTCTGTAGATACTGTCTACAATGCTTTAGCACAGAAGCTATACTAAAGAACCACGTAGAGAATTGTATAGTGGTTAACGGAAAGCAGGCAATTAAGATGCCAGAAAAAGGAAACAATATGTTGAAATACAAAAATTTCCACAAACAACTAGATGTTCCGTTCGTCATATACGCAGACTTCGAGGCAATCTTAGAGAAGATAAGTGCAGCGACACCATCGTCAGACAAGTCGTATACTAATAAGTATCAACAACACACGGACTGTGGGTATGGTTATAAGGTAGTCTGCTGCTATGACAACAAGTACAGTAAACCTGTTGAGACGTTCCGTGGTGAGAACGCAGTCAAAAAGTTTATGGAAAAGATGCTTGAAGAGGTTAAGTATTGTGACAACGTTAAAAAGAAACACTTTAGCAAAGACATGATCATGACTTCCGCTGACAAGGTTAACTTCAAGGAAGCAACTAAATGTCACATTTGTGATGAAACATACAAAAGTGGAGACATAAGAGTTAGAGATCATTGTCATGTAACTGGTAAGTATAGAGGCTCTGCACATCAACTATGTAATAGAAACCATAGACTAACCAACAAAATACCAGTGGTGTTCCACAACTTGAGAGGATATGATAGTCACTTCATAATGCAAAATATTGGAGGACTTGGGCAGAACATCAACGTGATACCAAACAACATGGAGAAATATATGGCTTTCATGTTAGGAAAAAGCCTCGTATTCATCGATAGTTTCCAATTCATGGGTTCTAGTCTAGACAGCTTGGTTAACAACCTTCCTAAAGAGTGTTTAAAAAACACATCAGAGGTATTCACTGACAAGGAACTAAAACTAGTATCGAGAAAGGGTGTGTACCCATATGACTATATGGATAGTTTTGATAAGTTCGAAGACATAAAGCTACCCTCAAAGGAGAGCTTCTACAGTGCACTGAACGACGAACATATATCAGACGCTGATTATGAACACGCACGAGAAGTGTGGAAGACGTTCGATTTGAATAATATGGGTGAGTACCACGATGTGTACCTCAAGACTGATGTGCTACTATTGTCTGACGTGTTCGAGAACTTTAGAAAGACGTGCAAGCAGTACTACCGACTAGATCCTTGAATGCGAGGTGGTGTCTCTTGTATTACGCATAGATATGGTAAGGCTAATAATAAATATATGAAGGACTACGATAGTAGTAAGCCATCGAAATACATAGTATATCTAGACGCTAACAACCTATATGGTTGGGCTATGAATCAGTACCTACCAACTGGAGGATTCAAGTGGATCAAGAAGTTCAACCTTGACAAATATAAGGATGACTCAAGCAAAGGACTACTACTAGAGGTTGATCTGGAGTATCCAAAGGAGTTACACGACTTACACAACGACTATCCACTAGCACCAGAGAGAACTAAAGTAGAGGTTGATAAACTGTCTGACTACTGCAGAACAATAAAAGACAAATTCAACATATCCATAGGAGAGGTAAGCAAGTTGATACCAAGTCTTAACAATAAGAAGAGATATGTAGTGCACTATAGGAACTTGCAGCTGTACAAGTCCTTAGGAATGAAGGTAAGTAAAGTATATAGAGTGTTACAGTTTAATCAGTCTCCATGGTTGAAAAACTATATTGACTTCAACACAGTTAAAAGAACAAACGCTAAGAACGACTTTGAAAAGGATTTCTTCAAACTGATGAATAATAGTGTCTTCGGGAAGACCAAGGAAAATCTTCGAAAACGTGTTAACGTTGAACTGGTAACAAGTGAAAACAAACTGAAGAAGCTCGCCTCTAAACCTACCTTTGTAAGCAGTAAGATATTTAACAACAACTTAGTAGCTGTACACAGGATCAAAGAAACGTTAGCTCTAAACAAGCCAGCATATGTAGGTATGTGTATTCTTGATCTATCGAAATTATTGATGTACGACTTTCACTACAACTATGTAAAAAAGAAATATAGTTCCAAGTTACTGTTCACCGACACAGACAGTTTAACATATATGAAATTGAGACGGGCGACATATATAAAGACATCTACGCTGACAGAAACATGTTTGACTTTAGTGGATATGATAAGTCATCTCCATACTTTGATACCACAAACAAGAAAGTTATTGGTAAAATGAAAGACGAAACGTCAGGAGTCCCCATCGTCGAGTTCGTAGGTTTAAGATCCAAGATGTATAGCTACCTAAAAGAAGACGGAAAAGGTGGAAAGACTGCTAAAGGTGTCAAGAAGAGCGTTGTGAGAAAGAACATAAGACACGATAGCTATAAGGATGTTTTAGGAAATAACAAACAAATATCCCACAAGATGAGAGCCATAAGAAGTAACAACCATCAATTGGGTAGTTATGAGATAAACAAAATATCACTGAGTTGTTTCGATGATAAAAGATACATCCTTGAAGATGGTATTAGTAGCTACGCATATGGACACTACAAAATAGTCTAAAATTAGATTTAATAAAAAGAAAAATTTATAATTTAATTAATTTGTCAACACACTTTATAGCACATTTCGAGACGACTCGTAAAACGACACATTTCAAGACGATTTAAAAGCAACACATTTCGAGACGACTCGTAAAACGACGCGTATCGAAACAATATATTTGAACCAATATCAAGATCCATCTGACTGAACTGTAACAATCCTCACCAAACATAACCAAGTTATAGCACGTAATCACCTAACTATGTATCAACACCACTATATAATAATCCCACCATATACCCACACACGAGAAAATATATAGACTTCAGAACAAATCCAATATTACAAAAGTGGCCTGGTACCCCCAAAAACAAATCCAATTTCTGAAAAGTGGCCTGGTACCCCCCGCTAAATAATGGTATATAATCACTCAAACATGTGCCAATACCACTACATAATGACCTAACCAGGCATCAACATCACTATATAATAGCTCAAACACGTGTCGATACCACTACGTAATGACCTAACCATGTATTAACATCACTATATAATAGCTCCACCACATGCTTACAAACGACTAAATATGATGATTCTTTAAAAACGACACATTTTTTGAAAAGTGGCCTGGTACCCCCATGTTCTATACTACTACTATATATATATATATATATATATATATATATATATATATATATATATATATATATATATATATATATATATATGTATATGTATATCTGGCATGGTTTTTGATGTCCCACATTTGTGTGGCATCAAGGGTGACTGTAAATAGCAGTTATCTTCATCCTGCTCATCAGCACTACACTGATGAGGCCCAAAAGGCCGAAACGGTACAGTCTGTAGTTATATATATATATATATACGGAAGCCGTTGCCGAGAGCCTAGTCACGAGTTCTGTATATATGGTGGTGGTAATGCCGGGATAAGATTCTGGGTATATTATAGGTAATATTTGGCATTTCACTCGATCAAACTACATGTTGAAAGGCTTTATGGTGAAGGAAAATTTCGAGAGTTGGAATACATACATTTTAAAACCAAGCCGAGACCAGTTGCGAAAAATGTAACTTCAAGGCCTTCCGGCTGGAATTGAACCCGCGACCCTGCGATGCTGGTGCAGTGTTCTGACCACTGAGCTACGGAAGCCGTTGCCGAGAGCCTAGTCACGAGTTCTGTATATATGGTGGTAATGCCGGGATAAGATTCTGGGTATATTATAGGTAATATTTGGCATTTCATTCGATCAAACTACATGTTGAAAGGATTTATGGTGAAGGAAAATTTCGAGTGTTGGAAGCTCAACATGTATTTTACTTGTGCTTTTAAATTTCCCGAACAAAACACATTATGTTAATATAAATTAGCATTAGTTATCATAAATCAGGTTTTTCTAGAAAAGGCCATCTTGCAGGCCCGCGTAGCATCTTGAAAACTCAAAATCCCACCAATCGCAGAGTTGTTTATGAAATCAAATCAAACTTGGCGTGTGAGTGGATCTCATGTTCCTGGCGCTTGTCGAATTTCAATTTTTAATCTTGCTTTACCATATGCCGTGTTTTTCGATTGACGACTTTGCAGGTCTTCAACGACCCATTTTGACTGGGCCGGTCAGGAAAGAGTTAATATACAATGGCCGATATTTTTTCGCATCGATCAATTTTATATTTTCGCCTGAATTTTTCATCATCGTTGTAAATCGGCTAAGAAACACATATATCAAATTTTAAGCCAATTTGGTGAATTATTTCCTACATTTCTAAACATGGTGAATTTTGACCTTTTTGACCAACATGCATAGAACGTATTGTCTTTGTGGTGTATAAATAGCTTGCGTATATATTTAAAAGTATGAGCTCCCGTGCGGGTGGACCGCTGCGGGTGGGATCTCTGCAGAGACTCTGCTGAAGGTAACCCTTATACCGTAACCTCTCGTTGAGGGGGGTAGGAGGGAGCAGAGATGGGGGTTCATTTCTCACTGACCATTTTTTTGCTTTGTTAAACTGTATTTACATTGATTATTTTCAATTCAACAGATAATAAACTGCTTTTTCGTCCGCGCTTTTTCTTCGATTATTTTCTATTTACCTGTTATTGCTGATTAACTCTTTCCCTACGGCTGAAAACATCGAAAATTGAACCACCTCTTTGTTCTATTGATATCTCTTGAAATAACCATAGCTGTTGCGAAAGCTATACATTTTCTGAAAGCCCAACAAACCGGCTTTTACTTGTGCTTTTAAATTTCCCGAACAAAACACATTATGTTAATATAAATTAGCATTAATTATCATAAATCAGGTTGAAAAATTTACATTTTTCTAGAAAAGGCCATCTTGCACGCCCGCGTAGCATCTTGAAAACTCAAAATCCCACCAATCGCAGAGTTGTTTATGAAATCAAATCAAACTTGGCGTGTGAGTGGATCTCATGTTCCTGGAGCTTGTCGAATTTCAATTTTTAATCTTGCGTTACCGTATGCCGTGTTTTTCGATTGACGACTTTGCGGGTCTTCAACGACTCATTTTGACTGGGCCGGTCAGGAGTTAAAGTAATGTAATGTAATGTTTATTTATATAGCGCTAATCCCTTTAGCCCTTAGCGCTTTACAATGAAGATAAATAAAATAATTACAACATGCTTAAAGAACTCCTAACTATTAATAATTTACAAGTAGAAAAGTAACGTTCAATAATTAAAATGGATACTTAATAATAAGCTAAATTAAACAAGTGTGTTTTAAGTCTATTCTTAAAAGTTTCTATGTCAACGTCAGGGAATTTGCCTATTTCGAATATCTGGGTTATTCTAAGAAAAATTGTAATATATAATTTATAATATACGAAAATCTCATCTTCATGAACTTTTTCGCTCTAGAAGTTCGCTATTTTCCCTTTTACCGTGAGATGGGAAGCACTTGTGATTACTGTTGAGAGAATGGCGTTTGGCGTAGGCAGTGACATCATATTGAGAACTCTAAAAAAAAAAAAACAACAGAGATAGACTCGTGTTAATTCAGAATCTCTTTTTCCAAAAAAATACTTGTGCATTTTGATTTAAACTTTTACTGAAACAATGTCATCGAGCTTTTCGAGTTTATGACAACCAGGATTACCCAGAAAATAATTTTATAACCCGGGTACATGATGGAAGTCGAAAACAACGCAGTTCGGTAGTTTTGTCAACAAAATCCTCTAATACAATGAACACAGAACAGTGTGCACCATACGAAGGCAAACCTGTTGCCAATGCTGACTGGATCGTAGATAATAACGAGCAGAGACGTCTCGAGCAGAGTAAAGTAGATGCTTAGATCCCGCTTGGATGGACGTGTCGCTGCATGCAAAGTTGTTATTTAACTCGGAAAAGCTCGATGAAATTGCTCCTGTAAAAGTTTAAATCAAAATGCATAAAGAATCTCGCGGAAAGAGAGATTCTGAGCACTATTTCCGCACACAAGTCTTTAGCTCCATTGTAGTTCTACTTTGAGAGTTATCAATATGATAGTCACCAGTACTTTTAATCTCACGGTAAAAGGCCAAAAATGGTCAAAATACCCAACTTCGAGAGTGAAAAATACATGAAGATTAGATTTTCGTCTTACAAGATTTTTTACAAATTTTCTTAGAATAACCCAAACAATCTAAATATACAAATTTCCTGACCTTCACATTATATATATATATATATATATATATATATATATATATATATATATATTATATATATAATATATATATATATATATATATATATATATATATATATATATATATATATATATATATATATATATATATATATATATATATATATATATATATATATATATATATATATATATATATATATATATATATATATATTACAAATATTACAAATATTACAAATATTACAAATATTACAAAATAATATATCACGAAAGTATATAGATTATAGAAAATTATTTTATAGGCAAACGACTTTGTCAGGTCTGCAATTGTTCAACTTCTAATGTTAACTGCTCTGGAAGAGGGCTTCTGCACATGCCTTGGTCAGATACGAGTTTCCTACACGTTTCAAGGTAAGTCACCGTATTTACAACTGGGAAGACTAGATTTTAGCAAAGCCACGACTTCAAGAACGACATTGGATAATTTAACCTTAACTGGTTACGTCTCGTTGTCTTGGCGGAACAAAGTCGTATACGGTCTTTATTGTGACTTTATGACAATAGTACAAGGCGGCGAAAGCAATTCTCGCCAAAACGAAAGTATCTCCTATAAGCTTTGTACTACTGAAATCTATATATACTGGAAGGATACATCTTCAGATATTTTGCGGCCATTACCCAACCAGTTTTGACTATTTTGCTGCTTCTAAAATCACTTTATTCTCCAATATTTAATCGACTTTGCTTTCAGGAAAAACCGGATGCATAAAAACCTAACTTCATTTTTAAAGCAAACTGAGTGATTAACTCTTAATCATGCACGGTTAGTAACTATAATTTCGCACTCGCAACAACCCCTCTTCCGCTTATACTTTTTGAAACTTTGATAGCGTACAATCTAGTTGCTTGCAGTAATTATTTTACTTGAAATGGTTAATAGCTCATTCACTATGTCCCAAACTGTATAGATTTTCAGTGGACAATATCCCTGAGAGATTTGTGCATTTGTCTGAATTTAGTTGTTTCATAGGACATCAAACTAAATAACTAAAGAGGCCAAACATTTAAATTTTTCGGTGCAGTTAAGAAAGAAATTACTTGTCTCACACATTCAATGTTGATGACAATGTTGCTAAGAAGTTAAGCTGTGTAAACGTAAATCATGCATCAGGCCCTTTTGATCCGAACAGGTGGATAAGAAAAATATTTGCGAAGTACCTAGACCTTCCCTTATTCCTTAACCAACATTTTTAGCGAATCACTAAGCTGTAGAAGATTTCCTGAAATTTGAAAAATTTCTAATGTACGTGGGATTCCAAATGCCCAATCATGATCTATAATTAGAAAAAGTGAAACCAATTGCATTAACTACGAGTGTTCAATCTAAGATATAAGAATCTTATGCGTACGAATTGTTCCATCAGCGCAAAAGAACCCGCGAACAAACACCCGCTTTCTCTTGCTCTCGTCAGCCTAAATTAATTCGTCAAGGTACACTTCCCAAACCTCATTGGTATCATCTCAATCGCCAATCGTCCGATTTGATCGCCTCCGCAAACGGGTGCCGAAACCTGCAGCTCATCACAAGCAACAACGCATATCCTAGAAGTTTGTTTAATTTCCATGCCTCCCATGGAATCAATGGGATCGGCGAAGTTGATCTCGATGAAGAGACAACGAAGTGGATACCGGACGCTAATATCCTTGTGTGATAAGCACTGGAAGCTTATACAAACGACGACGACGGTTTTCCGTGTTCTTATATTGTTATAGAAATACTCGTCAATGTTTGGGAGAACTATGAAATCGCAGTGTACAATCGTGCCCTTTCTGCTCTTGTTTGGCAATTTATATTATCTTCTCCAAACTTCCATTCGTGTTACTATAATAGTATTTATAACTGCTTCAAGGTATCACAGTACAAACGCAGTATTACAAACGTTTCTTAAATTATGTAAATAATACAAGACCTTAGCTTTTCATGGAGAAATTTTAGTTTTTTTTTAATTTAACGTTGTTAATTAATATATTCGTTTGGCAGTATCAACTATTTGTTCAAGATCGAGTTGGTTTTCTTTGATGTAAGACCGTGAATACTAATTAGATAAGAAATGAAGGAAAAAACTAGGGAAATCTTTGTGAAAAACCTCATCGATCATGAACTAAATCAGTTAGATCCCTCGAATGTCGGGTTTTATGCTATATAAAGCCATCGGGGCTTTATATAGCTTATTAATAAAAATAATAATAATAATTTATTGCTTATATTGCGCAAATTACATTAAAATGATCAAATGCGCATTACATACATTGAGTAGATGAACCACTACAGGATAATTAAACTATAGTAATTAACAATTATAATAAAATCAATAAAACTAAAATACTATATAATATATACAAAATGGATAAAATACTAATAAGCTCATCTAAAAAGGTATATCTTAAGATGAGACTTAAAAGTATTAATATTATCAATCATACGTAGATCCTTCGGTAGAGTGTTCCATAATCTAGGCGCTGCAATAGCAAATGCTCTATCTCCTAGTGTAGTTTTAGTTTTAATAGTAGGAACAGCAAGAAGAAGACTATCTGAATACCGAAGGCTATACGTAGATGACTTAATACATAGCATGTCACTAAGATATGTTGGCGCAAGGCCATGAATTATTACACGATTGAGTCGGTTTTCTTTGATGTACCGCGGGCTTTATCTAGCATAAAGACCATGAATACTAATTAGATAAGAAATGAAGGAAAAACTAAAGGAAATCTTTGTGGAAAACCTCCTCACTCGTGAAATAAGTCAGATAAAGCCCTCGAACGTCAGGATTTATGCTATATAAAGCCCTCGGACGCTGCGGTCTTTATATAGCATAAAGCCCTCCTTCTCGGGCTTTATCTCTTACATAAAGCCCTCCTCGGGATCTAACTCTGACATTATATGTATTAATTGACATATTTATAAACACTGCACTTATATTATATTATTTATAATTATCTAAGCTTATTATTTAACATCCACGTATACGTACACGCATAGCTCGTTTAAGCAATGATTGGATTTTATGGCCTTATTTGAGGATACAGACAGGTAAATAATAATGTTTAAAACGCAAATCGTATACTAAATATGTAATATTAACCTAATTTGTATCGTATTTCTTTTCTTCCAAGGTTCGACATATCTAAGAACGAGATAACAACTCTCTGGACACGAATGTTTCAAAATTTTCCAGCGCTGAAGTATCTGTTAGTATACGTACTTATTTTGTAAATTTTCTACTTGAATTTTAATATAATATTATTATACGATCTTTATAACTACAATCCAGCACAAAAAATATAAGAGAAAGAAGGAAGATATAATTTATTATAATATCAATCAACTAGTAGAGACATGCAGGTAATCTATTACAAATTCTATATTCTGTTTCCCCAAGCACTTTCCTGTTTAATCGTGCTGGGATAACGGTTAGCCCTGAGAAAGGTAAGGAAGCCAAAATTTTGCGCCAAAAGATAATTGACGATGTGTTTCTTTAAGTTAAATATTAAAGTGTATATGAGATGAAAATTTGTAAGATTGTATTTGAAAGAACGCTCAAATTAATGTAAAATTATTTTCACGTGCATTTGATATCTTATTGCGTTTTTGAGTTATAACGCTTTATGTAATTTGAATTATGGCGTAACAAATGTGACACAGGATTACAACACAACTGAAAATCAAGTATATTTTCAGATTGTTTAGGCTTATAAACTGGCTCAAATTTTACTTATTTAATTAGCCCGTCAACAACTCCAAGCATTGTTTTATTTCTTATGTGGTCGCCATGGTAATAGATTAGTTCCTAGCTTCCCTTTGTCTATAAACAAAATCTTCCATTTTTCATCATTGTAGGCGATGTTTTTGTTTTAAACTGTTTTCATGCATTGAGAATTAGATAGAAACGATAACAACTGGTAAAAACATAAAACAAATTGCCTGCTATGTGCTCGAAAACAGACAATTATTTAAAGAAAGAAAGTGGCCTGAAAACTAAAAGATAAATCATTTAAAAACTAATTATTTAAGAAACTTTGCAGGAAGTAAATAACACGTTTCTTTTTTACAAAGTTTTTTTTAAAGCGTCAGTTTCGAGTTTCGTTGCTGCGTCAGTTAAAGAGGCACGACGCCAGGCTGTTTTGTAGCTGAATTGCTTCTATCACCTCGTTAGAACCGCATGTTGGAATATTTTCGTATTCTTCTCCCCCTGTGCTTCTATATTGTAACAGATGCTTAGTTAGATTCTATACAGTTGTTTTCATGTAACTCTAATATACTAATCGCGCTCCTGCTTCGACGACATACGCCTTATTCGTGGCGAGAATTTTTCTCCTGCCTACTATCAAAACATCGAATTTTTGTGATTTTTGTTAATCTCTCTCTTATTTTTTTTAATATCAGGACGATGGCTCACAATAATATCGAGAATATACCTGCAAATTTCTTTCACCCGCTCTCTAATTTAAAGCACATGTACGTATTACGATTTCCATCTCGAATTAATTATAATAAGCATACAGTAAATATCAGTAAATTATTTGGTTTTACTTATGTTTCAACTTAATGCCTTTCAATGCAACATACAGATGTGTATAAACAAAACAAATTAAAGAAACATGTTAAAGAAAGATTTTATTTTGAATTTACGTGATGATTTCTTAATAACGACCTTGTTCACTTGCAGAGACTTTTCGTTCAATTCAATCGCTTTGTTGAGTAAAGAACTGCTGACGTTTTCAATAAATCTGACATACCTGTGAGTATATGATTAAAATTTATTTCAAAGCTATAACGGTTTTCCTAAGTGGTACGTTTGAAGTGCCCCTAACCTCAAAATTTTGTATTGTCTTATTTGGAAGAACTTTTAAAATGATAAAGTAACTTCTTTTGAAGATTTCCCGTCTTCGCTTTCTTTTTGAGATATACCAGTTTGTTTGATATGCAAATATCTGGAATTTCGTCACACATGCATAATGAGTTATCAGATAATGTTATATATATTTGCGTTCATGAAATAAAAACACTAAAGTGTGAATAACACGTGTGTGCGTTTCTCCCACAACACCAAACATCTTGATTTTAAAGGATTTCGTTCGAGCATGAAAGAGATACACACATTTCTCCAATAAGTCATTATGCATGTGTGACGAAATTCCAAACATTTGCATATCAAACAGACTGATGTATCTAAAAAAGAAAGCAAATAAACGAAAATCTTCAAAATAAGTTACTTTATCGTTTTAAAAGTTCTTCCAAACAAGACAATACAATTTTGAGGTTATGGGCACTTTAAACAACTTCAGTTTGATCAATCAATCAATCAATCAATCAATCAATCAATCAATCAATCAATCAATCAATCAATCAATCATCAATCAATCGTCAATCATATATCAATCAATCAATCAATCAATCATCAATCAATCAATCATCAATCATATATCAATCAATCAATCAATCATCAATCAATCAATCATCAATCATATATCAATCAATCAATCAATCAATCAACCAATCAACCAATCAATCAATCAATCAATCAATCAATCAATAAATCAATCATCAATCAATCGTCAATCATATATCAATCAATCAATCAATCATCAATCAATCAATCGTCAATCATATATCAATCAATCAATCAATCAATCATCAATCAATCAATCATCAATCATATATCAATCAATCAATCAATCAATCAACCAATCAACCAATCAATCAATCAATAAATCAATCATCAATCAATCGTCAATCATATATCAATCAATCAATCATCAATCAATCAATCATCAATCATATATCAATCAATCAATCAACCAATCAATCAATCAATCAATCAATCGATAAATTAACCAAACAATAAATCAATCATCAACCGACCGTCCGACGAATCGATCGATCGATCAATCAATCGACCGACCGACCACTCATCCATCCATTCATCCAACCACTCATCCA
Organism: Chrysogorgia sp. JL179-B06; assembly: GCA_035772405.1. Classification (NCBI taxonomy): domain Eukaryota; kingdom Metazoa; phylum Cnidaria; class Anthozoa; order Scleralcyonacea; family Chrysogorgiidae; genus Chrysogorgia; species Chrysogorgia sp. JL179-B06. The sequence continues at coordinate 1,011,767 of JAYKKM010000023.1, read as the reverse complement.
TCCACCCTCCACCGCCAGTCAGTCATATCAGCATTGTTAATATATGGAGATATTGTCTGAAAACTCGGCGAAGGTCTTTGTTCTATGTTTTAATTCACGTTCAAGAAAATGTGTGAACGGTCACCGTCACTTAAAACGTTGTTTTTGTTATTATTACGCAATCATCCAATAGAAACAATTTACGCAAAAATCATATTTATAAATATATTAAGTAATTGTGCATTGTGAGAGTCCTATCAACATAAACCGCAAGTCAGTTCTAAGGACATCGCATTGAAGTTTGCCGAGTTACCAGATAATATACCTCAAGTAAAGTAAAGACGTAATTTAAAAACTTTGCTTCTTCATATAATTTATCGAGGATTAATCGTAAAAGATTACTGTTTACCTAGGCATATACATGTACTAACAAATAGCAAGTTTTGGTCGCGTGATGTTTTCTCTTCTTCCTAACAATATAGGGATATGTCAAACAACAAAATAAAGGCATTACCAAGAGCATTTGGTTATCGTGCTAATAAATTGGAGCACTTGTAAGTCAATTATTTATCACCTCGCTTGATTGTAAATTGTAATTTCACCTGCAGCTGCATAAATAAGAGTAGAGTATATTTTATTTTAGCATGGTAGCCCATTCAGCAACTAGGCTGATATGTAGAGTGGCCCTGCGTAAGTAACAACTACAATGTACAATGTGTATAAAAAAAAACTGAACCCTTTGAAAACGGACTTATACTCCTGGGAAATTAAAAACACGGTCTTAATACAACTGGGAAATTAAGATAACTTGTAAACGTATGAAGGAGTATAACTGCAAAGAAACGTTAATATATTTAACATGTTTCTATACATAACAGAAACAATAAAGATCCTGATCCTTTAAATAGACCTGATATAACTAAACCTAAGCATTTCAGTTTCAATAGGAAGATAATGCCTTGGAATATTGGTCTTGGGATCAACAATGAGGCTTCTTTGATATTGATTCGCAGAGCATTAAAAAATAATGTCACTAAATATTTAAATGTTATTTTCCCTCAGCCGAGTTTCGGTTTTGTAGGATGAAGACGTTTTCTTCTTCTAGTATAATACGAATGTACACAACTATTTCTTATAAAATATTGACTAAAGTATCGAAGAACGACTTAAATATTAGGATACATTTACGTAAATTCCAAATAGTCATTAAATCCGTCAGCCTAAGACTTTAATTAAAAAAGTAGAATGCTGCGTTTTTGAGTTATAACGCTTTATGTAATTTGAATTATGGCGTAACAAATGTGACACAGGATTACAACACAACTGAAAATCAAGTATATTTTCAGATTGTTTAGGCTTATAAACTGGCTCAAATTTTACTTATTTAATTAGCCCGTCAGCAACTCCAAGCATTGTTTTATTTCTTATGTGGTCGCCATGGTAATAGATTAGTTCCTAGCTTCCCTTTGTCTATAAACAAAATCTTCCATTTTTCATCATTGTAGGCGATGTTTTTGTTTTAAACTGTTTTCATGCATTGAGAATTAGATAGAAACGATAACAACTGGTAAAAACATAAAACAAATTGCCTGCCATGTGCTCGAAAACAGACAACTATTTAAAGAAAGAAAGTGGCCTGAAAACTAAAAGATAAATCATTTAAAAACTAATTATTTAAGAAACTTTGCAGGAAGTAAATAACACGTTTCTTTTTTACAAAGTTTTTTTTAAAGCGTCAGTTTCGAGTTTCGTTGCTGCGTCAGTTAAAGAGGCACGACGCCAGGCTGTTTTGTAGCTGAATTGCTTCTATCACCTCGTTAGAACCGCATGTTGGAGTATTTTCGTATTCTTCTCCCCCTGTGCTTCTATATTGTAACAGATGCTTAGTTAGATTCTATACAGTTGTTTTCATGTAACGCCTTATTCGTGGCGAGAATTTTTCTCCTGCCATGACTATCAAAACATAGAATTTTTGTGATTTTTGTTAATCTCTCTCTTATTTTTTTTAATATCAGGACGATGGCTCACAATAATATCGAGAATATACCTGTAAATTTCTTTCACCCGCTCTCTCATTTAAAGCACATGTACGTATTACGATTTCCATCTCGAATTAATTATAATAAGCATACAGTAAATATCAGTAAATTATTTGGTTTTACTTATGTTTCAACTTAATGCCTTTCAATGCAACATACATATGTGTATAAACAAAACAAATTAAAGAAACATGTTAAAGAAAGATTTTATTTTGAATTTACGTGATGATTTCTTGATAGCGACCTTGTTCACTTGCAGAGACTTTTCGTTCAATTCAATCGCTTTGTTGAGTAAAGAACTGCTGACGTTTTCAATACATCTGACATACCTGTGAGTATATGATTAAAATTTATTTCAAAGCTATAACGGTTTCCCTAAGTGGTACGTTTAAAGTGCCCCTAACCTCAAAATTTTGTATTGTCTTATTTGGAAGAACTTTTAAAATGATAAAGTAACTTCTTTTGAAGATTTCCCGTCTTCGCTTTCTTTTTGAGATATACCAGTTTGTTTGATATGCAAATATCTGGAATTTCGTCACACATGCATAATGAGTTATCAGATAATGTTATATATCTTTGCGTTCATGAAATAAAAACACTAAAGTGTGAATAACACGTGTGTGCGTTTCTCCCACAACACCAAACATCTTGATTTTAAAGGATTTCGTTCGAGCATGAAAGAGATACACACATTTCTCCAATAAGTCATTATGCATGTGTGACGAAATTCCAGACATTTGCATATCAAACAGACTGATGTATCTAAAAAAGAAAGCAAATAAACGAAAATCTTCAAAATAAGTTACTTTATCGTTTTAAAAGTTCTTCCAAACAAGACAATACAATTTTGAGGTTATGGGCACTTTAAACAACTTCAGTTTGATCAATCAATCAATCAATCAATCAATCAATCAATCAATCAATCATCAATCAATCGTCAATCATATATCAATCAATCAATCAATCAATCATCAATCAATCAATCATCAATCATATATCAATCAATCAATCATCAATCAATCAATCATCAATCATATATCAATCAATCAATCAATCAACCAATCAACCAATCAATCAATCAATCAATCAATCAATCAATCATCAATCAATCGTCAATCATATATCAATCAATCAATCAATCATCAATCAATCAATCGTCAATCATATATCAATCAATCAATCAATCAATCATCAATCAATCAATCATCAATCATATATCAATCAATCAATCAATCAATCAATCAATCAACCAATCAACCAATCAATCAATTAATCAATCAATAAATCAATCATCAATCAATCGTCAATCATATATCAATCAATCAATCATCAATCAATCAATCATCAATCATATATCAATCAATCAATCAACCAATCAATCAATCAATCAATCGATAAATTAACCAAACAATAAATCAATCATCAACCGACCGTCCGACGAATCGATCGATCGATCAATCAATCGACCGACCGACCACTCATCCATCCATTCATCCAACCACTCATCCATCCACCCTCCACCGCCAGTCAGTCATATCGGCATTGTTAATATATGGAGATATTGTCTGAAAACTCGGCGAAGGTCTTTGTTCTATGTTTTAATTCACGTTCAAGAAAATGTGTGAACGGTCACCGTCACTTAAAACGTTGTTTTTGTTATTATTATGCAATCATCCAATAGAAACAATTTACGCTAAAATAATATTTATAAATATATTAAGTAATTGTGCATTGTGAGAGTCCTATCAACATAAACCGCAAGTCAGTTCTAAGGACATCGCATTGAAGTTTGCCGAGTTACCAGACAATATACCTCAAGTAAAGTAAAGACGTAATTTAAAAACTTTGCTTCTTCATATAATTTATCGAGGATTAATCGTAAAAGATTACTGTTTACCTAGGCATATACATGTACTAACAAATAGCAAGTTTTGGTCGCGTGATGTTTTCTCTTCTTCCTAACAATATAGGGATATGTCAAACAACAAAATAAAGGTATTGCCAAGAGCATTTGGTTACCGTGCTAATAAATTGGAGCACTTGTAAGTCAATTATCTATCACCTCGCTTGATTGTAATGTCACCTGCAGCTGCATAAATAAGAGTAGAGTATATTTTATTTTAGCATGGTAGCCCATTCAGCAACTAGGATGATATGTAGAGTGGCCCTGCGTAAGTAACAACTACAATGTACACTTTACAGTGTGTATAAAAAAACTGGACCCTTAGAAAACGGTCTTTCATCCTGGGAAATTAAAAACACGGTCTTAATACACCTGGGAAATTAAGATAACTTGTAAACATTATTAATCGGAAAAATATTATTAATCGGAATTTTCACATTTTACAAAATGATCCTGAGACGTCAGCCATTTTCACCGATAACCCTTTGGTATCTTTTCGCCGTAATAAAAACATTCGTGACTCCTTGGTACCAGCGGGAATATTTTCTTGCGGCCGTTCCCGCTGCAACACATGCCCTTTTCTCAATCCCACTACAGTTATTACTGCCCCCAAATTCAACCACACAATCCGTCATACTTTTTCATGCACTTCCACCAACATCATTTATTGCATTTCTTGCGATAAATGCCCTAAAATCTACATCGGTGAAACTGGGCGACGCCTTTCAGACAGGTTTGCTGAACATCTTCGTTCCGTGAGGAACAATGATGTTGACAAACCTGTAGCCCGCCATTTCAACAGCTGTAACCATTTGGTTTCAGACATGAAAGTCTGTGCCATCCTTCCCATCTCGGGTGGTAACGATAACCGCAAACGGCATGAGAAGCGTCTCAGTTTTAAACTTGGCACCACACGTTCTCTTGGTCTTAACGAACGTTTTTCTTTTATTTAATTTCCTACAAGTTTTTTGTTATTTTAGTTTGCTTGGAACTTTTTTATTATTAGCTTATGCATTTCAAGTTTTGTTTCTTACTGCTTTAATATCGCCTAATCCCCTTAATATTGGACCTGCATTTCTCCCTCCCCCTCTGATCGACTGTAAAAATAGCAAATGATTTAACTTTTCACATCTTTACATCTCTTTTCCTCCAAGTTTTGGATAAACATGCTCCATTAAAACAAACGCAATTTAAACATAAAACAAACCCATTTATAACTCAAGAGATCAAGAACGAAATGAATATCAGAGATTAATTGTTAAAGTTGGCACGTCGATCTCGTTCTCAGTATGATTGGTATAAATTTCGAGAGAAAAACCGGGAAATAAAGGCGATGATTAAACTAGCAGAAATTAATCTCGTTGATAACGAAATAATTAGGAATAACGGAAACAGTCGTGCGATGTGGAAAACTATACGTGGTTGTATTCCAAATAAATCTAAACAGATCCAGCAATGTAAAAGGGATCCGAAGGTTATGGCAAATGAATTCAATGAATATTTCTCAACAGTTGGTGCGAAGACCTTGGATGCGATTAGAACTAAAGCTAATGAGTTGAATGTTCCCATTATTACCTCTATTGTTACCCCAAATCCTTTCCCTGAAAAGGAACAGTTCTTCCTAAATCCAATCACCAGGGAAGATTTTGTAAAAAATTGTTATGGATATACCCTCAAATAAGTCCCCAGGTGCAGACAAAATATCAGCTAAAGATTTAAAGACAAGTTTAATTCATATATTAGAACCATTAAGGGACATACTTAATATGTCATTCTCTACTAGTACTTTTCCTGATGGTTGGAAATTTGCCGAAGTCACACCTCTGCCGAAAGAAGGGAATCAAGAAATAGCAAGCAACAACAGACCAATTTCTTTATACTGTCTATAAATTCGAAAATATGTGAAAAGGCTGTTTTTAACCAATTTTCTGAATATTTACATAATAACATGCTACTTACTTGCCACCAAAGTGGAAACAAGAAGAATCGTTCAACTGAATCTTTGAACATATTTGTAACAGATCATATATTGGAAGCAATAGATGAGAGAAAAATTACTGTTTTTGTACTTCTTGACCTAAGTAAAGCATTTGACAGTATAGATCATTCTCTTCTGCTACGTAAACTTCAAAATAATGGTGTATCTATACCAGCCTTGGCGTGGTTTAACAGTTATCTTACGAACCGAACCCAAGCAGTTAGAATTGGCATAACAACATCCAACGTTCTTCCAATTAAAACAGGCGTTCCACAGGGATCAGTATTGGGACCTTTGTTGTTTAGCTTGTTTATAAACGATCTACCTACTATAACTTTACATGTCATTTCAACTTGATGAGATAAATCGTGCATTCGAAGTGATCAACGAAGACCTTACAACTATTACAAAATATCTGTGTAACAATAATTTACTTGCCAATCCAGACAAGACTAAAATTATCTTCTTTGGTTCTCCACAGCTTTTACACAAGATTCCGAGTACCATTCATTTCGAATTTATGGGTAAAGAAGTATACCCTTCAGAAACTGTAAATGATCTTGGGGTTACTTTAGATGGAGTATTATTATTTGATGAACACGTGTCACAATCGGTATCTAAATGTATGAACAAATTGTATCAAATAAACCGAGTAAAACATCTCTTCGATAGACCTATCCTGGTAAAGATAATCCAAAGCTTAGTATTTAGTAAACTATTTTACTGCTCGAATGTATTGTCAACGACCAGCCAAGCGAACAAGAAAAAATTACAAGCAGTACAGAACTTCGCAGCTAGGATTGTCACTGGCTTGAGAAAATTCAACCATATTACTCCATCGCTGAAAGAGTTAAAATAGTTACCTATTGACCAAATTTGTTTATACGTGAGGCTATTATGGCATATAAATGCGTCAACAATATTGTACCTCGCTATTTATCGGTGACAAATTTGTAACAAGATCATATCCGAAATATGTAATCGAGTAACCAGACAAGGAGATAACCTTCAAACTCCAAAATATAGAATAGCGACGGGTCAACGGTCCATTTTATATCGTGCCATTTTGCTTCATACAATTATGAAGCATACAATTTATCTGGCTCTGCACTTTTTTGTTATTTTTTCCTTTAAATTCAGCCTTTTGGCTCAGTTCTTCGACTCAAAATGTGGGGAATCAATCGGTGAACAACTCTGCGTGGTTGGAATAAAGGATTTGACAGTAAATAGCGTGAAATTGGCGAAAATATCCGATCCTGGTCATGGCTATGAAACCAGCCAAGCGAATTATTCACTTGATGTTGAAATATATGCTCGCTTTTGGCCAGGAATTATTAGATATTTGCTACCTTTGGGGATAGATGGATCATGTCTTACCTTTTCTACACGTATTCGAACTAAAGGATTTGGGGAATATACAAATTTTGTCAAGTCTTATCCAAGTATAAGAAGGAAATTTAGTAAAAGACGAACTCTTTACTATACAAATGACCAGGCGACCTACAATGAGGTATTACAACTTTCTGGCGATGTTCATCCTAATCCTGGACCAGTTAGTAAAATGGTTCCAAAACCAGTCAATCCGAAGTACAACTCATCTAAGGAAAGCAGTATATCGACAATAATATCGGCCCCAAGAACAAGGACTTCTACAAACTTTCGACGACAAGCATGTCCGGCTAATCTAATTTATGTACGACCAGATTTGACGGCAAGAAATACAGCCTGCAAATCACTAAGGAATGTTAGTCTAGCTCATCTCAATGTCCGCTCAATAAAGAATAGAACGAACTTTATTCAGGTAAACAAATTAGTAGCTGATAATGATTGGGACATATTTACAGCGAGTGAAACTTGGCTAAACTCAACGGTGAGTAATGCGGACATCAACATATTAGGTTACAAACTATTTCGAGGCGACCGTCGTCATAAACGTGGAGGTGGAGTATGCGCTTATATTCGTGACAACCTTAAAGCAAAAGAAGTCACTGATTTATCATCTACATCGGAAAATGGGTTCCAACAACTGTGGGTAAGAATTCAACATATAAAACTAAAATCATTTTTGCTTTGTGTGGTATATCGCCCACCGGACTGTGAAATAACTTGTTTGGAAGAATACATGACACCCTCTATTATAGAAGCTCTTTTGTATGGTAAAGAAATAATTATAATGGGAGATCTTAATTGTGACCTGTTATCTAATAAATCTGAATCCCAAGTCCTAAAGGACCTTTGTACCATGCTAAATCTATCACAGATCATCTCAAAACCAACCCGAGTTACAAAGGAATCAGCATCTTTACTTGATGTTATTCTAACAACAAATCTACATCAAGTTATTAGCTCTGCAGTTTTGGAAAATACAATTAGCGACCATTTTACCGTAACAGCTTCAATTCGCCTCAAGGCACCCAAACCAAAACCATTTCAAATTAGATCTAGATCGTACAAGATATATGAACCTAAAACATTTAGTGATGATATTTCAAAAGTTTCTTGGAATACTTTGGAAAATGTTACTGACATAAACATTCGTTTGGAACAATTTAACAATGCTTTCCTTGCAGTATTGGATCTACATGCACCAGTTAAATTGATGTCATTTAAACATCGTACAGGTTCCTTCATATCTCCTGAAATAAAAGATCAAATGAAAGTGAGAGACATTCTTCTACGAAAAGCAAGGAGAACGCGGTGTCATGTTGACTGGGCTCTCTATAAAGAGACACAGACCGAAATTAAAAGAATGATTACCGAAGCGGAAAAATTGTTTGTCGATAATGAAATTATGCAAAATAAGAATAATAGTCATGCCATTTGGAAAACTATTCGACGATACACATCAAATAAACCAAAGGAATTAATAAAACCGGCAAATCCCAAAAAAGTTTCAAATGAGTTCAATTCATATTTTGTTTCTGTGGGCAATTCTACGGCTGAATCTGTTAAGAAATTAGCACAAGAACATCATATACCTGTCATAGAGCACCAACCTTTAAAACACTACCCGGAACTAGAGCAGTTTTCCCTCAGCCAAATAACTAGAGAGGAACTTGTAGCTGTGGTAATGAATATGCCTTCAAATAAATCTCCCGGTATCGATAAAGTGACTACAAAGGTTATAAAAGATTGCCTGTCCATTGTTTCCAAGCCTTTAACAGAAATAATTAATTTATCGTTCACCTCCAATATATTTCCCACGGCTTGGAAGATCGCTGAAGTAGTGCCTCATGTAAAAGACGGAAATAGCGAAGTTGCAAGTAATAATCGACCAATCTCTTTATTAGTGACCAATTCTAAAATTTGTGAAAAAATAGTTTTTAACCAACTGTCAAATTATCTTGAAGAACACAATCGACTTACAAGTCATCAAAGTGGCAACAAACACAAACACTCGACTGAATCAGTTCATTTGTTGGTAACTGACCATATTCTCAATGCTATCGATGAAAAGAAAGTCACCGTTCTTGTTTTGCTTGATCTGAGTAAAGCATTCGACAGTATTGACCACGATCGTCTCCTTCACAAGTTGCAGAACTGTGGAATCTCGTCAAATACACTGGAATGGTTTCGGAGCTATCTTACTGGACGAATGCAAGCAGTTCGGATTGGCGCTGAAATATCGGATTTACTTCCCATAACGAAAGGAGTTCCGCAAGGTAGCATACTAGGACCCTTGTTGTTCAATTTATTCATTAATGATCTTCCTTCTATCCCGCTAAACAGTAAATTGGAAAGTTATGTAGATGACTCTAAACTGTTTTTATCATTTTGCATTGGAACATTACAAGATGTAGTAACGACAGTAAACAATGACCTTTTCACGGTTGCCACTTACTTAAGTAACAATGGCCTGCTTGCTAACCCTGATAAAACCAAGATTATGTTCTTTGGAACACAACAGATGCTGAAACACATCCCAGCTGATATCTCGTTTACGTTTCTCGGGAAAACCGTACAACCAGTCCAAAATGCCAAAGATCTTGGCTTAATTATGGACTCAAGTTTATCTTTTGATGAACACATCAAGCAATCAGTATCATCTTGTATGAAGAAACTACATCAAATAAATAGAATCAAGAACTTATTTAGGCAATCAACTCTGGAAATGATCATTCAATCTTACGTCTTTTCCAAGCTGTTTTATTGTTCCTCTGTTTGGTCCTCAACGAGTCAGAAGAACATTTATAAACTTAAAACAGTACAAAATTTTGCTGCACGCATAATGACAGGATCCCGTAAATATGACCATATAACACCTGCATTAAAGCAATTGAAATGGCTTCCCGTAGAGAATATCTTGTATCTCCGGGATTGTGTTATGACGTTTAAATGTATGAACAAGTTAGCGCCTGATTATCTATGCCAAAAGTTTGTTACTCGTTCTGAGATTAGTAATCGCGTAACACGGCAGAGTAAACAATTACATAAACCTCTTTGTAGAACTTCTAAAGCTCAGAAGTCTTTTTTATACAGGGCTTCTACAATTTGGAATAATCTTGATGCCTCACTAAAATCTAGAATGACAGTTCAAAGTTTTAAAACATAATATAAAGACGAATCTTCTCACGGATTTCTTAAATAAGTAATCCTATGTAATATAAATTTAAACCAATGTTTAAATTGGATTTTTTAGACATTATTATAGTATATTCGTAAACACAAACCTTTGTAAATATAGTGATATACAGTAGTTAGTATAATGTTAAGAAACACTGTAAATTAGAGCTGAAAAGCCTCTCGAGGAGCATCTAATAAAATTATGTATGTATGTATGTATGTATTTGGAATTCCTTAAGTACAGATCTAAAAACATTATCATCAGTATTTAGTTTTAAACGAGCTTTGAAAAAAGAACTTCTTTTTAACTTCTTAAATTAATAGATTATTTTATTATAAATTTTTATATTCTGGTTTTTTTTGTTATTCTTTGTATATTATTGTTAAACTTTTTATAATCAATGTATTAAAATATGTATATAGATTAATATGCAAATTAGTGCTGAAAAGCCCCTTTGGGGAGCAACTAATAAATATGTATGTATGTATGTATCTCATTAATTATTACTTTGTTTATCTCCCGTGCATTTTATTGACTAATTTCTACTTGTCACACCCTTTTGGCATATATATAAGCCCTATTTATTTTATTTCATCTCGTCTTACTCTGATGAAGGGCTCCGCTCGAAACGTCAGTATCTCGTCACTAAATTCTTGGCAGTTAACCACCTTTTCACTTTGCTATAAGACTTTAAGTGCCTGACCAGAACAGTGCCGTTTTAGAATGACGCGTGTTGCCCGAATTTGTAGGCGCTCCAAGTGATTGAAAGATCGCCCCATGCCGTAACAGTGTAACTCAATATAGACAAATCAAACTGTTGTACACACATTTCGAAACCTTTAGTGTAAGACAAGATCTAATGGCCCTGTCACACTATTGCGTATCGTACTAGCGTATGCCAGCGTATGGAAAATATCACTCATACGCTGGTAACCGCTGGAATACGGTAGGGGTACGTTAAGGCATCGGTTGTATGCGCTTCAAGCACGGTGGCACACGGTAGCATAAGCAGGGATACGGCGAGGCAAATTTTGTACGTATTCGGACGTATGGTTTATACGATAAGCATACTCTAGGCATACGCTGAATACGCTAGAGGTTCGCTAGATGTACGTCACTCATAGGTCAAGTATGCTGGTCATACGCTGGCATTAAGGTGTACCGTACAGCTAGCGTATTGATAGCGCATGGATAGCGCGTACGTCTAACGTATGTCTGACGTATCTGCAACTTCCATAGACATCTTGGCGTATGCCTGATGATTGAGTAACGTATTTACCGCATAACTAGCGTATGATTGTCGTCTGCCCAGCGTATCCCCAGCGGATTTCCTGCGTTTTGAGAAAGTGTATATATAGGCTCCCACTTCGAGCTCTTCTTCATTTCTTCGTGGACCTCCGACGAGAGAGGATGGAGTTAGCTCTTCTCCAACACCAGTATTATCTGATAGATTTGGAAGTTCACCACATACAATATAACAGAATCAGAAGAAGGAGGAGAAGAAGAAGAAGACGTGACATCTGGGTGAGACCATGGATCGGCAGGCGACGGCAGTTTGGCATCTACGACCAGCTTCTGGTTGAGCTCCGAAACGAGGACCAAACATCCTTCAAGAACTTCAGGCCGAAATATTCGATGAGCTGCTAGACAGAGTGAGTCCCAGGATCACCAAAACACACACCTGGTACAGGGAGCCCCTGGAGCCTGGCCTGAAGCTCGCACTGACTTTGCGTCACCTTCCATCTGGGAGCAGGTATTCAGCCATGAAGTACGGATGGAGGATCCCCCACAACACCCAGTCACTCATCATCAGAGAGGTACTGCCAAGCCATCATCGGTGAGTACATACCCGATGTAATGACCTGCCCCTCCACTCCAGAGGGATGGCGTGCCATATCTGACAAGTTCCTCCAGAAGTGGAACTTCCCCCATACATGTGGTGCACTAGATGGGAAGCACATTGCCTGCAAGTGTCCTCCAAAGAGTGGTTCCCAATACTTCAACTACAAGGGCTTCTACTCTGTTGTACTCATGGGCCTTGTAGACGCGGATTACAAGTTCATCTGGGCAGACCTCGGTGGTAAAAGATCATCATCAGACGCACAAATCTACAATAACTCTGAAATCAAGGAATTTGCTGAAGACGGAACCATCGGATTCCCCGCCCCTGATGCTGACAATGAAGAGAGGATATTTAACTACAGACTTTCCCGCGCCAGGAGGGTGGTTGAAAATGCCTTCGGCATCCTTGCAGCATCACCCCTCCAATGTCAAGGTTATAGTGAAAGCCTGCATTGTCCTGTACAATCTGACGAGGTTACGGTAACCTGGACTCCAGAAGCAGCATCTCGACCGTACAGAGAACATGAACCGTGACTTCATCCATGGAGCATGGAGACAAGACAGGAACTTGCAAGACACACATACAGTTGCAAGCAAGAACACCTCCAGCAAGAAAGGAATGAAATAGAGGAACCTCCTGAAACACTGGGCCAACTCAGCTGCAGGGAAGTTCCATGGCAAGACAAGATGATTTAGAGGACCTCAACAAATCCCCACCACCAGGAAAGAAGTAGTGACTGTTGATGTAGTGATTGTTGTGTCATCCTAGAGACTGTGTTTTTTGAATGTGATAACCATGTTACCATTATTATCATGTGCCATTGTTAATGAGCAGTTGTTGATTTGAATAAAAGTTTTTCAAACTTCTACATGTGGTGTTTATCATACTTTTTTATTTGTAATTGAAATTTATTACATTGTAAACTACACTACACAACTTTGAATTGATGTATTTATAACCCGCTACTTTATCACTACACTATACTTTGCAATAGACTTCAAATCATATATCACCTAGAATAATAAACTGCACTTTACAGCAGACTTTACACTCTACACAATTGCAAAGTTTAAAGTCAAGTGTAAAGTGCAGTTTATTATTCTAGGGGCCAGGGGTACTTATAAATTACATATGATTTGATGTATTATAAAAGTATGACAAACACCACAAGTACGTTTAAAACACTTTTATTCATATGATCAACTGATCATTAATAATGTCACATGGTAATAATGGTAATAATGGTACATAGTAATCACAGTCAAAAAACACAGTCACTACAACAAAATTCACTAAAGAGTCAATACTTCTTTCCTGGTTGTGGTGGTGTGTTGAGTGCACCATCCTGAGAACCGAGATCAGGAGGAGATCCCACGATGTCTCGAAATCCTGAGAGGCTTGACAGAGTGAAAATGTTCGGGAGGCTGTGCTCAAAGGCTGTGCCTGGACTGCGCTGGGTTGGCCTGGGCTGGACCCTGGGCAGCAGAACTCAAGGAGTCAGATAATGGGGTGGGGGTCGTGGTGCGCTGTTGCTGCTGCTGCTGAGTTTGCTGAGGAGGTTGCTGTGCAGGTAGCTGAGGAGGAGGCATCATCTGCTGTAGATGAGGAGGAGGAGGCATCTGCTGATGTGTATGCTGGAAGGGTTGCTGGTGGTACTGCTCCATGTACTCCATAGACTGTGAACCCCACACTGATGATGCTGGAGGCACGTTTCTCCACATATGTGGAGGTGGCTGATACTGCTCGGAGATTGATGGTGCTGAGGAGCCGAAGGAGCATAAGGGCGGTGCTGAACTGGGGCGCAGTGGTGAGAGAGGCTGGCTCGCTGGGTTGCTTGGATGCGGGAAGCTTCCACGGCACTTGGAATGTCATCATAACTTTCCTCATCCAGCAGGTCAGACAGCAACCTGTTGATGGTGGACCTTGCCTTCTTGGACATGTTCAGCAGCTGTCTTTAACGTAGTTGGCAAAGGCAGTTCGGGCTGCTGCTGGGCTTTGGCGAGGTCCTTGAGGATGGTGCCGGACTCAGCAACTCTCTTCTGTAGGGACTCAAGGACGGCGCTATCCGGATACTGAGCTCGCTTGCGTGAGGATGAAGGGGTGGATGAGGGGTTAGGGGTGAGCTCATCCAGGCCAATCTCCATGTGAGCGCAGGAAGTCTCGGCAGCATCAAGGTCTCCTGTGTGCTGTTGCATGGTTGCCTTCACCTGCAAAGACGAATAAGAAAATCATACGTAAAATGAGTGCATCATGAATGCAAAAATTATTGCAAATTGAATTGTCATCAAATTAATGAGGTCCAGAAAAAGTTGAATAGTTGTATAATTGCACTCTGTATGGATCCAGGTCGGTGGCGAGTGACCGTCTTCAGGAAGACGAACTTGGAGATGATCCACTCCTCCCTCTCAGTCAGGTCTGGAGCACTATCGCCGCTCTTTTTCTTGTCAAGGCGTGTGTGGGTGTCGCGCAATGACCGGAACCAGCCCTTGAGGGTGTCGGGTGTTTTCTACATCAGTTGGGCCTGGTCTTCCCAGATCTTGTCCTTCTTGTCCTTCCGCCTGTAATCTGTCATCTTGACATTCCAGCTCCTCATCTGCGATGCTGAGGTTACAGGGGTTCTTCTTGGCTCTTTTCTTCGTCTTCCCCTTGTCATCAGCCAGGCGGGAGGAGGTGGAGACATCAATCGACACAGATGATGAAACCGATGATTCACGGGAGCGTTCACGAGGAGGAGTTGGGGACCTTGAGTGCTCAGGAACATCTCTCTCACCATCAGCAGGTGTATCAAGTATATTAGCAGGTGTATCAAGTCTATAATCAGGTGGATCAGGTATATCAGCAGGTATATAAACAGGTGGATCATCAGGTTTGGATGAGGATGATGATGGGGTCTTCTTCCCTTTTCCTCGGACATGTTGATAGCTGGACGTCTACTGCAATAATGCTGAATGTTGAAAGTCTGCCGCTTATATAGGCATGCACTTTGTAACGTGATAGCGGTACGTTGGACATGCGCAGTTCAAACGCTACTTATAAAGTGGATTGGATTTGTTATTTGACTTTAAGAACGTAAACATAAAGAGTAAGTTTTTGAACAATCTAAGCAAGTTATTGTGTCAGAGATTTGTTGTAAACTGTCTATGACAACAGTTGTAAACTGTCTATGACAACAGTTGGAAACTGTCTATGACAACAGTTGGAAACTGTCTATGACAACACTGGAACATGCTGTGTCGGTGTTTACAAAGAACTTTGGAAGTATGTCAGTCAAAAAGAGCAAGTTCTTTATTGTGGTGAAAACTAGAGGAGACTGATCGATCTCCAAGGACGACTAAGGTGCCACTTCTGAAGACTATGCGCTGATCTGTGGCGTCATGGAACAAAACAGCGGAGAAGCTAACGAACAGAACTGTGACATACAATTTATTAAATAAATCGAGGAGAACGGAGATAATCCTTTGCTAATCTGTTTAGTAAAAAGTGACAAGAAACAAACTAAAGACAAGTGTATGTAAATAAAACCAACATACTCATAAACTATCAGATGAATCATCGCACACAAAGCAACAACCATGCATAAAGACATTGACAAGATGAGCACATTTTTTTTGAAATTCACCGGAAACCAAAAACCTAACCCACAAACATACGACCTGCACTTTGCGACATATACTGGTCAACGTGAAAACAAAGAACAGCCTCATGAAATACAAGGTTCAATTTACAATATCAAATGCGCCTATATTGGTGAGATCGGCAGAAACCTAAAAATTAGATCAGCTGAACACAAACGAACTACTAGAAACGGGGACAGAACTAATCACACTACGTACAAACACAACACGTCATTAACTGGGACTTGGTTGAATGTACATATTGTATTTAGTATACAAACTAGAAACAGGGACTTGGTATTAACAAATCAGAACCATTACCGACACCTTACAAAAGACTTCTTCATACGCACCAGAGAACAATAGGCACACATTTTAACGCATGATGCAACGCCCACTCACATTAATTATGACACAAACAAACGATGACATAATGAATCAGGCGTATTAAAATATAGACAAACCTGACAAACACACTTCACCTGACTCTGAAGATGACCGCCGCTGAGGCCGTCGAAACGTCGGTCAGCAACAATAGTCATCATCAAGACTATAACAGCCTGATCTGTCAACTGTACACTTCTACTAAACCTAAAACTAACCATAATACTAATTCTAACTAATCCTCTCTCTCTCTCTCTCTCTCTCTCTCTCTCTCTCTCTCTCTCTCTCTCTCTCTCTCTCTCTCTCTCTCTCTCTCTCTCTCTCTCTCTCTCTCTCTCTCTCTCTCTATATATATATATATATATATATATATATATATATATATATATATATATATATATATGAATATTAGAGCCCAGCTCAAAATTCGAATGTGGAGAGCCATCTCGTAACAAACATGAAACATGCAAATAAGAAACAAATTTTTCGTTGCCAACGCGCAACATTCTCAAAGTGAATTAATAGTTACTGAGATCGCATGTTGTCTATCAATAGTAAGTGGCAATGCTGCGGAGCATTTTATTTTGGGCAAACGCGCCGTCATTTACACACGCGCATCTCGGAACACATGGGAGTCTCGGCTTTAACGGGCAAGAAACTGTCTCAGCCTTCACTTTCAAACATACGATGTCACTCTAACGAAACTTGCCACCCCAGTTCTTTTGATGACTTTTCTGTTCTTTCTTCGTGTAATTCAACGTTTCAATTACTAATCAGAGAAAGTTTACTTATTTCTGAATTCAAACCCTGCCTCAACGAAAACGTCAGTTCTGTGGCGCTTTCTTTGTTTTGACCCTGTTTTGATTGGCTTATTATTAACACTGTAAATATATTTAAATAGTTATATAAACAATTATAAGAAAAGCTAAGAAAAGATCGTAAAAATTATAATCTCGGACAATTAACAATAAGCCAGTTCGTAATGTCGACTGCGCATCAAAATGACGTGTTTTGCACTTGCAAATTCGTCAAACTGAATTCCCCAAACTGATGTTTATGAATTGAAATAAGTTTTTATCCCGACGCGGAATGCGTCATTTTGATGCGCAGTCGACATTACGAACTGGCTTAGCTTATTACGTCACATACAGATATTTTTTATATCTTGGAGGTGGTAAGACATCTAAAATTATCTGTAGGTTTTTTAACCAATCACAATCGAGATTGTATGAGTTTTGTATTTAATGTGAATTTTTTGAAAGGTGTCCAAAAATATTCTTGAACACTGGTAACGTCATTACCTCAAAACACGCAAAAATATCTCACAGTTCACGAAGACATGCATCAGTGACGATGAAGACAACAGTGACGACATATATATAATAACACAATTATTGGATTCGGCTTACGCATGATATTTAACAATTATTCACCGAAGTGGAAGAGATTAGTGGTACATATGCACTATTATTTTGTTATTATTCGTGAGCGGGCGGAATCCTAGGCATTCCTACGGTGGCCCATAAGGGACATCGTCTTCTCATTTTCTTGCGACTTCTTTTATCATCCGCGACTTCTATTTCTTCTATTTTATCATCCGCGACTTCTATTTTATCATCCGCGACTTCTATTTTATCATCCGCGACTTCTATTTTATCATCCGCGACTTCTATTTTATCATCCGCGACTTCTATTTTATCATCCGCGACTTCTATTTTATCATCCGCGACTTCTATTTTATCATCCGCGACTTCTATTTTATCATCCGCGACTTCTATTTTATCATCTCTATTTTCCGCTTACAACCAGTGATTGCGGGCGCATTTTGATGATTACAGGTGAAGGAGGTACGTTATCCCGAACAGTTAGCAGATTACTTTGATGATTATGTTTCTCTTTATACGAACATGTAATTCCTCAAGTATATTGATGAATAATTTTGCCTTTGTCCTGAGTGTATATATGAATAATGGGGGGGGGGGGGGGGGGGGGGGGGGGGGGGGGGGGGGGGGGGTGTGGGGGGTTGTTATAGCTTATAAACGGGTACATGCCAGGTATGGTTTTGAGGTTCGTTGTATTGAACAGGGTACATGTATGATTTACCTTCTAGCATCTTGAACAGGGTATTCAGTCTATGGAATTATTAAACAGGTTTTCAATTCATATTTTTAACAGGAAGTTATTTCATCTTACAACTTTGATTATATGCGCGCAATTGAACATTACATGATCCTAGTAGCGTATCACATAGCGACATAATTAGGGATGAATATTCATTTAAAAACACTTACGTAGACGAAGTATTTAAGCTGAAGACTTTATATATGTAAGAACGAATGGCAACACGTGTTTTACACTCAAGACAAAGGCAACATTATTCATCAATATACTTGAGGAATTACATGTTCGTATAAAGAGAAACATAATCATCAAGGTAATCTGCTAACTGTTCGGGATAACGTACCTCTTTCATCCTGTAATCATCCATTAAAGGCAGCTTGCTCGATCGAACACTGGTTGTACGTACATGTGGCGAACAAATGCGCCCGCAATCACTGGTTGTAAGCGGAAAAATAGAAGTCGCGGATGATAAAATAGAAGTCGCGGATGATAAAATAGAAGTCGCGGATGATAAAATAGAAGTCGCGGATGATAAAATAGAAGTCGCGGATGATAAAATAGAAGAAATAGAAGTCGCGGATGATAAAAGAAGTCGCAAGAAAATGAGAAGACGATGTCCCTTATGGGCCACCGTACATTCCTGCAATTTGATTGGCTACGTGAGCGGGCGGCTTTTTGCGATATTTTGACCCACGGTCGGCGGAATCCTAAATGCTGACGTTTTTTTTAATATTTTTAAAGACCCAGGAGATAATTGTTTTGTTTTTGCTTTATGGATAAAAACGAAGGGTAAACGTAGCACATAAGAAATGGATTCAGACGAAAATAATCACAGCGATAGTGAGTTTTATTATCCAGACGAGTGGGAAAATGAGGAAATTGACATTGTAAACAATGAACTTGATAATGACGGTACAACTGAAACTAGCGAAGAAATGAATTTAAGCTTTATTCAAGATTTTATAACAGCACAACGTCCTGAGAACACATTGAAAAAAACCAAATACGACATGAATATCTGGCAACGGCATTTCCTGTCAATTAACGAAAAACAGAGAAATAAAAAACATACCGCCAAGAGAGTTGAACGTACTTATGTGCCGTTTTTTTATTGATCTAAAAAAGAAAAATGGCAGTCCGTACGAACCTGTTACTTTGACATCTTTTTATCGAAGTCTTCAGCGTTACCTGAATGATAA
Organism: Chrysogorgia sp. JL179-B06; assembly: GCA_035772405.1. Taxonomy (NCBI): domain Eukaryota; kingdom Metazoa; phylum Cnidaria; class Anthozoa; order Scleralcyonacea; family Chrysogorgiidae; genus Chrysogorgia; species Chrysogorgia sp. JL179-B06. The sequence continues at coordinate 992,143 of JAYKKM010000023.1, read as the reverse complement.
CAACTCGGCCATCAACATTTTCAAAGATCAAGAGTTTACCAAGGCAAGAGAGGTTCTTTCGGCCAAGAAGAAATAATTGGTGGTGGAAAATGCAAAGAGAAATCGGCCACAAGCGGCTCGCGAACTCAGTGACGCCGAAGAAGATCAACTGTTTTTCTCGGGTGCGTTTGCTCAAAGTCCAGAAGCTCTACAGACAACGGTGTGGTGGCTGCTTTCCCTTCATTTTGGTTTCCGTGCTCGAGACGAAAGTAGAAAGCTAAAATAGGGCGACGTTCAGCTCAAAAAATATGGTGAAACTGGTCGGGAATTTCTTCTTTGGTCGGCGGAGAGGGGATCTAAGACCCGAAAAGGAGATGGTCAACGAGGCATTCAGTCCGGTAGCGTACGCAACGAATAATGAAAGATGCCCTGTTAAATATTTTAAAGAGTATGTAAGCCGCCGTCCTGATGAGATGAAGGATCCTGAATCGCCATTTTACCTTGCCATCAACCACAGAAGAAAAATCAGGGAGCCAGATTTGGTACTCCAGAGCTCCACTCGGCAGAAACGAAATTGGCAAGCTTCTTGTAAAAGCAGCACAGAAAGCCGGTTTGTCTGGAAATATTACAAACCATAGCGTCAGAAAAGACATGTATCTCCAGACTTATGGATGCCGAAATCCCTGCCAATTATGTCGCTCAACTTAGTGGCCACAAGAACCTAAAAAGCCTCGTCTCATACAAATCGGCTTCGGTTGAACACCAGCGAAAAATGTCCCATGTCTTAAGTCGTTCATTCACCCATCAACATGGTAGCGAATCAGGAGAATCCATGGTAGCGTCCGCCGGCACCTCTTCGATGCTTTCAACATCTGCATGCACATCTTTCGGTCCTGTAAACCCATCCAATCCAACAGTTTCTGGTCCTTCTGGCTTGTTTTCTGGTGCCTCAATTGGAAAAATTGAAGGATGTACATTCAACTTTCATATTCACAACAACGAAGGCATTTCGAATGATTTAAAAGCTCAGGCACAGATGAAACGTCGCAGAATTATCCTGCAGAGCGATGATTCCGATACTGACTGACTAGATCTATTGACTTGCTTTACAACCCTTGAAGAGTAGAGACCATCTATTATGTATATAAACCTTTTGTCTTGAATTTCCTTGTTCAGTCTGTTGTTCCTCACTCTGACGACGTTCGGAATAAAATGCCGTTGTACTTGCGTACGTCAGCACGTCACATGGTAACAGTGAAAATTACGTAATCGTTTTTAATTGACTAATTTCCGGTTTTTATAAAATGTTCAAGCTATTTTATGGGCTTTTTGGTTATATTAAAATGAAATTTGTTGGTATTTCTTTTTCTTTTCTCAAATAAACACTGTAGTCTACGTACCAATAAATTACTTCTGCCATTCAGCTTCATACCCTGCATAATGTGCAATAAAAAAATTAATATGTTATTTACCGTTTTTGGTCGGTCCGTATAGAAAAATATTTTACCTCGGTCTCAAAAACGACCCTCGGCTAATATTTTTCTATACGGACCTCCCAGCCGGTAAATAACATATATCTATTCACACCGACACTGAGTTGAATAATTGTGTTAGTATATGCAAAACAAGTTGATGAATATAAAGGAAATATTGTTTTAGTTTCATTAAGATGTACCAACGAATAGTCGCGAAACGAAAGCTAAAGCTAAATTCTCCCAAAGCTGGCGTCCATATTTGGAGTTGTTTAGCTGCAGTTTTAACAGCTAATTTGAATGTTGTGAGAGTAAACGACAGTTGTTATATTTGTTATATTGAATATTTAAGTTCCGTCAGGGCAGTGCTTCATGATTTTTATTGATTGTAATTCCTTTTATTTATACATATTTCCTTTGTTTTTTTTTTGCTATAAAAGCGGATTTTTGTTTCGCAGATCATTTCCATAGATTCAGTTCATTCAGTTCAAAACAACTGTGGTTCGGAACACGCTAGTTTCGTCGACTGTTCACTTTTACGGCCGAAGTTTTCATATTTAATTTTGGCGTGTTTTTGTGTGTAAGCCAATGATGTTAATGCTCGTAAATGTTATCGAATGCTATGTGAAACTAAGCTTTGAAGGTGGATATCGATGTACTAGGGAGTTTTCTTCCTTTTAATAAACACATAATATGAACTAAAACTGACAACAATCAATTCATTGAATAGAGCGTGTCTTCGGAGCACGTCATTCGTAGTTCGCGAAGCTTTTGAGAATATTTTTCTGCTCTTTACAACATGTTTTTTCAATAAATACAACGTAAAGTAATTTCGTTAGATTAAACAGTAATTGTTTTCGACCTGGCTGGTTTTACAAGTTGCTGGTTTTAAATGATGCAAAATGGCAAACGTTTACGAGAACGTCGCCATCTTGTTCGTAAAACACTGAATAGTGCAGGATATCCCGAGCTAGAACATACCAATTAATTACGCGAAAAGCACTATCCATTGTTTTGGTATATGGTAACAAAAATTTCCCAGACCTCGCTAAATGTTATCCGCGTTGGTCTTCGGCTACGGTAGATAACATCGACCTTGATATGGATTAATTATTGATATAATGCTGAGCCTCATCCAATAAGAGACGAACATTATGTGCCGTTTCACTGTTACGTTCACGACCAACAGTGACCAACACGACCAATAGTGGCGCCATAACACTTACTATGTCAATTTATTGAATGCTCACGTTTCCCTTTTTTAAAACACAAACATGATGACTCATGATTTAAATAAAGTTTCTAACCAATTTTTTCCTTCTCATATATATATTTACAGGGATCTTTCGAACAACAAGCTTAAACATTTGCCCAAACGCCTGATTGCTCCTGGTAAAGGATTGAAACGATTGTAAGTCAGATAATTAATTAATTCTTTTTTAAAAAACATATATCAATATATATTTATCTAGTTTGCTAAAGAAAAACCATCTCAAAACAATTAATCTGCAGAGAATGAAAAACAGTTAAATATTTCAAACTGTGCGAATTTGGATCCAACAATATGTGAAGCAGGCAGTGACACTTTAAGAAACATATTTTCAAGTGAGGACGAGTAGCATATCACTTTAATGTTCTCAAGCGTCTTTATTCTTAATACTAACCATAAAAAACCACATCGACTATAATTATATAATTGCTCGTGTACATATAATTAATATTAGATGCGTTTTCTGCGTTTTAGAAACTGGTTGGCTGAAAACTAAATACTTTCACTGAACTGAAAAATCAGCATCACTGCAGCAAATGTTTACGGAAGCCCTATAAAAATCAAGTATGTAACCCTATATACTGGCCAAAAGGAACAATGGGTGTAGCGAACAGAAGAAAAATCGTGACTCACAAAATTAATGACCAAAACAAAGAGCGTGACGCAGAAAAGTAATTACTAGAGTTTCACAAAATAAACTGTGTAACGCACAAAAGTAATTAACGTTACGCACAAACGTAATTAGCACCGATCTTTCTACGCAGACCCCTACCCGCCTCCTCAACCTCCACAACCCTACATTTCGAAGTATAAAGATAAGAGCTCAGTTCAATATAGGTAAACGTATTGCCATAATACATTTACGTATATTGAGCTGGGCTCTTATCTTTATACTTCGATTGCGCTTTCAGCCAGGAAAATCTATACATTTCATTAGTTATTCCATCCGAACCAATTTCAATTCAATTACGTAAGCATTCGCCTGAACCTCGTGTGTTTTTTTCACCACATCTACATGAAGGAGATGATCCAAAACAGTTTTGGACGTATTATCTTGCTTTGTTGCATGACTCCTACAAGGAATTATAACCACTTGGAAGCAGTGGGAAGAACTCTGTGGATTTAAAACGTGTGGAAAATATAAACTAAAGCGCTTTCAAGTAGGCATAGACAGATTGTGCTCGGCAACTTTTTGGCAACTTTTTGGATTTTGAGAAACTTTTTTGCAAACGAGCAACTTCGAGCAACTTTTCCTAAAATTAGCATTATTTTGGCAACTTTGAGCTCATTCATCAAGAATTTCTACGTTTTGTTGTTTTGAACATTTCCCCCATTGTGCCAGTCCGTTTGATATTGTTCTTTTCACATTATAAACAGGCTTTATAAAAGTTAAAAAGCTAAGCTTTGTGTCTGGTGGCTAGCCGACCGGAGCCCAGGCCCTGGGCTCCATGATGAAGCAAATTTAATTTATTCCAGCATTCACAATCTGACAAGTGACAATCACAAATTTAATATTTAAAAAATGGCGGACGAATCATCATCAAGCAATTCAAGCGATGAAAGTGAGTGAAGTGACGTTGTTTTAAACCCTATTCAACTGGCGATAAATGAGGGAGCCAATATATCTGTTTGGGACAGAATAAAAGAGTTCCCTGGTCACCCTTTCGCCAACCAAAGAGGACAGTGGTATAACACTTAATACAACTCGTTGAAGTTTGAAATACAGTGATTCACGCTGTCAAATGTGTATTGTTGTAAAACTAAGCAAATGAAGCAGACAATCAATCAATTTCTGTGCGGAAGACACTGAATTTTGAGAGGATTTTTTCCGTATTAGCCAGCAACTTTTTTCATTTTGAGCAAAATTTTTAGCAAATTTTCGGCCTTTTGGAGCAACTTTTTGGCATTTTTTTGAGCAACTT